>CM036997.1:703259280-703572987 GCA_020854095.1 Dasyurus viverrinus
AGACTATATTCTCAGTATCCTCTGTCTCCCTATGTTAGTCAACCTGGGCTAGCTTTTTCTTAGGTTTCCCCATCAGGATATTGTTTGATCCATTTTTGTTTTGGAGGAATTTGTAGGAATTCACTGCAATGCTTCCTGCATCTCTGCCATTGTATCCCCTACCTGTTATGGCTTGTCCTTAATTTAAAAAACAAAACAAAACAAAACAAAACAAAAACAAAACCTTTGCTCTGTATAATCAATCCCTCTTTTTTAGATGATAAATATTGTTTACCTTTTTTTATGTGTTAACTATTCAATTCACCCCTTTAAAAATACATACTATATGACAGAAAAGGAAAATAAATGTTGCAGAAGATGTGGAAGAATTGGAACACTGATGTGGTGTTAGAGTTATGAAGTGGTCTGGCCATTCTAGAGAGCAATTTGGAACTGTGTCCAAAGGGTTACAAAATAGTGCATTCCCTTGGATAGACTAATACCACCACTAGGTCCATATCCCAAAGAGATCATAAAAAGGGAAAGGACCCATGTGGGCAAAAATGTTTGCAGCTCTTTTTGTAATGGCAAAGAACTGGAAACTAGGGGAAAGCCCATTAGTTGGGGAATGGCTGAACAAGTTATGTTATTTTAATATAATGGAATACTCTTGTGCTATAAGAAATGAATAGGCTGATTTCAGAAATACCAAAAAAAAAAAAAAAAAAAAAAAAACTTACATGAACTGATTTGAGTGAAGTGAGCAGAACCAAGAGAACATCGTAGACAATAACAGCAAGATTATGTGATAATCAACTATATTAGACTGAGCTCTTCTCTGCAATATGATGATCCAAGACATTTCCAAAAGACTTGTAATGAAAAATGCCATCCGCATCCAGAGAGAACTATGGAGCCTGAATGCAAATCCAAGTATACTATTTTTGCTTTTTGTTCTTTCTTGTGTTCTGATGCCCTTTTGTTCTGAGTCTTTTTTCACAACACGACTAATAAGATTTTGTGTGTATAACTTATCAGATTATTTGCTGTCTTGGGGAAGGAGGATGCTAAAGAGGGACAAAAAAAAATTTGGAACTCAAAATCTAGTGAACGTTGAAAACTATCTTTACATGTAATTGGGGAAAAATAATAAATATAAAATTTCTTTATATATATAAAACATAAATAAATAATAAAATACTATTAATTGGGGGAAAAAATGCATTCTTCAACATGGTTTCCTAACTTGGAAACTTGTATGGGGAAAACAAATTAGTTATTTCTACTGACTGAAATTTGGTATTTCCTCCATTTATGGATATAGGCAACTAACATTCTGAGAAGGGCTTGATGGGTTTTGCCAGTTGCCAGGATGCAAGAATGGCAAAGAACCCTATTTCCATAACTTTGCCTTCATGAGTCATTATGCCTGTCTCTCTGCTTGGTGATTCCTTTCTCTTCTGTTTTTCTTCGTATTACTTTTATCCATTTCTATTTTGTCTCCATTTTTCTTGGTCTTTCCAAGATCATTGACAATGGCCAAATGTTCCCATATTCTTTAAATAATGAAAGATTTTATATTTTCTTTAACGTTCATTAATATCTTTTCTTTTAATGTTATCTTCATTTCTAAGAACATATCTCCCCATTTCCCCTTCCCAGAGAGCTTTTCTTTAAAAGGAAAGTAAAAATTAATCGGGGGTGGGGGGGGGTGGGGGGAGAAACAACCTATGTATTGGCCAGATCTGATAATATCTGCAGTATTCTACCTCCTACTTTTTTGAGAGGAACAGGAGGCCCATTCTGTCTTCTCTGCTTTGGGGCCAGATTTATACTTGCATAGTATTTGGTTTCCTGTGCATGGTGTGTACTATTTATGTTAATGTTCTTATTTTTTATAGCTCCACTTTCCCAGGCCTTCCCATGCTTCTGTTTCTTCAGAGGTATCATTCCTTAGAGTCGAGCTTCTTGAACTTGACCTCATAACTAACTGAATGTGAGGATTGAAAAATTATGACTTATCAGTAAAAAGAAAAAATTCAGTAAATTGATTTGTATACCCATTTTGTATACCAACATATTTGGAGTCATGTAAAAATTTCTCAGGCAAAAAGGGATCCTCAGAGGAAAGTTAAGAAGCTCTGCCTTAGTATAATGTATTATTAATGTCCTCTGTCCTGCAGTGTGTTTAGTCACTTTTCAGTTAATGGGCATCTACATTTTCTCCTTAGCAACTACAGAAATGTAGGGATGTGAGTATTTTGGTCCATAGATCTCAAGAAGTCCATGAGCTTGGAGGAGGGGAAAGTTCCATCTTTATTTTTAATAACTTCTAACTGAAAGTTAACTTCCTTGAAATGCGAATGTAGACAATGCATATTCTGAGAAGGGGTCCATGCGGCCAGAGGGTTTAGGACACACACAAAAATACAAAGAACATGATCTCTATCTTCGCACCAAAACATTTGGTTAAAAGATTTGGTCAGCTGTTTTGCTAAAGTAGCATTCTCTGAACCTACTGCTTAGCAAACCTGTCTAAAAAGGAAATAAGGTGAGTCTGGCACAGCCTAGCTTTGGTTCCATGCAGGCTGGTTGCAGTCAGCAACCATTGTGTTGTCTAATTTTATCTGTCTGTCAATCAGCAAGCATTTATTAAGTGCTTAATATGTGCCAGAAATTGTGTTAAACCCCAGACTTGGGTTTCACTTTCTTCAGCTTTTGCTCCTACACACAGGCTGCCTGCTCCAAGTTTGTATTACACAGTATCACCTGGGCTCTCCTTGCTGGAAGGGAATCATTTTCTGCCTTCCTAATTGTCTCAGTGACCCACTAACAGCAGATAGTCTTCCAAATCTTGGTATCCCAACTCAAAACTCCCAGAGCTCCCCATTTTGGTTCTCTGAGAACTTAGCTTCTTATTTCCCTGAACAAATGGAGGCCATTTGCCATGAGCCTCTTCGGTTCGGCTCCTTATCTCATCACTCGTACGCCTCTTATCACTTCCACATCACCCCTTGTTTCACATGAAAAGATGGTCCTTTTCCTTGCCGAGGCAATTCTTCTGACGCAAATGACATTTCCTAGCTCAGCTCCTTCTGGAGACTGCCACCCTATCATCTGTAATCTCATAAACCTCAGCTTCTTCCTGTCCATTGGCTGCAAACATCCTATTCTCAAACGTCTTCTTCATCATCAGTCTGTTCTCTCTACTTTTTTGTGACTAAACTCCATTCACATTTGGTGCTTCACTTTCCTCTCATCCTCTTAATGCTTTGTATTCTGGTTCCTAGTATCGTCATTCACGTGAAGCTGTTCTCCAGAGTTTGTGTGACAGTTTGTCTCCTACTTCTCCTCCCACTTGCCTGGCTGCTCCTCTGTTTTGTTGGATTCCCAAGTCATGCTTGCTAATCATGGGTGTCCCAAGCTTCTGTCCTAGGCACTCTTATTCTTCCATCAGCTCCCGTGGATTTCCTCATCTCTGTGGTTGCTTTTCAGATCTAATCGTTCCCTCTTAACCTCTCATTCCCATCTTTCTTGCATATACTTTCTTCTTTCATCCGACACTGTCCCTACCCTGGTGTTCAGGCTGTCACATTTCAACTATTGCAGTAGTCTGGTCAAATCTCTCCCCACTCCAGTCTATCTTCTGCTTGGCTCTTCCATAACTTTGCCAGTCTGATATGTAGTAGAATCTCGGACAAAGTTGTTTTAACTTTTATTCCTCTAATAATTAGTGATGGAGCATTTAAAAAATTTATTTTTACCTTGCATTTCTTTATTTGAAAACTATACTATTTGGCCATGTATACATTGAAGAATAGCATCGCCTTATAAATTTGGATTTGTTCCTTATATATCTTGGTGTTGAGATCTTTATTAGAGAAACTTGCTAGATTTCTCCTCCCTTGCCCTATTTATTTAAATTCTTTTTATTTTACTTATATTAGTTTCTGTAGAATAATACTAAACCTACCCTGTACTATACATTTTTAAATTTATCAAGCACTAGGTTGGTAGGGTTTTTTGCTAGCTAATACCCACTGAATTTACCTCTTCTTTTCCTGCCAGTCCCAAATTGTTTGAGAGAGTAATGGTGGTCCAAGTGATGGTAGTGGTGTACACTATTGTTATTGCTATCTTGCAGTTGAGGAAAATGAATCAGAAAGAGGTTGACTTGTCTAGGATCACAGTGAAGGGTTATCTGTGGTTGGATTTGAAATTGGATCTCAATTCCAAGTCTAGTACTGTATCCATTATGTCAGCTAGCCTCTGTGGAATTACTCAATAGTGTAATTTGTATTTCCAGGCCCCTTTCCTTCCTACATTTTTTTCATTATTTTTGTTCCTTTGAGATTTCTGAACTTTTTGTTTTTTTTTTTATTATGGTTTAATTCTGTAATATAATCCTTTTATAATTTGAATACCATTACATTAGACACATAAATTAATTTAGGTAGTATTATCCTTTTTATTATATTGGCTCAGTTCACCCTTGCACAATTTAACGATTGCTAGTTATTTGGCTTATTTTTATTTTTGTAAAAGGTATTTTGTTTTTGTGTTCTTATGATTTCTGTCTTGGAATATAGATCAACTATTTTATACACTATAGTTATTTTAAGTAGAATTGCTCTTTATTACTGCTGTTTTGTTAATGTATATAAAGATTCTTGAATTCACATACTCTTATTTTACATCTTGCAACTTTCCCCAAATGCGGGTCAGCTAACCCTAAATGTGCTCTTGTGTGACCCTGGACAAGTCACTTAACCCCAATTGCCTCAGGGTGGGGAAATACTCCTAGGATTCTTTGAATAAGCTATCATATCTACAGAAATTGAGTAATCCCTTTGTTTCTTCTTTGTCTATGATTCCTTTATTTTCCTTGTATTCTTGCAATAGCTGGCCTTTTCTAGCACTATTATCAGATAGTAGTGATGTTATTATAATAAACAACATCTTCCCCTTAGCCCCCATCTTATTGGAGAGGAGTCTGATTTTAACACCTTTATGTAGAAGACTAGTTCTTAGGTTAGATACTACTTATATTAAGGAAAAATCCCTTTATTCCTTTTTTTACTTTTATAATTAGAAATATGTACATATTTTTTCTCCCCCATTTGAAAATACATTTAATGGAGGGTAGGTTGATTCTATTTGAAACCAATATATTAAGAAAGTTGTACTGTTTGACTTTTCTAGATTGCCAAAAAAAAAAAAAAAAACTGAAATAAAAGAAAACAAAAACCATGAACTGAAGCTTATAAATGGCCTAAATCAGTTGTTCACTTCTTAAACATTCTATTTTAACTGGAAAAAAAAAAGTTTTATTTCTTTTGAAACTCTTCTTTGAAGAAAAATCTAAATCCTTCCAGCTACAGTTTATTTATTTATTTATTTTTATTGACAGAGCCCATGCCAGGGTAATTTTTTACAACATTATTCCTTGCACTCAGTTCTGTTGTAATTTTTCCCCTCCCCCAGATAGCAATGTATATTCTTAATAGTGCCATTCAAAATTATCCAAGAACTTGTTCATTTCATTTTCCAATTTGTTTATCTTTCTGTTAGATTTGTTGATCTCAGAGAGGACCACTAAAGCCATAATTGTGTTAATCTTTGTGGGCTTTTTGTTTTCAAATGATTATACTCTCAACTGGGAAAAATAATTTGAGAGATTAGCACTTTTTTTTTTTTTAAGGTGGAAAATGGGGATGATAGTACAATCTTATCTGCTTGTTGTGATTGTTAATTGATAGCTCAAATTTATGTAATAGTATATGATCTGAAAAGTACTTTTTCTCATAGAATCCTTTGAGGTAGTTATTAACCCTCATTTTTACATATGAAGAAATTAAAGTGAGAAGAGCTAAAAGGCTTGCCTATGATTATACAAATAGTAAGTATTAGAACTGTAATACAAATCTAGTTCTTCTCCCTTAGTCCACATAGAGCCTTCTTTCTACACAGCTGTGTGTGAAGTCCGGGTTATCACCCTGGATGCCTTAGAATCAGCCAGAGTCAGGATAAGCAAAAGTCCTTGGTCTTTAGGGGGAGAAGTGAAGGGGATGGACAAGACAGCTACAAGCTCTCCACAACCTCCCTTTTCTTCCACTGCCAAAGTGATTCTGCCTTGTCTTACTCTACCCTCAATCCCTCCTACAGTTATCTGTTGTAAAAGATCTAGCCAGTACAGAATAATGGGAAGGGCCATTTTCCGAGCATATGCTAATAGTATTTGATCTTCTCAGACTCCATTAATTCTCTTTGGAGGTGGATAGCATTTTTTAACCCCAAATGTCTCAAAAGAAATAGAATCATGTTTTCAATGAATCCAGTGTTTTTTTTTGTTTTTTGTTTTTTTAATTTTGTCTCTTCTTGACTTGTTTTCCAGGTCAGATATTTTCCCCTTACCCTTTCTTTTTCTCTTTCCCTTTCTTTTTCTTCCCCTTTGTCTTCCCTAGATTTTCCTCTAATATAGAATCACATTGTTCACTGTTTGGTGTACTTCAGGGGACTTCATTGTTTGGGTAAGACTTAATCACTTTCTCTGCTAAGCTACTTAGTCTTTTTCTAATTCTTTCCTCCAGAGTTTCTCTTGTTTTTAATCTCTTGCTTCATTTCTTTGAACTATTATTGTAACTTGTACAAAGTTCATTTTTTTCCCCTTGATACTATGTCTACAGTTAGAAAGTTAATTTTCTCAATGCTGGGTTTTGTCGTGATGATGATTCACATGATAGCTAGAGCTGGGACTTGGTGCCAGGGCTAAGTTCTGCTTGCTCTTCCCTGGGGTTCCCTGGGTTCCTGTGTTCTCCCAACTCCATCAACCTCTCAGGGTTAGAGTTATCCTACTTGTTTGAGATTCAGGCTCATTAGGCTGTCTCAGGATAGAATGCTGGGTTTCATTCTGGAGCCTGGGCTCCTACCCTGCTTTCCCTAGTTCTAAAGCACCTGCTTTGGATGTTTGGCCTCCAAGGGTTTTTTGGGAGGCCTGATGCTTTTGTTGTTCTTCACACACCATGCAGGCTTATAACAAGTCATTGGTCCCTTTTGTCCCTCTACATGGCTGTTAACTTGTCCTACCTTGACTCTAGCCTTTGGCAGTCTCCTTTCTGATTGCTTGTGGGGCTTCTGGCGGATTTTTTTCACCACTGTATTTCTCGAGTAAGAAGATTCACATACTTTAGTTTCTCATTGGAATTTTTCTTCCCCATTTAGTTTGGTGCTTACTTTAGGTCTCCCCCCTTCTCCTCCCTACCTCCCCCCCCCCCCAGAATAACTGCAGTCCAATGATACTAACTTTGCAATTTCATTTAGAAGACACTCCATCCAACTCAGAGCATTTTTTTCCCATGCTAGGAAGACTGTTCCCTTCTCAGCTCCACCTCTTGGCTTCCTTCTAGGTAGCAGCTAGTTGGCACTGTGAATAGAGCCTGTACCTAGAGTCAGAAAGACCCCAGGCTTCGTCAGACACTACCTGTGTGACCCTGAGCAAATCACTTAAACCTTTTTCTCATAAGTTCCTCATCTATAAAATGAGCTGGAGAAGAAAATGGCAAATCACTCTGGTATCTTTTCGAAGAAAACTCCATCTAGCGACTGAAATTAGTGAACAAGAAGCTTGTTTGACTTAATTAATCAATTGCAGGAGACATAAAATATAAGCTGATTTAGTTGTTTTGACTTTTTCAAAAGAGAATGGGAATTGTTTGTTCCAGTTTTTGTTGGATTTGTATCTGTGCTTTATGTTCAGCAAGGATGAACCAGAATGAATGTCTGAATGAATAATTGGAAAATGGTGGCCAGAGTTTTTCATCTCTGCTAATAATAGCACTAGTCGGTCAGTCACCTTGCAAATATATGTTGAGTCCCTCAAATGTGCTAGAGGCAACGGGGAGGAAGCTGGAGACTGATTTAGTTACAGGGAAGGATTCTTCACAGGACTGTTAAGACTATTATAAGATTCTCACTGAGGGTGGAAAGTCTAAGCAGTGGCCAGTACATGGGGAAGATGATTGGTGACAGGCCTTCTTGAGGCTAGATTATATCTGAAAATTCTCCTAAGGTCACTCCCAACCTTCTGGTTCCATAATATTTTGGGTGCTCTAACTTTGTTTGATCCATGAACCAATTTTCATATTTCCTAGAAGCATTTCCTCATGCTTATAGTTACCAGTTGTTTACTCTTAATTTACAACTGCTTTGTATACATTATCTCTTGCATTCTCGTATTAGCCTTGGGAGTTGAACCAGGGAGGGATAGTGTACTTGGAGGGGTTAAGGGGTTTGTTCACGTTCTTCTTGGGCTGGTGAGATGCTGCATAGAGGCTGCTATGCCCAAAGCAGAGCCCCTTCTCCTGTGTAGCCCAACCTGGAATATTGAGCAAGTTGCTTTCCTGATTATAGGCAAAAAAATCTCGCACTGACGCTCATAGAACAGAGACTTTGTGTGAGGTGCAGCTTGAAATACATATTACTAGACCCCCCAGGCGGCTATTGCCTCATTAGGCATCTGTCTGCCAGAAGTCTAGACATCCCAGTTGTCATACTCAGACCAGCATTTCTTTAGCTAGGAAGAAAGACTAGGTTAGGGAAGTCAACTTGTGAGGGTTTTGGGTTTTTAAATGAAGTGCCTAAGGGAGATTTGCTTCAGTAATAGAAATCTTATTGTTAAGATGTTACCTACAGGAATTGCAATGCCTGGTTTGCCAGGCTATGTGAGGGTCACATCTGAGGATGGCTACACGGATTGCACCATTCTCAGGTCTTTGAATGATTTAGGCAATAAAAGCAGCATCTTCCTTGGCTCCTACCTCTTAGCCTCCGACTGATGCAATTTTTAGCCCCAGCAACTCGTTTGGTTTTTATAATTTTCTGCACCTTTTCCTTTTGTTAAAAATAAATTTTTATTGATGTCTGTTTTTAAGCTTCAGAGTTTACCCCAAGGTCCTTCCCCGTCCCAGCATTCATCAATCCAAATTACAGTTTTGTTTTTTTTTTTTGATGACCAAGAAAGAAGAGTAAAAGTTATAATTGATCACTATATTGAGAGCCTGAAAACATGTTCAGTATGTGACATCTCCACCTCCCAAGTCCATGAGGGGAAGATAGAGGTTGTCTTTTCATATCTCCTTATTTGACTCATGCATCAGCCTTATACTTCTGCTACTTCCATTTTTAATTTGTTGTGTGGTTCTTTCCATTTACACTGTTGTAATCATTATGTAGTTTTTCTTTGCTCTGAAGACTTCACTCTGTATCAGTTCATATACACCTTTCTATTCTTCTTTGTATTCATTATACATATTATTTCTTACAGCTCGTGTTCTGTTACATTCATGTACCATAATTTGTTTAGCTATCTCCCAAATGATGGCCATTAATTTTGTTTCCAATTCTTAGCTATCACAAAAAATGCTGCTGTCAGTATTTTAGTGTGCTTCATGTGGTAACTTTTATTAGTTGCTTCCTTGGAGATAAAAGCCCAGTAATGGAGCCTCTAGGTCAGAGGATATAGATATTTTAGTCACTTTATTTGCATAATTACAAATTGATTTCCAAAATGGTTGTGCTGGTTCACAGATTAGTGTATTATCCCAAAAGCCTTGAAATTGGTTATTGCCAGTTTTTGCCATCCTTGTCTCTTTACAGGGTGAGACCTCATGATTGTTTTGATTTGCATTTTTTAGTTGGAATGGCCTTTCATGTGGTTGTTAGTTGTGTGCAGTTCTTTAAACTTTGAAAAAACTTTGGGGGGAAAAAAACTTCTGGTGTATGCTGCAAGAACTACCTGTTTCCACTTGAATCTAGCTTTTGTCATAATGGCACCGATTCTGTTGTGCTTTACATACCATATTTTATTTTCCTCATCATTGGTTGCATACATGAATTTTATTTAAAAAAATGATGTTTGAATTGGTTCACTGATGTATTTTGACTCCATTTTAATCCATTCTCTAATCAGGTGTCAAAGTGATTTTTTTTTTTTTTTTCTCCCCCTAACTCACAGGTCTGAATATGTCATACACACACTCACTAAATTCCCATGGTTTCCTATTACCTCCAGGATCAAATACAAAATGTTCTGCTTGGCATTCAAAGGCCTAAATAATCTAGCTCCTTAATATATTTTTAGTCTTCCTACACCTTACTTCTTCACATATACTGAGTGATGCTAGTCTTCCTTTCTCTCCTCAGCCAACAAGTATTTTATCATGTGCCATCACTTAGCTCTGGGGATAGAAAGATGGGGGAAACCAGCCTCTGCTCTCTGTCTTAATGGGGAAGACAGACGCAGACAACCATGTGCAAATAACTAGGAAATAATCAACCAAGACAAGGAACTAATATTAAAGGGAATGAGAAGGGCTTCTTGTAAAAGGTGGCATTTTAACTGAGACTTGAAGAAAGCTGGAAGTGGAATTGAGGAGGAACAATATTTTCAGCCTAAGGGACAGGCCTGATGAGGAGAGTCAGGAGATGGAGGGTTGTGATGGGAAAATGGGAAGGAGGCCAGTGGTCCAAGATTTAGTGTAGGGAGTGGGTGGAAGAAGGTATAGAGGAAGGATCGGTTTTGAAGGGTCTTAATATCTAAAGAGAAGATTTTATATTTGATCATGGAGGCATTAGGGAATCACTGGAGGTTTGAGTCAGATCTGTGCCTTTAGGTATGTCATTTTGACATTGGAATGTGGGGTGACTTGAGGAAGGGAGACCAACCCACAGGCTCTTTACAGGAGTGCAGGTGGGGGCTAGTGTCAAGAGGAGAGAAGACTGAAGCTACAAGGCCTGACTGATTGGATGTCAGACAGGTGGTGAGAGTGAGCCAGGATAAGAATGATATGGAAGCTGAGGGAGCAGGTGTGACTGGGAGGATGGGCGTGCCCCTGAGAATTAGTGTGAAGTGGGAAAGAAGAGAATGTCAGGAGAAAGAATTATGCATTCATTGGGGGCATGTTGAATTGAAAATCAAACAAACATTTATACTTAATAAACAGCAGGGACTTAGCCTGCTAGGGACAAGGAACTGTGCCATGCTCTGGACCATGGGGCAAGAGGCGGCAGAGAGGCGAGATTGCTATATATCCGCCCAGGGGTCTTCTGCGTTGACAAGATGACTGAATCCATGGGAACTGATGAGATTGCCCAGTCATGCTATAGAAGAGAATCTTAGACAGATGACTCTGGGCCATTTCCCCTGGATGAGAGTCTAGCAAAGGAAACTGAGAAAGAAAGATAGTATAGGTGGGAAGAGAGGCTTTGGGGAGATTGAAGAGGAGACTTCAACTAATTTTCTGTGATATCTAGCATTTAGTATCTGCTTACTAAATGTTGGCTGATAATGCTAGACACTATGTTAAATATAGGGATACAAAGACAGACAAAAGACAGCCTCAGATTGCCCAAGGAACTTGCAAACTAGTGAGAAACAATTCTGTAAATTATGTGAGCAAACTGTCCAAACAGCTCTAGTGAAGATAAACTGGAGATAACTGAGGGAAGGCAAGAGCATGAAGGGACTAGGAAAGGCTTCTTGAAGGTCTGATTTTAGCTGAGACTTTAAGGAAGCCAAGAAAGTGAAGAGAAGGAGGCAGAATTCTAGGCCTGGGGGATAACAACAACAAAAAAATGCTTCGAGTCAGCAATTGAAGTGCTGTATTTGAGGACCAGCAACAAAGTGTTGCTGGATTGTAGAATATGGTGGGGGTTAAGGTGTTTTTTAAAAAAAAAAAAAAAAACAAAAAACAAAAAAACTGGAAAAAATAGGTGGTATCCAGTCCAACAGGATTTTGGATTGGATCCTGGAGATAATAGGAAGCCATTGGAATTGATTAGACACAGAGGGTCATGTGCGTATCAAAATATAAAGTATACCTCTGAAATGAAATTGTTGAAATATGTCAATTATTCCGAATTACCTAACTAAATCTATTTCATATATCGTATTGTATACATATTTATACCTCTTCCAATTGAGGGGCAATATAGTATAGTGGAACTTGAATCTGGAGTTTGAATCTTGCTGCAGACCTTTATTGCTTCTGTGACTATGGGAAAATTACTGACTTGTCGGGGTGTTGACATTCTCATCCGTAAAATGGCTGTAATTATACTTCTATTGCTTACCTTACAGGGTTATATATCTAGGATAGTGTCTTTATATCTTTGCTTGTAGATTGGAGGGGAATGTTTTTTGAATTTTATCATCTGCTAGTCTGTGTCCATGTGGGTTAAGATGATGTGATTCAGTCTTGTGAATAATTCACAATGGCCATTCTCTTTAGCAAAAGACAGGTTAATTTAGGGGAATAGATTATAGACAAAGTGAAGGGATACAATAGATACCAGGAATAGTAAATATGAAAGAGTAGGAGAGCTCCTCAGTGGAACTCGGTTACCCAGTAGAATAGAAGAACCCTAAGAAATTGGGGCATGTCCTTAGCTATCAGGCTAAAACCTAAAAGGGATTTAGCAACCCCAAAGAATTAGCTATAAGGAAGAGAAATGGGGTTGGGAAGTATAGTGGAGTTAGGAGAGAACACATGGCATGGGGGGCAGGGAAGGGGAAAGATATCATTGAGGCAGAATGCTGTGGTGGGCTGACCCAATGGAAAGCAGCAGGTATGGGATGGCTCATCAATAGATTTTATAGGGGAAATTTAATTTGGGAACATGGCTGGGATTACTGACAGAGCATGGAAAGTCAGACCTTTACAGAGGGTATCAATTCTCTGCTAAACACACCCAACATTGAAGAATTCATCTGTAGGAATGCAAACCTGGAAGATGTAAGAAACTGGGGGAGGGGGAAAGAAGGGAGTACCTCTTTTTAAAAAGAGATTTTACTTATTTATATTTTTTGCCAAATGCTTCATTGAGTCGATCTCATCAAGTTTCATTCTTTTACTTGAGAATGTTCATTTGGTCTACAGTTCAGGAAAAGAAGAAAGGGGCCCACACAAATATTTCTGTGTATGTGTGTATGTTATCAGCTCTTTATGGTTGGAAATTGGAAGGGTTGATCATTAATTGGGCACTGGTTAAACAAATTGTGGTCAGAATTTTATAGTACTGCTGTACTATAAAATGGAGGTGATTTCAGAAAAGCCTGGAAATATTTGTATGAACTGCTAGAGAATGAAGTGAGCAGAAGCAGGAGACTTATACAGTAGCAAAAATATAAAGATAAACAGCCTTGCAAGAACTCTTAGAGTAATGTTCAATCGTGCTTGATTCTTTATGACCTTATGGACCATACTGTCCATGGTAAAGATACTGACAAAATAATTTGTCATTTTCTTCTTCAGTGGATTAAGGCAAATAGTTAAGTGACTTGCTCAGGATCACACAGCTAATTAGAGTCTAAGGCCGAGTTGAAGTCATGCCTTCTTATCATAGTTAATGGCCAACTATGAGTTCAGGGAACTCATGATGAAACATGTTGTTCACCTCCTATTAGAGTGGTGATGACCTAGTGTATAGCTTTGCAGACTTCTTGATGGAGCAAGTACAAGAATTTGTTTTGCATACATGCTTGTAATAGGTTTTGTTTTTCTCGCTTTCTTAATAGCGGAGGAAATGAGAGGGAGAGTGAGAATCTAAAATAAAATCATATTTTAATGTAGTGAAAAAAGTTAGATGAGAATTCCATTATTTCTCTCCTTCCCCCATTAAAAAAACCCCACTAAAATTTGAATGAAAACAATATATACACACTTACTTCCAATGATATAAATGAAACAAAAAATCAACCAAACACCACATTGAGATAAGATTACATCTCCCTGCCATTATCACTTATCATCCTCAAACTCGCCCTTGAACCTTCTTTCTGCCCCTATATTCAGTCAGTCATCAAGATTATTTGCTGCAAATCTTGCTCCCTATCACTTCATGTCTAGAACAGTGCAGTAACTTCCAACAGGTCCCCCCGACCAGTTTCTACTGCACGCGTACACATACACACTCACACTCTCTGTTCTTCTCTCTCTCTTTCCCCCCCCCCCCCCGTCAATCAAGTAATAACCATTTATCAATGACCTTCTTTGTGCCAGGCACTGAGGATGCAGAAAAAAGCAGTCCTTGCCCTCGAGTAACTTATAATCTAATGGAGATATGAATACAAATAGATAGAATATGCAGCATAAATAAGAAATCTCTTATAGAGGGAAGACCCTGGAATTAAGGGGATTTGGAGCTTTCTTGTAGAAGGTGAAATTTTAATTGTTAGTTAAAGGAAGCCAGGGAGGTCAGGACTTGGAAAGGAGGAAGGAGAGTACACCAGATCTGGAGTATAGCCAGTGACCATTCCCAGAGCTAATGAATGCAGGGTCTAGTTTGTGGGATGACTAGGAGGCCGGTGTCATTGGATCAGGGGGAGTCCCTGGTGAAGGATAAAATGGAAGAAGCCTGGAAAGGAAGGGGCTGGGTGTCAGGTTACAGAGCTTTGAATGTCAGAGGCATTATTAGACATAATAAGCAACCACTGTAGTTTATTGAGTAGGGCAGTAATTATACTGGAACAGGCCTCTTAAAATAATTCTTTAATCATTCCCAGTGTCTGGGTGATTCTCCATTACCTCCTGGATCGTGTCTGGGAATTCCACCTTTATAGCCTGATATTGTCTGGCACTAGTCTGCCTTGCCAACCTTGTATTTTACCATTTGATTTGGTGAGATACATAATTCGTTATAACTGTTAACATGTAAGAAAGAGGGTTTATGCTTAAATTGATTATGATATACTTTTAAATCAAGTGTGGTATTCACCAAATAAGTTGTCTTCTACCTTTAGGTGAGGCATGAATAATATTTTCCAAAGCCAGCTAATCATTCATGAGCTGTAGGCGATCTTTCTGTGTATGAATAAAACCAATTAATTTTTATGTCTGGAGCGTTTGCTTTCTCAGTTCCATTTTTATAGATATCACTTGGTTTATGAAAGGAACCACAAAACAATCTTTTTGGTGCAGAAGGGAATTGCATAAGCAGACCGATTTTTTTTTTTTTTTTTTTTTTTTTTAACTCCTCAGTATAAGCTAAGACGTTATTTGCTCAGAAATTAATAAGACCAGTGGAATTTTAAAAACTGAATTATCTGGCTTACATATCACTAAAATGGAAACTATCCAAGTTGCTTTTGGTGAGCTCACTAAATCCATAGACTTGGTTATCAACTGGAAAAAAAAAAGTGACTTTTTCTTCTTTTTTTTTTTTTTTTTTTTTTTTCCTTCTAGATTTCACTTGAACAGGAAGAAGAACCTTGCCATCTGCTGAGCTAGGGTGAGGATCCTCCTCCTAACCTGGGCTTCCTGTCATGGTAAGCAGGAATCACCAAGTAAAAATGTTGGACTTGGACATAGCCTCATAATTCAGCTGATCTCTACATTCAAAATTAAGCCTTCTTCTCAAGAAAATAATTTAATTTTCTTGAACCTGATCTTCTGTTTCTGGCTTATTCTCAGCAAAATAGGATTTAGAGGTAGAGGTAACCTTCCTTCTCTGGAAAGAGTCATTGGTTTTATGATCAGAGGCTGGGTTGTCCAATGGACACACAGAAGCTTCAAAGCTGCTGGTCTGGGCTTATTTCCTAGATTTACCAGGCTCCATCTTTACCAGTACTGAATCTTTTTCAGTCTCAGTATCCCCACTGTACGGAGTAGGAGACTAACTAGTACTTGCCTCCTAGGATTGTTGTGAGGGCCAAATGAGAAGTTATAAAGCATTTAGCAAACTTTCAAGTGTTATATAAATACTGCTCTGTTTATTGGTGACCAAATTAGTCCCTGAAAGAGCCAAAGGAGAACCTTGAGGCTTTATACTTCATAACAAAGTAAAGTTGTATATTAGTGAGTATTTTGTTGTTTTTTGCTGGTTTTGTGTGTGTGTGTGTGTGTGTGTGTGTGTGTGTGTGTGTGTCAGATATAGAAAAAGAATATTTCTTAGGTCTTCATAGTTTCTGAGTAAGTACCTTCCTTTCTTGAAGGAAATAATCCCTCATCTTCCCCTTTCATACACATGGACATTCTCTGTCTTCTCCTCATGAGGATCTGTCTGAGAAGCGAACCTGGCTATGCTTCTCTTCCTTCTGAGTCTGCTTCTTCCTGTTCTCCTTCCTTTCCACCCCAACTCCCCAAGACAGATGAAAGCTGTGGGCGAACCAGCTCCCTTGCCTCCCTCTAGGCTCCACTCTGTCAGGGCCAGGACTTCCTTTGCCTTCTCAGCTGTATCCCCAGTACAGTGCTCAGAACGCAGATAACATTTCACAAGTGTATCCCATTCATTCATTGTCTCTTCTCCCAACTCTGAAAACTTCTGTCCTCACTAGATTTAAGTGTATAAGCTCCATTGAAATGCTGAGAACCCCAGATTTAACTGAGACATAGTTATGGGGAAGCTGGAAACCAGGTGCTCACCAGGAACAGCCTTCTCTGATCAGCCCCACTTCTAGCTCCCGGCATCCCACATGTTTGCTGGAGCCAGGATGCTTTATTCTGGGCCACAAAGAAGGAGCCAGCTTCATTTCAAGCTTCATTAGGGATATAAGCACAAATGTGTTTTTAGATTGTTACTTCATTTGAGTTAGCGGTGCCGTGGAGCAGGGGCTGGAAGAGAAGAGGAAGGAAGGCAGTTGTTAACTTTGACTGGCATAAGATTATTTCCAATAGACGTCACGAGTTGATAGAATAGCCTTGAGTTTAGCACATGGCATAGAGACCTGCCCAGAAGGGAAGAGATTGCCTCTTGGAGGCTGTAGAGATAATACATGAGGATTCCTGAGGGAAGGCCCTGGGAGATTTTGTCACGTGCATTTTTTTCCCCCCAGTCTGAATTGTACATGAGTGGGTTTTGGGTAGCTTCTCTCCAGGAAAACAGTACCTCACAGCTGCCATATTGTTAGCTGGTCCCATGGCAGATGGTCGCACTGTACAGCGCAGCCTTAGCAGGGCCAGCCCACCTGCCACTCATGCATTTGCTGCTCAGCAGCATTTGTAAAGAGCCAAGGGAGCTGTTAGGTCCCCTGAATACTTGCTTTGGGAGGCAAGGCTGTCATAGCACTCCCAGCGTGGGATCTGGAGTCTGGGGAAAACCTAGATTCAAATCTGGCCTCAGATACTTGCTGCCACAGCACTTCTCTCCCAAGGTGATTATGGGGATCCAGTGAGAGCGGCTCTTCGTTCAGTCACCCAGCTAGTCTGAATCGGACCTAGGCCTTCTGATTCTAAGCCAAGTGCTGTCTCCCTCCAAATACGTCTGGAACCATGGAACCACCTTCCTGCTCTGCTGCGCTACTGGCATTCTGTCCGAAACTTCCAGCTGAAAGTGTTTCCTTTAATATATTTCCCCACATCATTACACCTCCTGTTTTTATAGCAATTTATTATTCACAGGGTACTGCTCACAATAACCCTTGCTGTTCTCATTTCACAGATGAGGAAAAAATGGAAGTTTTGAGAGGTTAAGGAACTGTCTGTAGTTGCATAGCTAATAAATAAAGCTGGAAACTTGAATCCAGGCTTCTGGACCCCAAGCTTGATGTTCTTTCCTCTATTTACTAGTTGTCTTTTATTAACTGTAGTTAAGGTGGTCAGCGGAACATGCCATCCACAATGAAACCCCAAGAAGTCACTTTCTCTTTGGCCCAATTCTACCTTCAGCTAGCTGCAAGACCCTGGGAAAGCCATTTCCCTTCTTGAACTTTTTTCATTTGCAAATGAATAGGTCAGATGAAATGAGCTAGAAGAGTCCCTTTTAGTTCTCCAACTTGGCCAAGTCAGTCGGGACCTTTTTCTTCTTTACTGCTAGAAGGGTACCTTCAGTCTACTGAGTGTAGAGGATCATGACAAGGGTGCTGAACTTAGGAGGAGGGATACCTGGGCCCACATGCCACTGCCAGCATGGCCTTGAGCACCAAGTAATCCCGGGGACACCTTTCCCCAATGTCATTGAGAGGTTCTAATGAGTTAAGATATAGAACAGTTTAACATTCATTTAAAAAGATTGAGTTCCAGATTCTCTCCCTCCGTGAGATGGCAAGCATTTTTATACATGTGTAATCGGCATTCTAAGATGCCAGTTATTATTCTGATTGTGTGGTAGGGGAAAAATCCCTTTTCTTTCTTTCCCTCACAGGTTCTCTGTACGATCCACATGCTGGAAAGCAGCTGGAGTCTCTTCAGTTTGTTCTCTGAATGGGAGTGCTTTTTCTTTTTTTCTTTCTTTCTTTCCTTTTGTTATTATTATTATTTTTTTTAATTTTTTATTTTTATTTAACTTTCCCAGCACCTCTTCCTCTCTTTTCTCTGTTTTCCAGCATGCTAGACAAAAAATACTTTTGTTGCATTTCTAATACAAGGCGATTTTTCTCTTACTGTTTCACGTGGTCCTTTGGGGGGGGGGGGAATGTTATTTCCTTACAGGTAGTAGGGTGAAGATGGGAGATAACTGAAATTGGTTTTGGGGGAGCTGAAGTATGATATGAATATATTGTTAGGATTGGCAGGAACCTGTAAAATGTTGAAGCTGAAAGTTGAACATCAACACAAAATCAATTGGGCATTAAACCCTTTCTGTGTTCTAGATATGTAGACAAAGCCCCAGATAGAAGCATGCATGTTTCTAGGTACATGGCAGCTTTTGAGGGGATCCCCAGAAAGGATTATGGAAGTCACTTCTTCCTTTTTATAGATGAGAAAGTAACGCCTAGGGAGCAGAGATCGCTTGCCTCAAGTGCCACAGTGACAGTGGAGACTAGAGGGCAAAGGGCTGGCTCCTGTCACCAAACTCCCCAATCTTTCTCAAAGAAAGGCAGCTCCTCAAGTTCTGAGATCTGTGAATGCTGCTGTGTGCCCCCTATCACTTACCCCAAGCACAAGGGGTACGAGAAGAGCCGCTAGCTTATGAGCGATCTGGTCTGGGGTTCGAATCGCCCATCCAGGTGTCATCACTCGTGGAATGGTGACGCAACCTGGAGAATCTCTGGTTGCCTTCTCTCATCCAGGCCTCTATGGCCTGGAGTTCTCTCCTTCTGAATCTTCCAGGTTGACACAGTTAACCTGTATGAGGGCCTACCGAAGGCCCTGTCGTTATGTGGGTTGGTAGTTATTTCTGTTTCTAAATATCATTGTTCACTTTTTTTTTTGTATGTTCGAGGAAAAAATAAGTCAGTAGTTGAAAAACATAAAACACCTCCATGAGCCAGGTACTATACTAGGAACTGAGGATCCCCAAAAAGGCACATGCAGAGCCCTTAAGGAAATCCCAAACCGGAATCCTTTTATCAAATTAAAAACTGACTTAGTAACTGACTTAGTAACTGATCTCAGAGGAACCCATATCCCCAGAATGAAGGGGAGCAGAGACTCCTCCGCTTAGCTTTGTCAGTAGCTACTGTATCTTTTCCCTCCAGACTTTGTCCTTTATCATCCCACTCAGTTTCTTCTTGGGTTGCGTCCATTGGACTTGGTAATCACCCAGGGAATGAGAGCACTGATTAAGATATCTGAGTACATGACCTTTTTAGTTTTTATCCTGCTCTATCCTCTCAATCACTTAAAGGTCAGCATTCATGGCTGTGTGTACAGGGATAGTCAGGTCAGGGCATCTCTTGGGAAGAAGTTATGTCTCATAGCTTAATCTCCAAAGATTGGGGCAGGTAGCTTGGGATGGCACCGAGAGGTCCAGGGCTTCTGCCAAGACATTGAATGCCTTTGGGCAAGCCTTTTCCCCTCCATAGACCTCAGTTTCCTCCAAAAATGGACAGATCTTCTTGAATGCCTCTTCTGGCTTTGAGGTTCTGTGAGGCAGTGTCTTGCTAAGAAAGGGCGAGTTCTCTTTTGATGGCCTGCTGCAGGTCTGGAGGAATACCTGGATGTGTCTCCATTATTTTGCAGCCCTTTTCCCAGTTGTGAGTGGGAGTTTGAAAACTCATAATTTAGCTCAGTGCAGCTGGCGTTTTTCCTCCATGTTTCTAGGAATTTCCTTTTGGAGACCTTTAAAAAAAGAATCGAGGTGATTGTGGCCATTCTTTTCCAAAAGAGAGACAGTGATTTAAGTGAAAAGCACATCATTCTTGAGTTTTTTTACATGGTTTCCTTTTAAATACAGCAACAAGCATAAGGATCAGTTTATGTAGCACTTGTGTTTGATGCATCTCCTGGAAACTAGCAGCCACCTCTTAAGATCAGCATTCTCCTGGTGCTGCTGCATGGCACCAAGACTTGGGATCTCACGATCTCTGAAGAAGTGAAAATGACTCTTCCCACAGAGGGTAAGGGGCAGGGTGCAGAGTGGCAGGAGCCAACTGTACCCTAGAACCAGGTATTGACTCCAGGGGGACACGGGAGTCAGGTATCTGTCAGCAGGGAAATGTCGGCTAGGAAGAGAAGATTGGGCAGAAGTGTGTCCACTGGTACCTTGTAAAGTCAGGAGACACCCAAGAGCTGTGAGGCATGCTAGTCTTGGGAGAAGTGGACAAGACTCTACCAAGTGGATGAGCCCCCAGGTCTGTGAGTCCATGGCCCTCAGGGGACTTGGCTCATAGCACAAGCTTGTGAGGCAGCTGGTGCAAGGGTGACCATCATTTTTCAGCTGGGGAAACTGAGGCTCAGGGAAGGAAAGGTGACTCTTGCTATTGTTGGACAACTATTGGATTAGAGTTGTGCCTTGAATTTCAGTCATGTGATTCCAGACACACTGCCCTTTCTGCTTTCTCTCCATCTGAAGTTCATTGGCTCTTCCTTCTTTGGTCAATAATGGGAGAAATCCCTAAAACTGGACATACAAGAATGCAGGGCTGGTTTCAGCTTTGGTTTCTTTTCTTTTTTTTTTTTTTTGGGGGGGGGGGGGATGGGGGCGAAGGGAAGAAAATATATGATTTGATGGTTTGAATTTCTACCTTTGGGGTATTCTAAGTCATAATTTGACATTAACATAAATGTCACATGGGCTTTAATTTTGGGGATATGATTAGTGGTGAATTACAAAATTAAAATTTTATGGTCAAAGTTGAAGGTTTAATCCTCAAAATTAAACATGACTATTTTGTTTGGTTAAATCTTTCTCTTGAGGAGTTTTACTTAACTGCTGAAACATAATTTAAATGTTTGCTAATATCTGAAGGTTGTTTTTCTTGTATTTATATGACTTTCCTTGGCTTTTGAAAATTACTTTGTAAGCAGATGGAATCTTGATTTCTGGAGTAGCTTTCTAATGAACTGTATGTTCCCCAGATAAGTCCTTCTGCCCAGAATGGTGGCCTAAAGTGAAAGATGCCTCCTTTATATACAAATTAAAATAAATTATTTATTTCCCCTAAAGTCTGCACCAGCAACTTCATTAAAATGTGATTTGGTTGAACCATCCTTAATATCCTCTTTTTGATTGTACATTTGGTGTCGAAGCACTTGCTGTCTCTGTTTGTGGCCCACGTGGATTGGGATACTTTTAGGAGGTCTCTTAATTTAGCTGGTCTCCAGTACCCAGTAGTCCTTTCTCATGGGTCCCTTTGATGGGTCTCTTTGATTGTCCCATTGGTCACTGTTGAACAAACCCTATGATGGGTAAATAAGAGCAGCATCAACATTATTCAGAGATTTGGGGTTTTCCAGGATGAAGAGACACAGCACAGCCTTGAATGCATCCAGGCCAATCAAATCTTTCCCAGGAAGCAATTGATTCGAGAGGATGAGAATCTTCAGGTAATGACTAGGTCACTTTTGTCCTTTTTGACCAATCCATAGTTGTGTGGTTGCTAACAAGGTCGCTGAGCTTTTGGATGGGACTCACTCATATCTGCCTTCTCCATTTGACCCCCACTTCCCTAGTTCAAGGCTCCCTGAACTCCTGATTAGCTTCCCTGCCTCTGTGATCTCTCCCTCTCCATTTTTCCTGTATGCCACAATCCCGGCTCCAATTATGTTTCTTGTCTACTCGGACCCTTCATTCCTTTCCATTGCCTGCCATGTTAAGTCCAGATTCTGGACTGGCAATCAAAACTTTCTCTCGTCTGGTCCCAACCTGCTTTCCAAGGCTCAGTTCACATGCTTTCCCCTTCACATGTCCTATACTCTGCCAGAATGGGCAGCTTCCCTTGCCAGTCACGTTCTGTACTTTGAGTCCTCTCTCCTAACCCCTCCATTCACTTTCTACGGAAGTTCTTCGTGGCCTTTCAGGGGCTCCCTTTCCAGGAAGCCTTCCCCGATCTCGCCCTCCTGGGAATTGCCACAGCCCTTAAGACTTCTCTTAAGACACGGACATATCTTACCTGTAATACGAGACTAGACGTTCCCTGAGGGCAGCAGTTGTCTCACTCATCCGTCTCTTGTCATACCTTCTCCCTACCCTGATGGTACTTGGTGAATGTTTATTTAAAGGCAGGCTAGTGTTGGAGGAAGTGTGTGGGCCTCAATCCAGTCCAGGCTTTGGCATCTACTTGCTGTGACTGTGGGCAAGTCCATTAACCTTCCTGAGCCTTAGTGAATATTAATTACCTCTTCTATTAGAAGGGGGGGGGAAATGATACTTAGACTACTTGCCTCAGAGGATTGTTGTGCAGAAAGCGCTTTCCATGTTTTGGGGATGGCTCTGCCCTCATTCTCTTGGAGTGAGTGCTTTCTCCGGATTTTTCTAAAGCTTCTAAGCTTAGCAGCGCTTCCCCTGTTTGACCTAGTGACATCCCCAGAATTCAAGGGTGAAGGGAAAGCTCTGTGGGTGGTTTTTTTTTTTTTTGTTTGTTTTGTTTTTTTGTCTTTTATTTTTATTTATTTATTTATTTATTTATTTATTTTTATTAAATCCCATCAAAAGCTTTCAGAATTTGAAGGGACCTTAGAGGTCATATAGCTCAAGTAATTTGCTCCATTTAAGGGAAATGGAGCCTTACCCAGCATCTGCAGACTTGTATCAGCTGTATGCAGGGTCATCATATAGAACCTATAAATCAGAATAGCCATTGTAGAAAAGTTCCTACCTCAACTTTAAACATAAAACCACTTATATATATTTTATAATTCTTGCCTTTTGAATAAGTGCATCTTAATATAGCAAATGGGTTGCATTAGAGGGATCAACTTTGAAGAACTTGTTTGACGGCTTCTGAAGTTTGAAAAATTTATCTTTCCATTTTGAAGGTTCCTTTCCTGGAACTTCACGGCGAGAGCACAGAGTTCGTAGGCCGGGCTGAGGATGCTGTCATCGCACTGTCTAATTACAGGCTGCACATCAAGTTCACGGAGTCTCTCGTTAACGTAAGTGATCAGACCATGGTAAAGGCAGGGAAGGTTTGATGGAGGGGAAATTTCAGTAATGATCTTGAACAGAGAAGACAATGGGCTTGCAAACAAAAGTACCCTCTGATTTTTTTGTTGGGGATGCATTCAGAGCATTCTAAAACTGTCCTTTCTTTGGGCAGTCCAGAGTAATGAGCCAGTCGGTGACCATCAGACAAGCCGGGCACGTGAACCCCATGTTGGGCCCATGTTGTTTGTTGAGGCATTTTGTTACCGTAGCTACAAATTTGTATGCTGTGTGCGTACACACAGACTGAGAGGAGGACACCCTTAGAGCTCCCCTCTGCAGGGGCCTGCCAGGGTGAAATGTTCGTGCTGCTTTGTTCTCTCATAAGTAGGGAGTGTTTCTTCTGAGTCTTGAGAAGCACACACTTTCTTTGGGTCTGTGGAGATGCCTGGCCCTCCTCCTGGAAGAGGGCTCTCTCATGATACCATCAATGATTCCATATTTGGGGACTTCCAGCAGGTGAACCAGAATGGGCTGCTAGTCAATGAAGTTTAGTGGATCTCAGCATCATAGGGTTTCAGAGCTGGAATGAACCTGAGCAGTCATGGAATAGTCAGAGCATGAGACAACATTTCCTATGATCTTGGCCAAGTCACTTATTTCTCTAGGACTCAGTTTTTTCCATCTGACAACTGAGGGGTTTGGAGACATGACCTAAGCTCCCATATAACTTTGAATATGTTTTCGTGATCTTCTGACATCGAATTTCAGAACTGGGGACAGTACCATCAGCGCAGAGTGACTTTATTTTAGTATACCCATATTGTGTCATATTACAGTAAGTGATTTTTTTCCTTTCTGTTGGTCTGTAGTTACAGTTCTAGGCTATGTATTCATAACTTTATAATTCTGTGGTGGTCTGGTTTTTCTTTTGTACAATGAGATAAATACACCTTGGTATTTAAACATTTATCACTTATTTTCCAATTGATTTAATCTACAGATGAAAAAAATCATACCACAGTGGTATGCTTTTAATTTCAAAATTTAAGAAATACGTGTTTGTCCCTCACATATTATACATTTTGGCATAGTGATAATTGTAGCCTCCTCAGAGCCACAAACTTGTGGATTCATTTTAGTGTGTAGGGCTGGATGTGATCACACCATTCATTATTATGCTCAATATGCCAGCACGGCTGCCTTATTATATTTGGGCTGTCAGCTAAAAAGACATAGCAGGTTTCTCAAGGAGGAAGGTTCTCTGTGCCGCTGGACAGTTTAGAGCCTGAACTCTGCTCCAAAGAACACTCCTACCAAATTTTCAGATACTGAATTATCTTTGCAGTGTTAAGTAGAAACTGATAGAACATTTAACTCGATTTTGTGCTTTTCTACTTGCTAATGGACCAGAACTAATCTGTAATCATAAGTAAGCTTTATTTGGAGGGAGATGATAGAGATTTACAGTATCCTGCCTCTCCCTTGGAACAGGGGCTTGTTCTCAAAGATCTGCCTCTTCCCTCTAGACCAAACAAAGCAAAAACAGCACCTTAAGTATTTATACTCTTGGAATGTTCTTCTATGTAGTTTAGATCAAAGAAGTGTGTGGTGATCCAAATGGTGTCACATCTTCAGTTCTAAACTATACATAGACCATTGAGTCTTTAGTATTTCGGTCTGCCCAGTACTGTGCTGGTCACATCCCTATAAAGTCCTCAGTAATAGTCACACAAAAAGAACTGGGATTGAAATGGATTGGCCCTTTGTTCTTCCCCTGGGACAGCTCATCATTCAGAGAGGTCCTTTTCAATAAATGTTCCAGATTTTGCTTCAGGGAAATGAAAAACCTAAAATAATGGCTTTGGACAGAAACATGATTAGTGTTCTGAAACTCCTCCTTAATGACTTCATGAGTGTTGGACGTTTCAGATTAAGAAAGATGATGACTTAACCTGATACCTACAAATAAATTAATGTTTACACTCATCCATCATACTTAGTGCCATGCAGACTACAGCGTTCTGAAAAGGACTAAATATTCTTTATAGGGACCCGTCAAACACATTTTTATTAGTCCTCAGAGATGGGCCTTTACCTAAAACAGAAGATCAAGGTGCCCTTTTTTAAAGTCATCCATATATATAACTTGGGGGGGGGGGGGGAGACAAGGCAAATAATACCTCAGAAGTTGGTTGGCTGTGAATTTCATGGGCTACCTCTGAATTTTCAACATTTTTTAGTATAACTTATATCAGTAAAGCAGTTTTGAAAATGACTTAGCAAGAGGTCTCTGGTAGCTTTTAGTACCTTCTAAACGTATGTTCTCTTTTAATCTCACAGTCCATTGAGTAAGACATATTGGCAGGAGCTAGGTACTGTAAGTGATATACAGCCAATGAAACACTCAACAGCAAATTCTTGCACACAAGAAAGGCCATATACCACAGAATTAAAGTTGGCTGTAGTTAAGGGAAAGCTAGCCTGCATTTCCCCAGCTCTCTGATCCCATATTTCTTTTTTGTGAGATCTTTCTAGGCTTAGGCAATGTATATGTATTAATGTGGAGTTCTGTGAAAAATTCAGACCTTTAATTCATGTCATTTTTGTCTCTTCCTTATAATTTGGTAGACTGCCTCTCAATCTGCTCCTTGTGAAATCCTAGTAAGTAGCATGATCGTGCTAGGATGTTGTCACATTTGTGTTCGTAGCAGACTTGTTTGGAATGTTCAGGAGGCTTCCTTTACAGTGTTGGTTGAAGAGTCCCAGACCTTTGTAATAAAGACATTGTGTTTGAACAGTACAAGAAAAGGTTCAGTGGGCCAGAAAGGGGAGATAGTCATGCTGGGACTGGGCCTTAAAGGGGAGACCAGCTGTTGTTCAAGAGATCATTTCCAAATTCATTTCTGGCTTTTGAAATTACATCACTATTTTAGTTCCAGGGCCAGCCTTGCAAGGTTGATACTTCTGGATAGGGCAGGTTGCCAGGGGTGACTAGGAGGGAGGTCAGCTGCTCTCAGATTTTCCAGTTGTAGTACCCTATAGTGGAGGAATCTTGCCCTTTAATGGCCACAGAATCAAAGATTGGAGGGCTGGTGATTGTGAGTAGGGAAATGAGAGAACAGAGGACAAAAGAACAGATTTGGACACTGAGGATGCAGCTCAAATTACTTTGCCCCTCTGCCCCTTATTTTCCTCAACTACAAACTGACAGCATGACTCTGTGACAACCGGGCCCTTTCCAAGTTGAAATCCAATGATCCTGGGGCATTTACCCTCACCCTTACAAACTAGGGTGTCGGAGATTAACCTTACTAGGCCTTGGTTTTTCTCTTCTTCAAGTTGCCAAGCATTTATTAAGTGTCTACTGTGTATAGAGCATAGTACTAGGGATGTGGAGACAAAACATTACAATCCCAGCCCTTCTGGAGCTTGTTTTTCCCAGAAGGACACAGTAATTATCTTCTCAACTCACTGAAGAAAGTCCTTTGAAAAAATAATATGCTTTATAAATGTGAGCTCTAGTACTTTATTGTTACAAAATACTTTCACACTTTTTCTTAATATTTTATTAAAATTTAATTAACAGGCAACTAAATACATCAAATACAGGCAGTTTTACTTGGCTCGGGAACTATTTATATTTAAGTTAATACTACGATAACTTTCAATTTCTAATGTATTCACTCTTTTAAAAACAAGTTCTCTCCTTTTCACTGCCCCACTCTCATTTCTCTGGAAAAACAAATCGGAGAAACTCTTCACAGCATATTTCTGTAACCCAGCAGATTAGAGTCTTACTTTGAATCCGCCACCTACCCATGGATTGTGGACAGTCTTGGATTCTGGTCCTCTCCTAGGGAGGAAATCGGGCCTGGTTCTATAAAAGGACAGGTTGGGAGGCCCCGCCTCCAGTCTTGCAAGGTAGGGTGAGCAGACCCAAGCTTGTGCACCTGCTTTTCAAGCTTTTCAGTGAAGTGGGGATGGTGGCCTCTTCCCCTTCAGCTGCCTTTATTTACCACATGTTTATCCCAGGAGAGCACAAGCCCCTTCAGGGCAGAACATTTTCATTTTTGCCCACTTCCCTAGAGCAAGTGGTATTCAGTGCTTTTGGGTTTGAATTGGAAAGTAGTTTTGTATTACCACTCTGGATCCTAGATTTTAAGTTGAAGGTGGCAGAGGCAAATGCATCTCCTTCTGGAATCTGAGGGTCCAAATCAAGTTCAAAAGATCCTTGAAGTATGACTAGCTTCATTGTCCTGAGCTCCAGTGATTCCCATTGTACTGATGAGATGACACCTCTGCACTTCCTTACCTGACTGGGTCCATCGGTGGGAGGTGAGATTGTCTGTGTTTTCACATTCTACCCACCTGTCCTCAGTGGAGATGGTAGAATAAAAGGCTTGGATTGGAGCTGATTCTGGACATGGATGTGGTAGACAGGAAGAGGCCCCCAAATCCTAGGCTACCCATATCAGTTATGTTGGAGAACAGTTTTGCCAGGTGTCGGGGCTCTGGCAAATTAGCCCTTTGATGGTTTTCTGTGTGCCTCAATGACCCTTAAAGAAGATTGGATGGATTCAGGTGGTAAACCTTCCTGCTTGCATGACCTTAGGCAAGTTATTTGCTTGGGATGTTATTTCCTTACCTGTAAATCTCTGATGTCCTCCAAACCTCTAACTCTCAGAAGAAAAGTTATGATCCAAGACATCTAGTTAGTAAGCCAAGTTTTTGAAAGCCTTTTTCTGTCTCCCTCTATCCCCTTCCAGCATCTTCTTTGAAGATACCCAAGGAAACAGATTGGTGAGGGAAGGTTTTGAGACAGTAGAGAGAAGCTCCCTGGGGAGCATGGCACCCCATTCTCTGCCTTCTCAGAAGGGAAATAGTGGCTCAGAAAGGAAATGGTAGAGAGACTAGCAGAGCATGTGGCCTGATGGGCACCAAGAGGAGGACCCCCTTTTTTCCATTCTTATGCCATCTGCCATAGCATTAGTAAAGGGGGGAGGAGGTGCTTAGGATCTCTTGCCTCACTAGGAGGCAGCCATTCCTTGGGCCTGTGAGATGTGAAGATGGCTGATATTTGCCTTACAATTAACATTATTCTTGTTCTGTGTGAAGTCCAAGAATCCTCTTAGCTGGGTACTTTGGCCAGCAGAAGCTCAAGAAGGTGTCCTTGGTATTTGCTTAGATGGTGAGTGACTCCTTGCTGCTGCCTTGACTCTGGTAGGCACATGGGTACAAGTAATAGGTGTGGTTCAGTGAATAGAACTAGAAGAAGACCGAGGAGGCAGGTGGACATTGGCTAGTCCTAGCTCCACAACTCGCACCACTGGTATTACTGGCCAATCACTTCTCCCTTTCTGTAAGATGAAAGGTTGGAACAGACAACTTTTCAAGTATCTCCTAATTCATTAAGATTTTAATGACTTTCCTTTTCATACTAAGAGTAAAACTTCATTATGTTGATGTACAGTTTATCAGACCTATAATTAGTTTCATTTGACTTTCAGAGAAGCCCCTTCAGCTAAATAGGGAACCTCTTCTCATTTTATAAAGGAACCGAGTTAAAAAGAATTGTCATCCAGGATCATTGGATCCAGCTCATTTGAGTTTTTTCTCATATGTGCTTCTTCTCTTGCCCCTCGGAGCCTTTCCTCTTCTTTTCTTCTCTGAGAGTTTCTTCCCTGTCCAAGCTACCATTTGGCAGCATCTTGTTTTTCTTAGCATCTTGGAATTAAGGCTGTGTAGGCACAGAATGGTTCTCTCTTTCCAGTACCAACCAGAAAGAAAGTCCACAGCTTATATTCAGGGTAGTTCCTAGATAAGTTTTCGTCTTGAGAGTCTATGTAGGCCCAAAGGTTTCTACCTAAGTTGTCTTTCAACTTCTTCCCCCTGGTCTTTGTTGGTTTTCCTTCTACTCTCTACATGAGCCAGCTTTCTTCTTGAGACTCTCATGTCCCATGTCTAAGTACCTCCAGCAAAGAAAAAGGAACACTTGGCTTAAACACATGATGTGCTTGCCATGCTTAACAGAAGGAAGACCAGAATCAGGGGAGAGCTTCTCTCTTAAATGCAGCAACTTGTCAGACTGTTTCCAGATTCTCTTTTGAACTGACACAAAGTTTCCTCCCCTTTCCATGGAATGGGAGTGACCTCAGTCGGTGATGGTGCGATCAGTCAGAAGTTAGTAATCATTTAATAAACAGCTACTAGGTGACACGAACTATATTAAGTGCTAGAGATAAAAATACAGAAAAGGAAGATAAGTCCCTGTCTTCAAGGAACTTAAAATCTAATGGAGGAAGACACATCTTTTCAAAGCTGAAAAGTCTGGGAGATGGGGAACTGGGCAGCCCTCCCCAGGGTCATGATTATAATAATAAGCTGCTGCTTAAAAAGAGAAATAATTCAACCATAGATAGCTACTATGAGAGAGAAAATCTGGGTTCATAATCTAAGGAAGATAATGAAGCCAAAAAAGCCATTCCTTTTTCAATGAGAAATGTCAAATGGTCACAAGTTCAAAAGAGTGCTTAGAAGAACTTTTAAAAATACTTTAGAAATCAAACAATAATGTATACTTATTGTGTATCTAATTTATATTTTAATATATTTAACATCTACTGGTCATCCTGCCATCTGGGGGAGGGAGTGCGGGGTAAGAGGTGAAAAATTGGAATAAGAGGTTTGGCAATTGTTAATGCTGTGAAGTTACCCATACATATAACCTGTAAATAAAAGGCTATTAAATAAAAAAAAAAAATCAAACAATAAAGATGTAGAAAAATTAGGAAAAAAAGAAGCAATCCAAGAAAATTATGAAAAGCAAGTCAGCCAACTAGAAATAGAGAAGGAAAAAATAATTCCTTGAAAACTAGAATTGGGGAAGGGGAAGCTAATATTATAAAACACCAAGAGATAATAAAGGAGAAAAAGAAGAAAATATGAAACATCAGAAAAACAGCCGATCTAGAGAAGAGATGGAGGAGAGACAATATAAGAGACTACTTAAAAGTTGTGATAAAAAACAAGACTCTTGATAAAATATTACAAGAAATTATTGAAGAAAACGGTGCCTTTTTCTAGAAAAACTGCAGGACAGAATAGAAATAGAAAAAAAATCTACTCATCACTACCTAAAAGAGATCCTAGGAGGATATATCCTCCTCCAGAGAAAACTGACAAACAAGTATGCATTGTATTATTTTACATATATGTAGATGTACATATGGACATGTATGCTTATATATATATATATATTATATATATATATATTCAAATTTAATTGTAGCCTTCTAATGTAGGTAGGGGGAAAGAAGGAAAGGGGAAAGAAGGAAAGAAAAGTACACGGGGGGAGGGGGGAGACAAACCTAGAAGGAAATATAGAAAAGCTGGGTAGAATAGAAAAACTGGGTAGTTTTGAAAATAATGTGTAAGGTTTATTACATACATTTTTGTGAAATGGGAAGGTATTGTTTTACATTGTATCCTTTCCAAAACATGGAGATGTTCCCTTTATTTTTCATTTTAAATTTTAAGTTTCAAATGGATAATTAATACACATTTGAGTTTTTTTTAAGTACCTATTTTAGATGAGGTGCTATCCTAAGTGCTAGAGATACAAAGAAAGGCAAAAGATAGTCCCTATCCTCAGTATAAAGTCTAATGGGAGAGACAACAAGCGTATAATATGTATAAGCAAAATAGAGACAAGACAGATAGGAAATGATCAGTAGAGAGATGAGTTAAGAGGCTTTCTGTAGAAGGTATGATTTTAACTGCACTTCGAAAAACCAGACGTGAGAAATGAAAAGCATTGTAAGCCATGAAATGGCAGCCAATGGGAATAGCCAAAACTGGGAGATGGAAGGTCTTGTCAGAGGAAATACCTGCGATGGAGCGTAAAAGAGGGGGAAAAATAAAGGATGGCATCTAGATTGGGGGGAGGGCGCGCCGAGAGGATGGTGTTACCCTTGACAGTAAGAAGGAAATTTAGAAGGGGGGAAGGCCTTGGAGGGAAAGATAAGTTTGAGTTTAAGATCTATTAAATTGAAGATATTTACAGGACATCCAATTGGGAAAGTCCAAAAAGCAGATGTGAGAGAAAAGGACATTAGAGACTTTAAGGCTGGGCGTGTTGATCTGAGTCATCAACATAGAGATGATAATTGAATTCATGGGAACTGATGAGATCAACAAGGGAAGCATAGTTGGGGGAAAAAGAAAAGAAGGCCCAGAACAGAACCCTGAGGGATGTTATGGTAAGAGGAGGTGATCTGAAAGAGGATCCAGTAAAAGGAGACACAGAAGGAGTAGTCAGAGATAGAAGAACCAGTAGACAGTAGTTTCCTGAAAACCTGGAGAAAAGAGTGTCTTGGAAGGGGAGTGATCAGTAGTGTCCAAATCTTCCTAGAGGTCAAGGAAAATGAGGATGGAAAAAAGGCCATTGGGGCTTGACAGGACAAACTAGAGAATTTTGAGATTAGACTGCTTAATCCAGACTCTTGGTCTGAATGGAGAAGACTTCCCTGGAAGCCAGCAGCTCATAGGGGACAGTACCCTGGGGACCCCAACCCTTGTTCTCTCCATTGGTATATCTTCAGTGAAATGTTAGAAGCTCTAGAAGCTTCAGAAATCTAGATTTTTTTGCTGTCTGTGCTGAGATCTGCTGAGAAATTTATAACCAAGAGGCATTGGGAGGCAAACACTGGGTTTTGTTGTAGTTCTTCCCTTGGGAATGCCATACTTGTAGCCTTTGCTTTGGGCACAGAGAGCCTGTGTCCCAATTCACTGCACAGGGAAACGTCACTGGAAACACTATGGATCTAGATGTGCTCGCTCTCATGCTTTTCCTATCCTCAGAGGCTACTGATCAGCCCAGTGGGACAGATGGAGGGAACACGGTGTCAGTGCCTTCTGAAGTAAAGGGATTTAATCTTCTTAATTGCAGGTTCCATTACAGCTCATAGAGAGTGTTGAATGCCGAGATATATTTCAACTTCATTTGACTTGCAAAGACTGCAAAGTTATCAGGTACGTGCATCCATGCTACTTTTTAGTAGAGAAAAATGTGGAGAGCAAGTGGGTCATATTAGAAAAGTTAGCTTAATGTTTGCTACATGTGCTGAAAACAGTGCATGCCCATTTGTTACTTTGTTACCTCATTCCGATGACTAGTAAGTTGTGGATCTGCTTGTGATCATCACGTACCTCGGATTTGTGCTGGGCTGGAGAAATTCTCATTTCAGATCCAATTCAATTGAGCCAAGTAATTGGTGCCTTGCTACATGCAAGACTCTAGGGTAGATGCTCCCGGGGGATTCTCGGATGAATAGAAAGCATTATCAAGGCCTGTCTTTTGCACCAAGTCTCCTTCATTCCCTGTGGCTTTTTGCCCTCATTATCCTTTTACTTGTATGTTTCTATGTAGTGTCTTAAATTGGTTTAGTACAAAGCTTCTTAAACTGTGGGTTTGGGGTCGCAAAAAATTTGGCAACAGTAAAAGGTTTCTGAACACAGTGACCAAATTTGTTACTCACTTAATTTGGAATTAATTTTGAAGTTTCTGGCAGGACTTGTCCGTGTTCTATCACATGACTTCACTGCAGTCCTAGTTTTCAACACACACACTTTGCATTGCACATGCACAAACGCTACAAGAAATACCTTAGCTCCGATTTGAGACAGGGTCACATAAAAATGTCTTGGGCGAAAAAGGTGTCACAAGTGGGGGAGGAAAATGTAAGAAGCCCTGGATTAGACCATCAGTTCCATGGGGGAGGCACTGGGCTGTTTTTCTTCAGTCTGTTCACTATATCTAGAAGGAATTTGTAGGATGACAGAATTTAGAGTTTAAACAACCTTAGAGATCATCTTTTATTAAAGGGAGTTGTGTTAAATGGACTTAAATTAAAGTTACCCTGAACATTTGAAATGTAATGGTTATGTAGTACATTCCAGAAAAAAAAAGTAGAAATTCCCACCTATTCCAAATCTCTGAAAGGAAAACAAAAAAACCCAGTAGGTTTAATATTTATCATAGAAGGTTGTGTGTGTGTGTGTATACACACAAACATTTATCATTTTACAGTTCACCAGGGACTTTGCTGCACTCATAGTAGTTCAAGTATTATTATCTTTCCATGTGGAGAAGAGTGACTCCAGTTCACATGAAGAAGTTGTACATGGAAAGTCTTGAGGCCTACCAATTGGGAACAGAAACTAGGAGTTAGACAATGGGTTCCTAGCCCGTGATGTGTTTCTCTCCCCCCCCCCCCCCCCCATCTATAATAGAGTTGCCTGTAACCACAAGACTAAGCTCAAATTGTGTTTGAGAAAAATACTACTGACATTTAATTTACTGAATGATTTAAATAAAATATGGAGACATTCACTGGTTGAAGCCACTTATAAAAATGATTTATGGATTTTATTTTATTTTATTTTATTTTTGAGGATTGACATGAGTACTTTCTTGCCCATAGGGTATCAAATACTTTCTGTTGATCTTTGCTTTCACTGAGCTGAATGACAAAGTTTATTAGCCTTCATTAAAAGCCAAACTTCAGTGTCTGTGGGCAGGGGTAGCCACATCCTGGCACCTCCTCATTTGATCCTCTCAAAAACAAGAGTGGTGTAGAGTGAATTTTTAATGGCCGATTTTCTAGTGTTTTTTAGGTTCAGAGAAGTGAATGATTTGAAGAACAAGTTTTAAAGAAACTGCTTTTTAATAATGAGGCAGATTCAGAAAGTTGTGAGAAGAAAGGGAAAACTACCTGTGTCATTAAACAATAGAAATGATTTCTATTCATGCCAGATTTTACAGTCATGGTATTTGGCATCCATGATCTCATTTGTCATTGATAGCACCATTCGGTCTGTCAAGGTGAAGTGACTTGGACAAGATTGAATAGTTTAACTGGAGAATCAGGATATCCAGTATATCCAGCTTTCTTTGACTTTGTCTAGATAGTTTTAAATTGACTCAGAGGCTTATTTGCTTCTTTTCTTAGAGCCAGTTAGGTGGTACAGTAGAAAGAGAGCACAGGGACTTGAATCAGATTTGAATCCAGATCTCCAGCCTTGGATCTTTACTGGCTGTGTGATCCTGGACAAGTCACTTCACCCTGTTTGCTGCAATTTCCTCCTCTGTAAAATGAGCTGGAGAAGAACATGGCAAACCATTCTGTAGTCATGAAGAGTTGGACACAAGTGAACCAACCCCAAAACAACAATAGTAAATACTTGTTCCCCTCCCTTTTCCTTTTGAATAATATTTCAACAATTCATTTTATCACTCTGTGCCTAACACTTCCTGCACCCAGGAAAATGCCAGGTTTTGTTTCTCATCTTTGGCTCCCCTGGGCACCAATACAAAGCCTTGCCCATTTTTTTTGGTATTCAGATCGTGATGTAAGGCAGTTCCTCAGTTTGGAACTTTCCCAGTGATGTCAACCAGCATCTCCTCTGTAACATAGTCAGAGAGGCCACAAGCCAGAGGCTCAGAGGAAGGGAGTAAATGGAATGACTTGTCCAGCAACTCCAGTGTGTATCCAAGGAAGGCCTTAGGCCCAAACAGGAATGACTCCACAGGAAGGTCCGTGCTTTAACGCGTGCTTTCTATACTTGTGTGGAACATACTTCAGTAGTGTTGGTGTGGAATTGTCCAGGCACATTTTTGTCCAGTTTGGCAGGAGGACAAATCTCAGATACCTCTTGCTCCAATAGACTCTGTTACCAAAGAGCATTCAGTAGTACAAAGCGGAGAACTTGATTAGGTCTGAATGGGAAGGTCATTAAAGACGAGATCCTAACATACACATCAGTGTCTTGGCTGTTAGAACTAAGTTTCATTTTTTAGTTTCATTTTTTTTCCTTCATTTTCCCACCACCTAGCATAATGCCTGGTCCCATGGAAGAGACCCTAAATAACTGCTTGCTGAGTGAGTGATGGGGTTCTTTTTTTTTTTTTTTTTTTTTTTTTTGGTCCTTATAAAGGTGTCAGTTCTCAACATTTGAGCAGTGTCAGGAGTGGCTCAAGAGACTGAACAATGCGATCCGGCCTCCTTCCAAGATAGAAGATCTCTTCTCGTTTGCATACCATGCTTGGTGCATGGAGGTCTATGCCAGTGAGAAGGAGCAGCATGGGGATCTGTGCCGACCAGGTAGGCATTGCAAATGCTTTAAGAGCGTTCAGTCCCTTTCTATTCCTGGAATTTTAGAAAAGGAGAAAGTCCTTGAGTGTTGATTTACAAAATCAAGATTGAAAATCAAGGTCAGATTGGAATCATTTTAATTGAATGCTGTACTTTCTCATTTTGATTTATTTCTTTAACTTGGCATTTCTGATTTTGCTCAAATAAATGAAGGGAAAGATAAACAAGAAAGAAATGAAGAATTTGAATAGAATGTTAGGAAAAACTAGACATTAAAGATCTTTCACATTTCTTGAATAAGAATCTCAAGTATTACACCTATTTCAGGTTATTTGTTGGGATTACATAATAATGTGTACAGAACTCAAAAATAAATACCCAAAAGTAAATATTATGCTAGAGATCACACTATAATAGAAATCATAAATTGTTTTGATTTTTGCAGATGATTAGGGTTAAATGACAGTCGCATAGCTAGGAAGTATTTAGTGTCTGAGGTCAAATTTGAACTCTGTTCTTCCTAACTTTAGGGCCAGTGCTCTATGCTCTATAGTGCCATCAAGCTGCCCCAGAAATTTCAATTATTAAGGGAAAGAGGAACAAAAAACAAACTCAACTGAAAAAAGGTTATCCTAAAAACAAATAATTTTATTAATAGAACATGGAGAACATTTATGGACTTAAGTTAAAAGTAGTCCTGAAAGAAAAATGCTCCTAAAAAATACTATGAACTATCTATGTAAAGCACAAAAGTAGAAAAATTAAAATAAAAGGAAAGAAAATTGGAAACAAAAGGATTGTTGTTCCAATACAGAGACATTTATTTAGTGCTTGTTGTGGCTGAGGCCTTGTCCTAAGCACCTGGAGATATGAGTACAAAAAAGAAACTGTCAAGAACCCCCAATGTTTATACATTTATTAAATGCCTTCTGTGTGCCTAGAGCTGTACTAATTGCTGGGGAGGCTAGTACAAGCAAGAACAATCTGTTCTTAAAGACCTTATCTTCCCATACAAAAAGACTGCATCTGGAGAAGAATAGAAAATGAGGGGGTTGGCTAGACATGAGGGCCAAATCTGGAGAGTCTAGAGCAGAATAGAAAAAGGAAGATGACAACTCCTGAACCTTGGAAATGAATAGCTTTGTAGTTGCTTGCTTTGGGCCGGGAAGGCTGTGTCTTCTGAAGGAAGAAGGCCTCTGGGTTCTGGGGTTACAGATAGCAATGGTTACTAGCTGGATCCTGGGTAGCTGCTGGACCATTTTAATCTCACAGGAAATTCTTGTCCATCTTTGAGTACGCTTAAAAGCTTAGGCTGACTTTCCCTTTGCCTTGTAGGTGATCTTCTGAGGTTTCATGGTTTTAAGTTGTCATCTCTAATTGATACCCACATCTATACATCTAGTCCTACTTACTCACTGTTGAATCTTTAATAAATCAGTAGCCATTTATTAAGTGCCTGCTATACACCAGGCTGTGTGTTAAGCACACAGCTTTAGACTTGCATCTCCTGCTTCATGATGGACAGATTTCGTCTACAGTTTTGATATCTCATTGCCTCTTGCCTGAACTCTTGTAATAGCCACCTAAGTGATCTACTTGTACAGGTTTTTTCCCTTTTCAGTCCTTCCTCTGTATCTGCCAAGTCAATTTCTTTAAATGGATCTATTGAAATAATTTCAAGGGCATTTTATTGTTTCTAGGACCAGATACAAAGTTGTCCACTTCCCACTTGGCTTTTTCCAGACTTAATATGGATTTCTCCTCTTCAAGCAGACTGATCTACTGCTGTTCCTCATATGAGACATTCCATGTTGGGTCTCTAGGCTTTTAGAAAGATTTCTAGAATAATTTTTCCTTTTATCTCTCTCTGAATCTAGCTTGTGTGTCACCTCTTACATCCTCTTCTCTCCCAAAAGAATTTTGAATGTTATTTTGTATCTACTTATATTTGTATATAATTTGTAGAAGAACAAATATTCAGCATTTCTTGTGTGCCAGGGATTTTGATAAGCACTTGGGAATAAAATACAAACAAGCCAGATAATCCCTGTCTTCAGAGAGTTTCTTTTTAAATTTTTATTTTATTTTTCTCAGTTACATATCAACAAATATTTCTTTAAAAAAATTTTTTTTGTATTTGTTGAGCCAATTACAAAGTAAGAGAAAACAATAGAAATAAAGAAAGAAAAGGAAAATTTTTAAATGTAACAAAACATTGTCATCAGACACGAAAATATCCAGGGAGAATTCAAAATATATCGCAATAAATTTCCATTTCAAGAAAACACATAAAGCTTAAAAGAAGAAATTATATTCACTAGTGTCCATCTTTGCTTCCTTGTAGGATATTCTTTTGTTCTTTGCGGAGCACTTTTTACTTTTTCTCCCTTTCATTTCTCCAAGCAGATTATGGTTAAGCTCAGATGTATATATGTATATATATTTAAATATATCAGTATATATATATATGTATATAGGTCTGGATGGATATGAAGAAGTATGTATATATCTATATGTGTGTGTGTATATATATGTGTGTATATACATATATATACACATACATAGACTTTCATGTATACATACTCGCACATACTCAGACACACACACATATATGTACACATACAAGTTTGCATATAGGCAGATGCATCTAAAACAATAATATAGCTAACATAATGTAGATTTCTCTTTCGATTGAATCTTTAGTTTGACTTTGTGTAAGATCTATGATTACTAGCCTTTTTGTTTCCCTAGTAAATTGTACTTATCTTTATTGTGGTAGTTCTGTTTGTTTCTTATTTTCTATTCCTGATGACTGACTTTAATTCTGCTTCTTAACTTGCCTTGCTATTACTTAAACTCTCGGCCATGGATTCTTTCCCCCAACCTTTCCTTCTCTTTTTGTTACTTTCCCATTAATCTATATAACTTCTCCCAGTGTGGTTAACCTTACATCCTTCTATATCCTCATTTTATCTTATGCCACTTCCACCCCTACACCTTTTCCCTTTCCCATCAATCTATATATCTTGTTCTACTACCATTTATTCCACCCACTTTTCTGTACTCACTTTGTTTTATCCCTTTCCCATTAATCTTTATACTTTATACCACTGCCATAAATCCTTCTATCTTGTCTACATACCCTTCTTTACCCCACTTATCCTGTCTTCTCCCTCCATCCCTCCCCCTTATTTAATAGATTTTGGAGAGTACTATACCACTTCATGGTATATGTAGTGTTGCCTATTTAATCCATTTCCAATGTGAATAGGTTTTCAGAACTATGAGCCCTCCTCCTTCCTCTAATGCCTCTGTGTCTAGTCTTCTTCTGCATCTCATTTGTATAACATAATTACTATTCTTACCTTTTCCTAGACTCTTTTGCTTTTGAGAGTCAGATCATATTCAACAATGCCTCAATCTTTCTTTTGAGCTACCCAATTACTGATGTCAAACCTTAAAACATGATATACATTTTCATATATAAAATAAACTATTTGTCCATGTTAAGTTCCTTGAATTTAATCTTTGATATTGGCTCTTAAATTTTCTATTACGTTCTGGTTTGCTTGAAGGAAAGTCCTGAAAATCTGCATTTGAATGTTCTCCCCCCCCCCCCATTCAATATTATGCATAATTTTGCTGTATGATATTTCGGGGACCTAGTTCTTTTGTCATAATACATTATTCCAGTACATGTTGTCTTATATCGTGACTGCTGATAAGTCTTGTACAATTCTAACTGTAGCTCCAGTGTATTTGAATTGTTTTCCTGCTTCTTGCAAAATTTTCTCTTTGATCTGGGGGTTCCAAAATTTAGCAATAATGTGTTTTCTACAAAGGATCTCTTTGAGGTAGTGACTTGTAGATTTTTTTCCATTTCTACATTCTATCGCTCTTGGATTATTTTTTTGCATTATTGTGCTAAAGATTTTTAGTTTTTTGTCACAGCTTTCAAACAGTCCAGTTATTATATTATCTCTTGATCTGTTTTCCTTATACTTCACATTCTGTTCTCTTTTCATTCTTTATATTTTGTATTGTTATTTCTTGGATTCTTCCCTTTGCTTCCCCTTGCTTAATTCTAATTTTCAAGAAGTATTTTTTTCAAGACTCTGTAAATCCTTTTCTAGTTGATTAACTTTTTTTTCTTAATCTTGTTTTTGGGTTCTTATATAAATTCTCTCTGGGCAGAGAGCCACTTAATTTTCTTCTTTGGGGTAGAAGAAGCTTTTTTTTTTTTTTTTTTTTTTTTTTTTTTTTTTTTTTTTTTTTTTTACTTCATTGCCCTCCTTCTTTGAAGATTAACCCCAGTTTTTACTATTCCCATGTTAAGTTTCAGTGATTGGAGTCTGTTTTCTTTGTTGGCTCACTTTTTTTTTTTTTTTTTTTTTTTTTTGAGAAGTATTAGTATAAGCACCCCTAATCATGGGGTAAGGAGATGGTACCTTTAGCTTCACGTCGGCTGAAACTTTCTTTGACCTGGAACCCCAAACCTAGAGCTCTAGCCTCCTTGTCACACAGGTCTGGCCTTCCTGAGCAGTCCTGATCAGACCCCTGCTCTGCCTTGGGGAGGTTGCTGCTGGAGCTCCAGCCATACCCAGATCTCTGAGGGGTCCCTACTTGGTATTTCTGTGGATTCAGTCCTGAAGTGTTTTGCACTTTTTAGGGGTTAAACTCCGGCCTGGGTAGTTCTGCCCCAAGTTTTCTTTGTGTTTCACCTGCCTCTGTTCATCCTGAGGGACAAATTTTCACCTTTGTTGTTGTTTGCTTTTCTTTCTCATTTTTCCTTTTGATCTTATTTTTCTTGTGTAGCATGATAAATGTAGAAATACATTTAGAAGAATTATATATGTTTAGCTTTTATTGTATTACTTGCTATCTAGAGGAGGGGGTGAGAGGGAAGGAAGAGAAATTTGGAACACAAGGTTTTTCAAGGTTGAATGTTAAATTCTTTGCATATATTTTGAAAAATAAAAAGGTAATATTAAAATAAAACAATGTTCACCGTATTAATATTGAGATGTTGCCATTTCTAATGGCAAATAGTGATAGATATAATCCATACAAACAAAGTCTTTGGGGGATGTCTCCTCACTAATCTTTAAAAGTTGTAAATAAAGGAGTTTTGAGGACTGCTGCAATAGTGCCTGTCTAAAATCTGTACTGAGGCACAAGTTAAAGAAAAAAAAAAAAGCCCAAATCATTGTAAAATCTTTTGCCACCCTTAGTTTTCCGTTTTTTTTTTTTTTTTTTTTTTTTTTTTGGAGCTTGGCTTAATTATGCCAAACTTTATTTTCTTCTTCCATGATGATCTTCCATTTTCTTTGCTACCTTTTAAAAATCTGGGTTGGTTGCCAATATCCTGTGCCTTCACATTAATCTCTTTAGACAGTTCTTTTCCCTTGTCTTTTGAATCACTCCCATCAATGTCTTGAGAATTTAAATTTTGATTTCTCCTCATCCCTCCTGGGCTTATTTCTACCCTGTCGAATTGAAGTTCACAGGCTCTTGCCAAGCCTTTTCTTAAATCTCTGCAGTATCATGCTGTTCTTATTGGGCCTTTTTTTAAGCTGCAGGAATTCCCTTGGGTTCTTTGCAAAGAAGGTTGTGTCACCTTTTATTCATTCTTCCCCCCACCCCCCAAATCTTCATGGTTTCATTGACTTAGACCATATCCCTTTAACCTAATACCTTTTTAAGATTCTTGAAGATGGAACGAATCAGTTTGCTTGGAAAAATGGGCTAACAGGGTCTAAAAATATGGGAATGGCTGGCCCATGGAATTGGTGCTCGAATTCTTCCTTTGCTTGATAGGGAGGTGCATTTCACCTCTGGGTAAAGGAGGTCTTGTTAGTAATTAGCACAGTACAAAAAAAATGGGATGCTTGGTCTTGTGATTCCCTTGTCACTGATGTTGGCCAGAGGCAGGGTGATAGCTTGTCTGATGTGGAATAGGGATTGGCTAATGTCACCTTTGTGATCTTTCTGATATAAAATTTGGTGATTCTCCTATTGTGCTCAGACAGATACCCTCCCCCTCCCAAAAAAAGTCTGAGTAGCTAATACTGTTTTTTCCTTAAGTGCATTTATTACCTTGTATTTGCTTATGCAGCAAGCTGCTCATCAACCACTACCTGAAATAGAATTGTACTGCTGTGCTTTTATTCAGTTTTTTGGTTTTTTATCTTATTTGTATTCCTTTTTGTATAGTGGAGGGAGCTCTGTACAAACTTTGGGGATGACAGCTGCTTTGCACTAGCTGACCTACTTTCTAGCTTCAGAGAGTTTGCTTATAGCACCTCCATCCAGCATTTCCCTAAAGATGAAAAGACATTTCTCCTAAGTCATTGTGACATATTTTTAAAGTGATATCTGGCCTCTAGGAGACCTGGCCGAGTCTGTGAGATCACAAGCCCAGCTTTAGGGAGTTTGTATTGTCTTTGAATAAGTAATCAGCAAAACTGTGGTCTTGTGTAGTGTGACCCTAGAGTGGGCGGCAAGTGAAGCCATGGCAGGTGGACCTTCCAGGAGGAAGATGAAAAAAGTTCCTTGGTACTTGAAATTCCATGAAGTTTTTCTGCAGCTGTGAAATCCACTGAGATTATGCTAGATTTATCATGCTCTTCATTTAGCTTTCTAGTCTTCTGCTTTGGAAAATTGTCTTAATGTGATTTTCTGAGTTTCATTGATATTATCTGAAGCCTCCTGAAAATGATACAAGATTTGATTTAAAGTGAGGATGGACATGTGTTCCTTTTCCCCCCGTTTTATTCTTCCCATCTCCCTTTGACTTCATTTTTAGGAGATTATAATCAGGGGATCATCATTTTCAAGCTACAGGGGATCGGAGAGGCTTCTGCGGCTCAAACCCTCATTTTGGAGAGGCTTAAAGAGATTAAAGGGCTTAAATTGTTACCAATCCTACTCATGATTCTAGCTAAGGACCTTTTTTGCTAGCTCGTTTGGCTTTTCTTTCCTTGAAGAATCAAAACTTCAGAGCTGAATCTAGAAGGCTTCACTCATCAAGGCCAACTTCTTCATTTGGGAGGAAAAATAACCTGATTACAGAGTGAATTGGTGTCAGTATTGAGATGAAAACTCAATTCTCAATGTACAATCTAGAGTCTTTCCTACCCTATTCCCTTTCTCCCCATCCCATGTCCCTACTGTCTTGGGCCATTCATCCACATGAACACTTCTAAGTGGATTTTCATATGGTTGCATTAGAGACAACCACCAATTTTCTTTATCTAAAAAACCCCAAAAAAACCTATTTTTTTATGAAGTATTTCCCACATGTATATTAAAAAAAACTTAATAGCCATTAAAATTTTTTTGAGTTCCAAATTCTCTCCCTTCTGCCTTTCCTCCCCTCTTTGAGAAGGCAAACATTTTGATTTCCATTATACACGTGACATCTTGCAAAACATTGTATTGTATTATTGTTTTATTTTATGTTCTTTGTTTCAAAAGAAATCACAAACAAAATAAACCAATAAAGATAAAGACGTTTTAAAAGAAAAATCTGCTTCAGTCTGCATTGAGAATTCTTCAATTCTGTTTTTGGAAGTAGATTGCATTTTTTATCAGATGTCATTTGGAATTATGTTGTATCTTTGTCTTGATCAGAGAGCCTAAGGCTTTCATGGGGCTGCTAATAGACTCGGTGGTCTGAGTGCTGGAGTCCAGAAGACCTATAAGTTCAGAAGTGACCTTGGAAACTTACTAGCTGTCTGATCCTGGGCAAGTTGCTTAATCTTGGTTTGCCTTCATCCCCTGCAGAAGGAAATGGCGAATACCTCCTCCAATGTCTTTTCCAAGAAAACCCCACTGATAGTGTGGTCCCTAGGATCACAGTGAGTGGGACATGACTGAACAACAATAAAATCTTACAATATTGAACATCCTACAATTTTGCTGTTACACTGTACTGTGTTCTGGTTCTGCTCACTACTTTGCATGAATTCATGTAAGTTTTCCCAGGTTTTTCTGAAACCATTCTGCTCTTCATTTCTAATAGCTCAATAATATTCTATCAATTATCTGACATTTTTTCAGCCTTTCTCCAGTTGGCAGGTATAACCTGAATTTGTAATTCTTTGCTATCACAAAAAAAACTACAGTAAATACATTTTTTTTTTTTTTTAAATTTGCTGAGGCAATTGAGCTTAAGTGACTTGCCCAGGGTCACACAGCTAGGAAGTGTTAAGTATCTGAGGCTAGATTTGAACTCAGGTCCTTCTGACTTTAGGGCTGGTGCTCTATCCACTGTGCTACCTAGCTGTCCCTATATATCAATTTTTACAAAACGGTCTTTTTTTTTTTTTTTTGGATATTTTTAGGTTAAGTCTTAGTGGTATTGCTGTGTTAAAGGGCATGTACAATTTTGTAGCCCTTTGGACATAGTTCCAAATTGCACTTCAGAGTGGTTGGATCAGTTCACAAATCCTCCAACAAAGCATTAGTATCCCAGTTTTCTCACATCTCTTCTAGCATTCACCATACCACACCCTGCCCCGTCTTTACACTTTCTCCCCCTTCCTTTCATCTTCTTTTGCATTCATTTTTTTCCAGAGGTCTATCGGATAACTTTTCTGATTCTATTCATCTTCATGATTTTTTTTTCTCATTTATTTTATGACTAGATTTACTTAATTCTGAGAGTAAAACTGAGGTTTCCCACAAATAGTTTTACTCTCTATTCTATAATTAATTAGATTTTTCTTTAAGGATATGGATACTATACAACTTGGTACATGTGTTTAGTATTATTAATTCTGCCTTCTTAGCAAGATGTAATTTTCCTGCTTATCTCTTTTAACTAGGTCTATTTTTGCTGTGCCTTTGTCTGAGACCATGATTGCCACCTCCTTCCTGCCTTCTTTACTTTAGCTGAAGCATGATAGATTCTGCTCCAGTCTTTTATTTTAATTTGAAGGGTGTCTCTCTGTTCAAATGTCTTGTAAACAACATATTATTGGATTCTTTTTTTTAATCCATTCTGCTATCCAGTTTTGTTTTATGGGCGAGTTCATACCATCGTGTTTACATTTATAAATTTAACAGCAGTATTTCCTTCCATCATCCTTTCTTCTGTTTATCCCTCTTTCTTTGTATTCTATCATTCTCTGAAGTCTGTTTTGCTTCTGACTTCTGCCTTCCTTTTATCCTCTATTGCTCTAGATTCCTCTTCTTCTATTACCAGTTGAATATGTATATATATTTCCTCTTTTGGAACCATTTTAGATATATAAAATTCAAATATTGTCCTCCCTCATGTGCCCATCCTGTCTGTGAGAATTTTCCCTTTTCTTCTCTTCCTTGTTTCTGTACGTCTTTCTTTCTCATCTCTTTTTTTTTTTTTTTATTTTTCTGCAGCATTCTAACAAGCTCAAAGACCTCTGTCTCCTTAAATGTCCACTTTTTTTTCCCCCCCCCATTGAAAGATTTTGTTCCATTTTGCTGGGTAGGTTATTCTTGATTGCAGTCCTTATTCTTAAGCCTTCTGGAGTATCATGTTCCAAGTCCTTTGGTCCTTTAATTTGATACTGCTGAATTTTTGTATGTTCCTGACTGGCTCCATGGGTATTTGAATGATTGCTTTCTGGCTGCTTGGAGTTCATTTTCTCTTTGATCTGAAAGCCGTATATAATATTCCTGGGAGTTTTCATTTCGGGATCACTTTCAGGTGGTTATGGTTAAAAACTTTCAGTTTTTATTTTACCCTCTGGTTTTAGGATATCAGGACAGCTTTCCTTGATAACTTCTTGAATCATGTCTAACTTTTTTTGATCTTGTCTTTCAGATAACTCAGTAATTCATAAATTCTTGTTCTATTTTATAGGTTAGCTTGTTTTTCCAGTGAGATATTTCATGTTTTCTTTGATACTGCCTCTCAGCATTCCCAGTCTTTTTCGACCAAAAGCGTTTCCTTCTGCCTTTGAACGATGATATAAGTCAGAATAACAGTGGAGTTGCTCAATAGTGTCTGGTCCTGTGTCCAGTGCCTAGCATAAGGGTACCCTGTAATCTCTTTCCGACTAGATACCAGGTCCCGGTCCCCTTACCATCTCTGCCTTGAGAATTTCCAAAGCTGCTTCTGTTTCTGTCACCATCATCCATGTTCCATCCATGTGGTCTCTGAACCAGCCTCCTCCCTGTGTCTCAGATTTGTCATTTTGTCTTGAAAGAATCTAGAAGAATATCTCGCTGACCTTTTGTTGGCCCTATTGCTCCAGAATTCAAATTGATGACTTATTTTAAAAGTTGCTTGAAGAGGAATGTTGGGAGAGCTCGGCTTTCTCTCTACTCTGCCATCTTAACTCTCCCCTGGAATTCTCTGGAGCCACCTTTTTCCATTTATTGAATGGTCATGACTTGATGGCCAAGGTAAACAAAGGCTAGATTCACTGGGGATATTGTGGAGCCAACTTCTCCTTTGGTCAGTGCTGGCTAGAGGTACAGCCAGTTGACTTTTGAGGGACCTTTGGAATAATGCTTCACAACTCTAGTCATCACCTAAGATAAGTGGCCATTTTGTCCACTGTGGTCCAGTATGACCAAATGGAGCCCGGGTGACTACTTTATGTTAGACATGGAAGCCAAAAGGGACATTTCTCCCCCCCCCCCCCCCCCTTAATATTCATGATCTCAGCTGGATGTTCTTGGCTGAGTTTTAAAGTTGTAGCAATTCTAAGTATTCATTTTATTAGGTCATTACTTGGCACACCATCTCCACTTCCCCGTCCATAGAAAGAAACCTGCTATTGCTTCTCTGAGAGCTATTTGAAACTAGAAAGAAGCACCTTGGATTTTTAAAACTGAAACGTCACCAAAGTGGACCAAACAGGTTAACATAAGCTGTCCCTCAGGCTGCACCTGGTGCTCGCAGCTCCCACTTACCTCAAGGAGAAGCATTTTTGTTCATCTTTGAATAAACCCAGGAATCGGGTAGCTTCTGCAAGGCTTGCGGTGATAGGACATAGGGCAGGAAAGCTGGATTTATAATGTTTGTGATGCAAGAAGGTTCATAGTACTGGGGATTTGGGGACTAGCAGGCCAAATTGTACACAGTTGTCTTGTTCGGCTACTTCTCTCTTCTCCTTCCCCCCCCCCCCTTCCCCCCCCCCCCCCCCCCCCCATCTTAAAGCCAATCACTTTGTTTCCAAATCCTTTCTAAAAATGGGTTGAATTGAGCAAGTTATTGCCTTTCTGCATCCCTGGAGTCCACTTTTTTGGTAATTTACTTTTCTCTTTTAGCAACTTAGCTTGTACCATAAAGAAGCAATTTAAAGAAGGGAATTGTCTCTCATTCAAGAGAGAAATCAGCCTATTTCTTTTCCTGAAGTTGAAGGTTTTCTGGTATAAACCACATTATCTTTTCCTAGATTTGGAGCCCTGCTTATGTTGTGATGATTTCTCCCACAGCTCATTTTCTTTGGTGTGTGTTTATCTTATGTCCTACACTCCTGGATATTTAGAATACTGCTTAATGATTGTCATTATAATTTTAACAGACTCTGAGCATGGGAGTGTTTTACTGGCATTTAAAGGAGTGGGAGATGGTAGGCTTCATTGCTGTTCCTTTATTTCTCTTATTTCTCTCTTCTTGGGGGGGAGAGGGGGGAAGAGGAAGAAGGCACATTAATGTTAATGCAGCCCGGTTCTCCTTGTTTTGTTAATGGGCATATATGCGGTCAGCTCTTCACCCAGAAACTTGGTATTTATTGAGCCTCCCCTGGGCCTGATAACTGATTCTCTTCAGAGAAGTCTAGTCATTGAGATGTTTAGGATGGGCCTCCAGTTCTGTTCAGATCCCTTGCCATAGTGTTGCCTATTAGTGATTAATTTTCTCTGAAAAGCAAGAAACCACCTTTTTGTTGCTCTCGTTAGAGCCACTCTTGCTGCATAATGAACAAACAGATGAGCTGTTCTTTTTGTCCTACCTTTTCGGCAGTGTGGGATCCATGCTCACTTTTTTCTCATCTGCTCTTGGTCCCCAGGGGAGCACGTCACATCAAGATTTAAAAATGAAGTGGAGCGGATGGGTTTTGATATGAACAATGCCTGGAGGATCTCCAACATCAATGAGAAGTACAAGTAAGTTGTCGGGGTCCCTATAGATTGCTGGTTCATGGCCAAGTGCCTGGGTTAAAAATGCCAGCCTTTGTGTAGCAGATTATTTGAACTTGGGCTTCTTTCAACTTTACTTAGAAATTTTTATTTATTCCTTCAATGATGGCAACAGGGATAAAGAGTTTAGACATGATTAATGAACACTTAAGATCATAGATTCAGATTTGCTAAATAAAAGACCGGACAACCACAAGTTGGAAATGTGTTCAGCAGGATTTCTTCCCAGGTATAAGTTGTATGAGAGAGGTCCTGAGTCCCTTCCAACCTCAAAGATTCTGGTATCTTATTTTTGTATAAATGAGTGAGTGGGTACGCACGTGCACAAAACACATATATGGAGGGGGGAAGGAAGGGAAGAGAACAGGGAACTCTCCCCCCCCCCCCCCCCCTTTTGCTATGTGATTGTGTACCAAAAGTAGGTCATATTTTCTCCTCAGTAACACTGTTATGATTGAGCAATTTGTTCCTGATCAAGAAACTCAACATCTAGTAGATAATATGATTGGGGGGGGGACCCCAATTCTGAGCATCTTGAATCAGGAAATAGCATAATTAATTCCCAGATTTCATAAAAAAGAAACCCATAAACTTATACATTATATAAGGGTCTCTGGTAATATTATAAAATGCAGAAATGGGGGCATACCTGCACTCCCAGAACTCGTGTTCTATAAGAGAAACAGAATGTAAATATGTTAACATTTTCATAATAAAAATATAATAATTTGGGGGAGATGGGAGAGATTAATAGTTCACAGGATTAGGAAAGGATCAGTTAACCAGTAATTTCTTTGACCGATTTTTGAAGGAAAATAGGAATTTTCAGATGTGGAAGTGAGAAGGAAGTGCCTTTCAGACATGGGCAGGCAGCACCCTTTAAGGGCATGTATGTTCAAAAGCACGTACGTGAGAGATAATGTGTGGTGAGGAGCAGCCAGTTTGGCTGGGCTGCCAAGTGTGTAAAGGATTGTTACTTTTAACAAATGTGGGAAGGTTTTTGAAGGACTTTAAATGCCAAAGAACATTCATATTTGTTTTTGGATTAAGGAGCTCCTGGAGTTTAAATAAGGAAGTAGTAGTAAGAGTCAGAGCTGTGCTTTTTGGAAAATCACTTTGGCCGCTGTGAAAAATGGCTTGTAGAAGGCAGGAACCAGTGAGGAAGATGGTTCAGTTGTCCAGAAGGATGGGGGGCCTGGGTGGAAGACAGACTCGGCTGTGTGCACTGAGTGAAGAATGAGGATGGGATTGCACCCCAGACCAAACAAAAGTTTAGACTGGAGTCTGACATGCTTCCGAGACAAAATGGGAGATTTCCATCAGGCAGTAGAAGCAGAGTTCCACTGAAGGCTCAGGAGAGACTGGGACATAGATGGTTCTGCGAGTTGTTCAGAAAGATAGCTGGTAATCTCGGGGAAGGTGCTGAGGTGAGGGAAAGGGGGGGAGAGAACAGAAGAAGGCAATACAGATCAGTGTGTGGACATGATCACCTCTGTCCTTTTGGATAAAGGTCTTTGCATTTTGCTACCAATATAAAAAACGGACACCAGTATAAAAGCAGCCCACCCTCCATCCCTTCCCCCAAGTGCCCAGTAAGGAACCTCGATGAGAGAGGCTCCTGACCAGCCAGGCCTTCCTAGATGGGGTGGTGGCTGCTTTGCTGGCAGAGCTTTTGAGGTGCTGGGGTCACCCCCACTTCTGTGAGACAGGGCTCAAGGTAAGGGAGGCTGGCGATAACTGAGGAATGAATGCTTGTCTGCATTATATAATTGGCTTAAAACTAATGTGTCAATTAGACATAATAAATATTGGCTAGAATCTTTTTAGAACAGTTTTTTTTTTCTTTTTTTTTTTTTTTAACACTCCTTTAAGACTTAGACTTTTTAGATTTCTTTTTTGAAATTGCCTATAATTTGGCAACTACAGATTCATTATAAAGAAACCTTCACATTCAGAAGCAGACAGGGCTGCCTCGAGAACTTTTGGCTACTTCTGGTTGTCCCAGACATGCTCTGAAGGCCTTGTCCGTCCTGAGCCCCTGTGATTCAGTCAAAGCTTAGCTCAGAAGCTGGAGTCGATGCTTCTTTTTCTCCATCTATATTTCCCTGTTCCACACAAGCTGGGTGTCATAGGGTAGCTAGCCGATGCCATCGAGCATAGCAGGACATACAGCCTGGTGTCAGGAAATCTCATCTTCCGAGTTCAAATCTGGCCTGGAACAATATGACCCTGGGCAGTGCTCTTAGCCCTTTTTGTCTTAGTTTCCTCATCTGTCTAATAAGCAGGAGCAGGAAATGGCAAACTGCTCCAGTGACTTTGCCAACAAGATCTCCAATGAGGTCTTGGGAGTCACAACTGAAAGGACTTGGCAACAATTCATCCAAGCAGAGACAGACCTAGCTTTATGTTGTCTATACATCTGTGCAGTCTGGAGTCATCTCCTCGTTGGTTTGGTGACCGCTAGCAGAGGACTTCATAGAGCTAGGCTTAAGTCATTGGTTCTAAGCTTCTGTGTTCTGGGAGGGAGGGCTGTGATTGAAGGACAAAGGGATGAAGCCATCAGTCTTAATTCCATGTCAGCAAATACTCCCCTTAAAAATTGCTTGAGTACTTGAAAAATGGGAAAGGTGATTTGAAAAATACTTTGACTTAGAAAAGTGATACATTAAAAAAAAAAAAGTGAGTTTTAAAAAATAAATTTCATTGTTTTTAAACTCACTGTGGATTGATCAAAGGTAAGCAGAGTTAAGTTATCCTTATTTTGTTTGAGTTGACTCTTCCAATTTAAGATTTCTTTTAACGGGGATGTATTTTAAGACTTCAAGTTTTTGTTGGGTTTTTAAAAAACCAAGTTTTTGTTGGGTTTTTAAAAAACCAAGTTTTTGTTGGGTTTTTAAAAAACCAAGTTTTTGTTGGGTTTTTAAAAAACCAAGTTTTTGTTGGGTTTTTAAAAAACCAAGTTTTTGTTGGGTTTTTAAAAAACCAAGTTTTTGTTGGGTTTTTAAAAAACCAAGTTTTTGTTGGGTTTTTAAAAAACCAAGTTTTTGTTGGGTTTTTAAAAAACCAAGTTTTTGTTGGGTTTTTAAAAAACCAAGTTTTTGTTGGGTTTTTAAAAAACCAAGTTTTTGTTGGGTTTTTAAAAAACCAAGTTTTTGTTGGGTTTTTAAAAAACCAATCCATTTGCAAATAGGCTCATTTCTCTTTAATTCATTTTTTTGGGGGTAATTTTTCCTTATGAGTTGGAAGGCAGCTTTAAATGACATTTTTTTAGACATATATCCTGATAAGAAAAGACTAGTATTTATAGATGGTGTTTTATGTTTAATTTGGCACTTTTTTTTAACAGCTAAATGAACTAAAAGCAAAAGGTGTTTTTTTTTTTTTTTTTTTTAATCCTGTTCTTTCTGAGCAGTTAGTCATAGGTTCTTTGATTGCTAGCACAGGAAATGGCAGTGCTGGAGAGCAGGTTACAGGTCATGTAACTCACCTGCCTTGGCATCGAAGAGATCAGGCTGTTAAGTGGGTTGTGGCAGTATAGAGGTGAGGCGACTTGTCTGGGCTCAGGGCAGCTCTGGCCCAGGTTCCAGTTGGTTTTCCTACCATAGCACTGGGCCTTCTCCCAATGCTATACTGGCACTGGTGGGCTCAGATGATCGCCATGGAGACCTCTTTCAAATATAGAGTTGAAGTAAAAGTAACTGACTCAAACCAGCAGCCAGCCAACTATGTCCTGAGTGCAGGTGTCCCTGAGCCTTTATCACTGACATCTCCATTCTGTCTCTTGCTTTGTGTTTGGTGAGGTGGTAATTGGGGATGGGTGTTAGGTAGCTCTCGGTTTAAGGCATATTTTTATTTATAAAAGGCCATTGGGTTATCTCGGCGTTATTTATAATATTGTCCCTATGTGAATTTTAAGGCATTTAATATATCATTCTTGGTCACCTGTGAATAATGACCCAGCTTTCTATAGCGAAGTACTTTCTTAGTTACCCTATGAATTAAATAGTGAATATTATTTTTTCCATCCTGTAGATAGGAAAACTGAGTTTCAGAGATTATGGGATTTGTCCATGGTCCGACAGCTCCGAAATGATTCAGACTCAAATCCAAGTCTAGATACCAAATCCAGTGCTTGTTTCATACCTGATAGCCGATCTGGGGATGCCTTATGGTCTGCTCGACATGGGATGTGGAGAGACAGAGGGTCAGATCCCAGCATCAGGCCTTGCCGCCCTTTTCCTGCCTGTTGGGTAGAGGCAAAGGATCAAACACGCAGCTGGTGGGAAAAAGGATTCTGGCACCTCGGGAGAGCCTTCTGAAGTCAGGACGGTCTCAAGCTGCTGCCAGTGACATCTTCTGGCCTCTTTGGAAGGCCTGGGGTAATTAGGAAAGAGCTTTTCTCAGATTGATGGGCTTCTCGGGCTGCTGGGGGGAAAGCTCCCTGCAGCAGCCCGGAGTTAAGGCTGGATTTATTGGCTCAATATCCTTGTTGGCCCAGATAGGAACGTGACTGCTGCAACTTGCAGTCAGTAGATTTCAGCTTGTACCTATCATTGGAACACTTTGTGTTCTTGAGCTCCCCCTAAAGTATGTTTCCCAGTTCTTCTAGGTTCGTAAAGCTTCTGGAAGGGGGACTTGAATGTCTTGAGCCTTCGAGTTCTACAGCAGTCTTCCTCTGAAAAAAGCCCAAAGAATTGATAGCTTCTGGGTAATTGCTTCTCAACTTCAGGAAGAAATTCTTTCTGGCCCAGTTCTGTGGCTAACTTCTAGATTCTCGGGGTTGGGAAGGATCTCGGCCGTTTCTGTGCCTTTCTCTCAGTCCCTGCCTGCTTCTGGTCCCTTTCCCTGAGAGGCCAGGTCTGATCTTTCCCATTGAACACCTCTGCTCATATTTTAGGACGGCTGTTGCATTCCCCAGAAGTGTTCTGGTTTCTTTTCTTTTGTCTCTATGCTCCAGTCCCAAGTGTTTCCCCAGCTAATCCTCATGGACCAGCTCTCGTCCTCTCTCCGTGCCATTTGCCATCCTCTGCTTGTACTTGGCTCTGCTAGGAGCTGAGCCACAGCCACAGGCAGGCCAGGATAAGGACCAGGGGCCTCTCTCTGTGTGCTAAATGCTGGGCTGCTCCAGAGTTAGGACATAGGGCCGAAGGTTCCTAAGAGATGGGGGGAGGAGGGGAGGGATGGGATGTGGAGCCTTCTGGAGCTGAGGCAGGCCTGTGGAGGAAGCACCAGGGAACAGAGAGCATGTTGTGGCCCTTGGGTTCATCTGAGCCTGCTGGGTTGGGAACGGGGGAAATGAGGCTCTGCTACCCCCTTCTCTCTGTCTCAGTTTCTTTCTCTGCAATCTGCTGCTCGTCTTCCTGGGTTCTTGTGAGGAAAATGTTTGGCCAGCTGGGGACTGCTGGAGGTACAGAGTGGAGCCCCGGGCCTGAGTCAGGAAGATCTGAAGGCAGTTCTGGCCCCAGACAGAGTGACTCTGGGCAAGTCATCTTTATCGTTTCTCAGTTTCCCCATCAGTAAAATGGAGATAATGCTGACCCCTACCTCCTAGAGTTGTTGGATCAGATGAGAGAACTACTATTAAGTGTTTACTGGAGTGCCTGCTTTCCAGCAAGCACAGTAGGAAGGCTGCTCGTTAACCCATTCTCTTACTCATTTGGATTTCTCAGTTTCATCTGTTGACAGCTTGCGGCCCTAGCAGGTGCCCTGTGCCAAGCTTTTTCTTTCTGCCTCTAAGCTTTTTCTTTCTGCCTTCACTTTGTAGGCTGTGTGGCAGCTACCCACAGGAGCTCATTGTGCCGGCCTGGATTACCGACAAAGAGCTTGAGAGTGTCGCCAGCTTCAGGTCCTGGAAGCGCATCCCTGCCGTCGTCTACAGGTAAGCTGGGCCTAAGGCACTGGGCGCTTGCTTTAGGGTCTGCTGGTGCCTGTTGGCTCACTTCTGACCAAAAAAAAAAAAAAAAAAGTGAAAAGAATGAATTAGACAGGAGCTGGGGTGGTTTTGAAACGCTTAGCACCTGTGACGCCTTGGTGGTACCCACCTTGGCAAGAGCAGTTGGCCAGTTGCTGTGGCCTGAGGTTACCAAAGACTGGGGGCCTTCCCATCCCTTACCAAAGGAGGGGCCCCTGCTGGTCGAGATGGAAGTAGAAGATGGCCTCGTGGCCTGACCTCACCAGTTCGGGCCAATGATTCTAAGGGCAGTGGCACTGGTTGCTTAATAATCTAAGGTTTCCTCACAAGAACCCTTGGAGGGAGTTGGTGTATCTTATGTCTATATTACAGATAAGGAAACTGAGGTCTAGAGAGACGATCCTATTGGCCCATGGCCACAAAGGCAGCAAATCCCAATGCTAGTTCTTTCTGGGATCCTGTACAATAAGCAAAGGGGAACAATGTGATGGGTGATTCAATAACAATGTGGCTTTAATAGTCAGAAAACACAGAAAATGTACCTCCTGAGGGGTCTTAGGCCAGAGAGGCAGCAGTGAGAGCGAGTCAAGCTGCCTTCAGGGAGACTCCCGAGAAGAATGGGGTTCCTGTATGGGGCTACGAGCTCTAGACTCCAAGGGGTGATTCTGCTCCATCACCCTGTGTTCTTGGGCAAGTGTTCCAGCTTGAGCCCCAGTTTTCCTTCATTTGTTGTGTAAAGGGCTCCATGCTCTTCCCCTCTGGGAGGGGAAGAACAATCCAGAAGATTCTTGCAGAGACCTGGTCCAGGGCCAGGCAAGTCCGGGGCCGGGGCCATATTGTCAAACCTGGATTTATCTGAGCCAGGCCAGGATTTATCTGAGCTCGAAAGAAAGAGCGGCAAGTGGCAGCCATGGCACCACATTGACCCCAGTAGACAGTCCTTCCCTCGCCTGTAGAAGCAAAAACCCACATAAAGGAGGAGCTGGACCCCGGGTTTGGTGCTCTGCACCTTCCTCGCCCTGAGTCTGGTAACTGCTCTGGGCCTCAGTCACCTCGTCAGTGAAATGCAGGGCCTGGAGGAGACTCGGAGTGTGTACCACTTGATGTTCTGCTGGGCCCAGTCGCTTGGAGATAAAGGCAGAGTGGAGGCAAATGCCGAGCGATGGGGGCTCTGACCTGCTGCAATCTGGACGACAAGGCTCCTGTTTCTCTGGGGCCACTGGGTCTCTGCTCTCAGATGCCTCAGTTAGCCTTGGTGCGGTACTTGGGGAGGGCCCCATCCAGGCCGTGAAGGACGTGCTCCCCTGGAGGTGTCCCTACCAGAGACCAGGACAGAGCTGTGGTCAGTGTGGACACCCACGAGGACCCAGCCCGAGAATGTCATACAGGGGCCTCATGGAACCGGCCGGAGGAGAGAGCCCAGAGCTGGGGAAGTGTATGGGAAGGAAAAGTCCCCTTTTCAGCCAAGGGTCTCCTGAAAACTTGCACTTCCCAAGGAAGGCCTACCCACACAGCATGGTCCACCTGGCTTGGAAGTCGTCTCTCACGTGGCCCTGATTTCTCTCTCAGGAGCTGCTGCTTTTCCCCAGCTGGGCAAGCCCAGTCCTTGCACCAAGCCGCATGGAGAGGCTCTGGTGCCCCAGCTGGCCTGTTCTGCAGGCAGCCTCACGCTGCCCATTATACAGAAGCAGCCAGAGGTGGGGAAATGATGCAAGTTGGCCACCCATTGACCTGACCCAAGTCTCTTGTGCTGCCTCTCAATAAGTGCCCACTATGTGGCAGGCCTGTGCCAGAGCCACAGGCCTGGCTTGGGAGCCTGTGGGACATGGAGCCTGCAGGAGCTGCTGACCAAGCCTCCCTTGTCAGAAGGCCTGGGTGCAGATCCAGACCTTGGCTAGTCAAGGAACCGAGCAGCTTAGCTGAAGGTCTGGGGGGGAATGATCCAGAGACCCCCACCTCACTTTCCACTCAGGGCTCCGACAAAGTCATCCTCGTTGTAATCAGAGAGCTTTGTAATCAGAGCTTCTGGGGATGGGCTCGAACAGAAGGCAGCCAGGGGCCCTGGGAGTGTAGGAGCTAGCGCTGCGCAGTCAGAGCTCGGAAAAGGCCCTGGGGGCAGTGCAGAGGGGCCCCGTGAAGGGCATCAGGAGCTCTGTTTTCTCCCAGGCCCAGCAAAAGTGAGCCCTGTGAGGGAGGCCTGAGGCCCGTCCCCTCAGCCAGAGCTGGGCACGATCCCTCTGTGGCTGGCCAGGGCCTTGGCTGCAGTGGCACAGTGCCCCCTGCTGTGGGAGAGGTGCAGTGGCAGGCTGCTTGTCCTAATGGAGTATGATGGGAATGGAGCGGGCCAGGCCAAGGCCTCCTTGGGCAGCCCAGGATCTGAGTTTGGGTTCTTAGGGGAAGTTGGGGAGGAGTTTTTAAAATCCACCAGCTACCATCAATGTTTAGTTTTGAAGCTGCTCAAAAAGAAAATGCTTGATTTTTTTTTTTTTTTTTTTTTTTAAAAGATCGCCGTGAGCTCCCATGAGAGAGGATGCTGTGAGGCATGACTATAGCCTTGTCTTATTTATTCACTTACCTATTGGGAGTTTCTGTGACTTCTCTAAAAAAAAGTGTCCTCCTTTCCCCAAACCTCCCCCCCTCCCCATCTCCTCCACTACTGCAGGGAGAGGAGATTAGCATGTTTTCTTTGTCTTGTGTAATATCTACTGTCTTAGCCCATTTTGTAAAATAACCCCTTGAAAATGAATGGATTTTTCATGCTTAGCTTGACTCAAGTGGCCTGTCGGGGCCATTAGCAGTCAGAAGGCAGTGTCAGGCAAGCATGCCCTGAAGACCTTTGGGATCTGTGGAGCACCATTTCAGGGGTTATGACCAAGGATTTTATTTTAATCCAGTGTGTTTTCTTTTTTTAAAATAGAGTTCTAAACTCTCTCCATCCATCTTTTTCTTTACCTTAAAGTATACATTATATATGTGACTTCATGCTAAATATTTCCATATTAGCCACATTAAGAAAAAATACAAGAAAAATACAGAAAGTGGGGGGAAAAAACAATTAAGCTTTGGTCTGCATTCATGGCTCCTCACTTCTCTCTCAGGATGGAGATGGTGTTTTTCCTCACAAGTCCTTCCATGACCATTTGCTGAGAGTAGTGTGTCTTTCACAGTTGACCACTGTATAGTTTCATTACTATGTACAATGTTCTCCTGGTTTTGCTCATTTCACTTTGCACTGGTTCACGTGAATCTTCTTGGTCATTTCTGTTTGCTTCTGGACTAACTCCTCAATCAGTGTACAACTGGATTCTGTGACTGTTCCTGGGAGCATCCCCCCCAGGTGTGCATCTTTCCTCTGGCCCCCCCGGGGTCTGTGACCCAGAGCTGAGGAATCAGTGACAGTTTCCATTTGGCCTCTATTTCTCTGCTTCCACAAACGGGCTCTCAGCTGGAGCTGGGCCCCCTTTTCTGGCATGGCTAGCTCTTCCTAGCCTGGAATGTTCCATGTGAAACACCCCTGGCCATGCTTGGCCCCAGGCTCTGTCTCCCTCTATGCCAGACAAGCTGAACTAAAAAAAATGACTCCATGTGGGAGGTTTTCCTTCAATTTTCCAGTCACAATTTAGTCAGAATTTTCTAAGTGTTTGTACAAATTGTGGAGAGCTCGATGGTACTTCTGCCTGCCCTTCTACCATCTTGGCTCTGCCTCCCTCACAGTCAAACTCTTGCAAGTAGCAGACTGGGTCCTTGAATTCCATTCTCTTGATTGGGGTTCTAGTGATCTTTCTCAAAGACCATTCTGTCATCGATTAGCCATGTGACCTTGGGCAGGATGACTGGGACTTTCCCCACAAGGAGGCCCGCACTTTCCGTCTGGCATGCCTGAGCCCTGTAATACTGAGTATCGGTCCCCAGCTCTTGTCTGCTAAATGAGGGGCTACCTGGCTCGGGTGCTGCTGGTTATACCTGTTCATTCAGGCTCGTACCCCATCTGGCAGTGTGGCTGGCCTGTGTACTATTATTTGCACCTGCAGAAAATGCCTTCTGGGAGATTTGGTCTTTGTCAAGTCTCTGTCTCGGAGGCCCAGGGCTTCTTTTCATGGCTGCTTGTTCTTTCCTCAGGCACCAAAGTAATGGGGCGGTCATTGCCCGCTGTGGGCAGCCCGAGGTCAGCTGGTGGGGCTGGCGGAATGCAGACGACGAGCACCTCGTGCAGTCCGTGGCCAAAGCCTGTGCCTCTGACTCCAGGTCAAGCAGCGGCAAGATACTCAATGGAAATTGCACTAGGGAGTTCTCCAATGGAGGTGACCTTTCGGACGTGGAATTTGGTGAGTGTATTAGCCATTCTTCCTTTTTTCATATGGACAGCCCAGAACTTTTCTCTCTGGCGCTGCCCCCCTCTTTGCCTGGCCCAATGAAGCAGTGCTGAATACTGGCTAAAGATCAGCAACTCTGGGACGTTGGAGGGGCAGGAAGCGTTGGGGTTCTGCTGAAGGAGCAAAAGACCCTGTTCTTCTTTAATTCTTTTTTGCTGTTGTTGCAAGGCAGTTGGGGTCACACAGCTAGGAAGGATCAAGTCTCTTAGGCCTGATGGGAACCGTGGCAGGAGCTCTGCCCACACTAGCCCTACCTGGCATCTTGCTGAAAGCATAATGAGAAAGATGCTAAAATTCCAAATGAGGAAGGAGCCAATTAAGTAGTTTCCCTTTCCATCAGCTGGTCTTTCTGTCTTTGGAAAAAAGAATACAAAGGGTAGGTAGTGGGGTGTTGGGAAGGGACCTGATATCCTAGCCTTTAGGAGACCTTCCAAGCCTGAGGCTTGCAAAGCTTCGGTGGGACATGTGAGGGACTTCTCATTGGCCTGCTTCTGCTGCCCTAGACAAAGAGTCAGGGAAGGAAGGATAGAATCCTGTTCCCCGAGGTGTCTGAATGGCTGGACTCCGCCCTCTTGGGACTTTTGTTATAGACTGTACTGGCCAGAATTGGTAATGGAGAAGTAATTCTTTTCTTCCTGGTTCTCCTCAGATTCTTCCCTGTCAAATGCTTCTGGAGCAGAGAGCTTAGCTATCCAGCCTCAAAAGCTTTTAATCCTGGATGCACGTTCCTATGCAGCAGCTGTGGCTAACCGAGCCAAAGGGGGTGGCTGTGAATGCCCAGGTGAGGCCCTTTGTCCTGGTGAATCCAGCCAGAGGCAGCTTTGTCAGCCAAAGACAGAAGGCCAGGGCCTGGGCTCCTGCCGGACCCTGTCCTCTTGTCCCTTTAGTTCCCACCAGGAGAGTGAGGGTTTTTTCCCAGAGGGAGATAAATGACAAATGAAGCCCATTAGCATCCTTTCCCTCCCATGGGCTGGCCTTCCATTATCAGGGTGGTTCCTACTTGGAAGCTTGCTGTAAATTAAAAGGATCTTCTCAGATCCATTTGGACATTTAGCTGAAGTGCCTGCTCCTGCCTGGGGCTCCTGGGGGTACAGAGGATCCAGCAGGTGTAGCCCCTCAGCAAAAGCCTAGAACAGCCCCTTGTTGGGCCAGGATTTGTCCCTCGGGGCCTCCTCTGCTTCCTGTGTAAGGGGCTAAGCTAGGATTAGAATCCAGGACTGTTGCGCCATCCTTCACAGAGGGTTAGTCTAGCCAGGGCAGAGAAGGGCTGCAGAGGCCTGGTGCAGCCCGATGTCTCGTTGGTGCAAGTGTGGCCCCCTCCCCCTGCTGTGGGGCACAGGAGGGCCCTTTTCTTCTCCAGAGGGCCACCGAAGGTGCCAGACTGGCCCTTGCTCCTCACCAGGGCCTCTCTGACTCTCCCCACAGCCATGGGGGTGGGCTTGACGGTTGGCTCTTGTGTTCAGCGTGCTTACGTTCTCCTTGTCCCCTTCTCCAGAGTACTATCCCAACTGTGAAGTGGTTTTCATGGGGATGGCGAACATTCATTCAATTCGGAAGAGCTTTCAGTCCCTGCGGTTGCTGTGTACCCAAATGCCAGACCCGGGAAAGTAAGTGTCGCCTTTGTCTTGAGCTCCCATGGCGCCAACCCTGGGACCCTTCTGGCAAGGCCCCTGCCTCTCCTTGTCCTAGTTGTTTGGGGAGCAAGCTCCTCTTCCACATGAGCACAAAGGAAAAACAGAGCAAGAATTGGGAACTGTGGGAAGCATTTAAAGATGGAGAGAGCAAGCCCTGCTCAGCACAGTGGGAAACTTGTCTTCTCGGTTTTCCTGGAACCTCCTCTGGTTCTGAGCTGATTTGGGCCCAATGGAGTTTATCCCCACATCTGCTATCACTGTGTCGAAAAGGCTTCCCACACACACCTGAGATGCAGACACAGACAGCTGTCAGACACCTGCGGGAGACTGAGGGGGAGGCCAGTAATGTGACTTCTTCTCAGCCAGGACCAGGACTCGGGCTCCTCCAGACCTTTCTCCATGCCCTCAGGTGCTGGCATCATTCAGATGCTGTTGATTTTTTTTTTTTTTTTTCCTGCTACCCTCCTTCTGTTCCTATGGGCTCTGTCCCTGAGACAAGGGAAGGTTATTCCTTTCCTGGAGTTAGTTCCCAGGCAGGGCTGGCCAGCATCTACCTGAAGCTCCCCGGACTTGGCCCAAATTGGGGAATTCTTGTGGTGCTGCTATGGGCCTGGCATTAGTGGTCTAGAGATTCTCCTTAGCATGTTTCAATTATTAAAGAAGAATAGGAATTTGAGCATGTAGGAAGGAAGGTTTAATGTGAGCTGGGCAGCGGCCATCTTTATTCTCAGGGACTGTTCGACCAGCACTAGTGAAAGCAGGACAGATCAGCCAGAAGACCCCGAAAGACTCATGCTGACGTTCCTCCGCCCTCTTTTACCTCCAAAGCTCAGTGTGCTGTGCCAGAAACACTCTGACTGAGTAGGGTCAGGCAGGACAGCAAAGGCTGTTGGAAACAAGGCTGCTTGCACAGGATTGGGTCAGGTCATGGCATAAATAAGCAGCCTGGTAGAGCCTAGAATAACCAGCCTTTCCCTAGGAAAGGCCTCGCCAGAGAAGCCAAGCCAGGGCCTGGGGGGCAACAAGCATTGTAGATAAAGTCTTGCTCTGCCCCTGCCCTGGGGAGCTTTCTCGGCGTGGCTCAGGACCCAAAGACACCCACCAGGCCAAAGGCTCCATGCAGACCAGAAGATCAGGTCAGAGGAACCTGAGTGGGGAGAAGAGCCAGCTCATCCTCTGGACCCAAGGGCCCCCTGGCAGTGAGGCCTGCAGAGGTCTGAACAAGGCCGAGACTCGATGGTATGTGGCCAGTACCCCTCACAGAGGGATAGCTCTGACTGCTGGTGCACACAGGCTGGAGGCATGGCAGGACTGCTTTCACTGGCTGGTACCCCTTGGGCAGGGCCCCTGGGCACCAGGGCTTCTCATCATAGTAATGCAGTGTAGGCACAGGGGCATCGTTGGAGAGTTTGTCTTGGAGATGGCACCTGGACCGTGCTTGGATGCCTGAAGGTGGTGAAGGTGAAGAAAGAAGGTGAGCCTTGTTATAGAAGCCTGGAAACAAGGATAAGCACACTGAAGCCAAGTGGGACTTATGCCCGGAAGATCACCGTACTTGTGATTCCTGGGGACTGTCCCTTGGGCAGCTTGGAGAAGGCTGGAGAGGGCCTGGATTTGGGAAGAGGCAGGGGGGCCAGTGAGGTTATAAGTTCTGGCAGACGCGGCCCTCAATTGGAGAAGGTGACGGAGGAATGGATAAGTATCTACAGAGGCTCTGAGGTTTGGAACTCAGGGAAAAGGTGGCGGGGTTATCAGTGGAAATGGGGAACTTAGGAAGGGGTATGAATTCTGGGTAAGGGGAAGAAAAGGTCCATCAGAGCTATCACTCCTGCAAGAAGAGGAAGTTGTTGGGTGTCGGCCCTCGCAGGATGTCAGAATGGCCTCATGTGGCTTGGAGGGAGCCCAGGCCGGCTGACCAACTTATCAGGAAGGCTGTAGGAGAGCCACAGGGCAGGACTCCAAGTTGTGGGGGTTTCGGAGCTCTTGCCTAGGCACTTAGCAGGGAAGAGCCAGGCCTGCTCGTCATGCTGCTCTCTCCCACAGTACCACTTGCTCGCGGCAGTTCTGCCCACTGGAGCTGAGCAGAATCAGTTGAACCCTCTTCCCTCCAGATATGAGAGTTCAGCCCTCCTGCCGGCCTCGTTAGCTCCAGGGCAAGCAAGACTATAGAGGAAGCTGGAACTGGGAGAGCGCATTGTTAGGTTGGCTGTGCTTGGGAAGAAAGCCCCAAAAGGCTGGTGGTAAAGCCATGAGTGGTGCCAGGGTGTGCCCAGGCCTTCAGGTGGTAGTTGGGGGCGGGACACAAGCCATGCGAGGTTTCAAAGTAGGCTCTGAGGCTGAGGACCCCAGGGTTGCCCCGGCCGTGGGCGAATCTCCTGGAGCATTCTGGCTGCAGGAGAGGTTCCAGGCCCAGGCCCCACTGCTTGATTCGTGGGTGTGTGGGGAAGGCAGGAAGCTGGATTTGGGCCCCAGTGCAGCTGCTGCTGCTTCTTGTTAGATTGTGTGGCATTTCAGCATGTGTTGCGTATTGCAGGAAGCAGGCTTGCGTTCTCCCGTCATCACCGATCTGTTTCTGTCTCTAGTTGGCTTTCTGCTCTCGAGAGTACCAAGTGGCTGCAGCACTTATCAGTGCTGCTGAAGTCGGCCCTGCTGGTCGTCCACGCCGTGGACCGCGATCAGCGGCCAGTGTTGGTGCATTGCTCCGATGGCTGGGACCGCACACCGCAGATAGTGGCCCTGTCCAAACTCCTGCTTGACCCCTACTATCGAACCATAGAGGTGTGTATGGGGGGTGGTTTGGTGGTCTGAAGTGGGAGGCAGCTCTCGGAGCGGGGAGCCTGTGGCCACTGCTGTGGCCTCCAGCTCTGTTGCCGTCCTCTGCTTGGGAGTGTTGGGAGCTGCCTGGTGCCCCTCGCTGTCATCCCATGCCCTTTGCTTTCATTGTCTCCTAACACTGACCCCCTCGCACAGCCTCATTCTGGCTAAGCTAGAGCACTCGTCCTCCTCCACGGGCATCTCGTTCTTTACTCTGTGCTTTTATTCAAGCCATTCTCTGCTGGCATATTCTTCATCCTTTAGGGTCTGGCTCCAGTGAGATTCTCCCATGAAGCCTTTCCTTTTCTTTAGTTAGAAGCAGACTTTCCCTCCTCTAATAGCGGAGCCCATTGTTCTCCCCTTCCAGATTTTCCTTTGAGCAGAGTTATCTGCATGTGTACCTCTCCTGCCCTGGCAAGCAGCCTCATGTGACTTCACGTCACCTGCTCTGGGCCCCTTTACCTCTCGGGCCCTGGGGGAATGAGAGCATGGCGGTGACTTATTCTAGAGACCGCGATGGTTCCATGTTTCCATCTATCCTTTGGCCTGTGCCATGGGAGGTTATGTGGTGGTAGCAGCAGTTACCTGTGCTTTTTCCCCATCAACCAGCCAGCTGGTGGAGGGCCCCTGACCCCTCTGAGAAGGGGGAAGATCAGCCTGGTAGAACTTCATGTGTCATGATGCTCGTGAGGAGCCTGCCTGGCGGTGCACGGGTAGGTGACTTGTGGTGACCAGCTTTGCTTCTCTCCCTTCCAGGGCTTCCAAGTGCTCGTAGAGATGGAATGGCTTGATTTTGGCCATAAGTTTGCCGATCGCTGTGGCCATGGGGAAAACTCGGATGATCTGAACGAACGTTGCCCCGTGTTTCTGCAGTGGCTGGACTGTGTCCACCAGCTCCAGAGGCAGTTCCCTTGTTCTTTTGAGTTCAATGAAGCATTCCTTGTGAGTGGGGCGGCTCTCTGGACAGCTGGGGCTACAAGCTTGGGGACTGTCTGGGGGCTTGGGGGGAAGCAGCTCTTTTCTCTCTCCTGTTAAATATCCTGCCCCATGGGGAAGTTTGCCAGAAGCAGGGTGGGGGGAGGCAGGTACCAAGGGAGAACCTCTAAAGAACTCTGCCATGTGAGCGGCGAGCCTGCTAGAGAAGCAAGGCTGATAGCCCTGTCGAGCTTTTACTCTAGAAGTTACGTTAAAAGGACAGGGACTACCCTCTCTGTCCTTGGACTTTGGTCTGCCACCCTGACAAAGGGAGGGAGAAAGGGGCTCACCTGGTGCGGATTACTGCTCTGAACCTCTTTTTCCTTATCTGCAAAAGGAGGATAATGAATGATAGCTTTAGGGTAGAGGGAGAATTAAGCAAAAATTCATATGGAGCCTTACTACCACTATTGCACATATGATTAAATGCACATGTATGGAATGGGTATGGGTATATGAAAGACAGAGACAGAGGGTTTCACAAGAGTGGAGGATACGGGGGTCCCTGGGGCTGCTTCCTGGCACGAGCCTTATCCGGCTCCTATCCTGGTTGTGATGCGACCATGTTGGCTTTCTGCAGGTCAAGTTGGTACAACACACCTACTCTTGCCTCTTTGGAACATTCCTGTGCAACAATGCGAAGGAGAGAGGAGAAAAACACACTCAGGAACGGACCTGCTCTGTCTGGTCTCTGCTTCGGGCAGCCAACAAGGCCTTCAAGAACCTGCTCTATTCTTCTCAGTCAGAAACTGTGCGTATGTCTCTTCTCCTGGAGGCTCAAGGGACGGGGTAGGGGCCACCCAGGAGGAGGCGAGACTCTGTCCTCTTAGGGGACTCTGGACTACCAGCAGAATCCCCCTTATGATTGACCCACACTTACAGAGAGTCCCACTTGTGGAGCATATTCTGGGTTCAGTAGTGCTCCAAAGTGGGCATTTCTTCCTTAGAAGGTTGGTGTGGAAAGGGAGGTCCCTTTTGGGTCTCCCTGTGTGATTTAGTCACAATGTTAGAGCTGGGCCTGGAGCCAAAGGTTTTGCTGTGTCCATACTGCGCCGTCAGGGTTAGAGGGCCTTCTGCTGCCTGCCTGTGGCTGTGTCTGAATCTTCCCTGCAGTCTCCTTATGACTTCTGACCTAATAGGTTTGGCCCTATGGCCTGTGGAGGGAACTTTGCCCACCACATTTGTTTTCACATCACACACAGGACTGGGCTGCCTTCCTGCCCAGAATGCCTTCCTTGGCTGCGGATTATTAGAGTTACCGCAGTGATTTTTTTTGTACCTTTGAAATGAAAAGCAGAGATTAAGAGCTGCTATGTTTGGAAGTGGTGGGTAGGTGTTGGGGAGGATGTCTGTGTTTGTCTCGTGGTATCTGTCTGCTGTGTATAAGGGAGTGTGTGTGTGTGTGTATAAATAAGTATGTCTGTGTGCACACGCATGTGCATCTCAGTGCTTAGAGGCCAAGAAAGAAGTTGAGATTCTGAGCTCGTTTGTAGAAAAGCTCCCCGAAGGTGACCCTTTCCAGCTCTGCTTGCCCCCGTATGCTGGAGGTGACAGCCCTCTTGAGAGGGAGCCTGGTGTGGAGAATCTCGGGCTATGAGAATATTTTCTTTGTTAGGACTTTTTTCCAGCTCCGGGGCATGTCAAGGAGGCTGCCCAGAAGAGCTGGCAGACTTTGTTAGTTCGTTAATATGCATATCACCAGGTTCCAGCAAGCACTGTGTAGCTTGAAGCCAGCTGTCCCTGCCACTGACACCCCCTTCCTGCTTTCATGGGGCCTCCTTTCTTCAGGATTCATTTAAGGAATCCTGTGAAACAGCCTTCACTGCGTTTTGTGAAGCTGTGTGGAAGGCCAGCTTGTGCCAAGGGGAATGACAGTCACTGCGTGAGAAAAGGAAGTGTCTGTTCTACAGTCAAGGTTGTCCTGGGCCAGTCAATATGGAGGTAGACAAAAAAGAGGCGAAATGCACCCAAGGAGCTTGCTGCTCATCCAATGAGAGGGACAAAAATCAGACATAGAAATAGGAAATGATTGAAGAGAGGGAAGGCACCAGCATTAAGAGGGATCCAGAAGGGCTTCCTGTAGAAGATGGAGTGATTGTCCCTCTCTGCCTACTGGCAGTGCCAGAGCTGAGAGGTAAATGCCAGAGAGGATTGTGGATTTAGTCCTGGAAGCAATAGGGACTCACCAAAGTTATTGAGTAAAGGAGTGACACGATGGGACCTGCACTTCAGGAAACCATTTGAGTGGCTGAAGGTGGAGAATTGAAGGCAGTTAGACTCTCCCTGCAGGTTATGGGAGTGGTCCGAGTATGAGGTAATGAAGATGCTATTGTAATGGAGCTACTTGAGCAAGGGAGCAGTTAGCCTTTCTTGTTAAGGAATAACTTTAGTCTTCCTGTGAAAGAGATTAATTAAGGAGGAGAAATGGGAGAAGGTCTCTGGGTGAGGTGAGTTGAAGAAGAGCAGAAGAGAGAAAGTTGATGGCAAATGGCCTCAAAAGGAAGGGGGACAGTGGAAGGGGAACTCATGGGAGATTGGAGGAGGATGAAATGGGCTTAAGAGCCACTGCAGAGAGTAGAAGGGATGAGGCAAGTATTGCCAAGTAGCAGTAAGGGCTCAGGTCAGGCCATACAACATAAATTTGTAGTTCAAACTATTGATGTAGATGTGTTATCCAAGACAAATGACTTGTGAAATAATAAAGGAAAAGCAGAACACTTGAATACCTCCCAGTTCCTTATCCTTGTGAAACCTCACAGTGGCCCACGGCTATCCAAAGGACTTTTACTAGGGCTGGGGAGGCTTAGCTGGCCAAAGGATAGAGGCCAAGAGCATCAACTAAATTTTCAATTAAAGTGAACCAATTTTTTATGGTCGGGAAACACAGGCTAGAATGAAGACCTGGAAGGAATCTGAGAATTAAGCTTCTTTTTTACTTTCCCAGAAAAGGAAGTTTTTTGTTTTGTTTTGTTTTTTTCACTTAAGCATTTATTTTTCTTTCTACACTTATTAGAAAAGAAAAAAACATAAAGCGACACACTTGGAACAGATGTGTGTGTATATATATATATATATATATATATATATATATATATATATATATATATATATATAGTCAAGCAAAACAAATTTCTACATTAGTCATATCGAAAACTACAAGTCTCATCTTGAGTCCATTTCCTCTGTCCTCTGGGATTGTGGTTGGTCATTGCATTGAATAGTCTTTCAACATTTATACCTTTTGTCTTTATAACATTTGTTATTGTATAAATTATTCCAGTTTTTTCTCACTTCACTCTCAACAATTCATATAAGGTTCCCAAAGTTCTTTATAAAATTGTCCCTTTTGCCATGTCTAATGGACTGAAAATCTGAATTCAAATTCAGCCTCGGACTTTTATGAACAAATCATTTGACCCTCTTTGCCTCAGTTTCTTCAAATGTAAAATGGGGATAAGAATAGCAACTACTTCAGCGCAATTTGTAAGGATCAACAGGTAACAATTGTCAAGCACATAGTAGATCCTTAATAAATGCTTATTTTTCATACCTGCCTGTCCCTTTGGAATATGGGCCTCATATTATTGCTGGATTGTGACTTTTGAGCCATAGATCATCCCAGTCCCTTCCCAGAATGAATAATACCTGTTAAACAAGTCTACCAATAGAATAGTGTCAATGTTCCTATTTCTCCACAATTTTTTCTAATAATTGTGATTTTCTTTTTTCGGGGTTTTTTTTTTGTTGTTGTTATTTGCTGATCTTGAGTGTGACCTAGAATCTCTGGGTTGATTTGTTGCATTTCTCTACTTGTTAGCAATTTGGAAAATTTTTATAGGCTATTGGTAGCTTGGATTTCTTTGATCATTTACCCATTGGGGGATGGTTCTGAATTTGGAAGATATACCTTAAATATCTTTTTTTCCTGTAATCTTACAAGTTTCATTTTGTGCATTTCTCTTAAAAAATTAAAAAATATTTTCAGTTCCAAATTCTTCCTTCTCCACTTATTTGGAAAGCAAGAAATTTATTTCCATATTAGCCATGTTGAGAAAACAAAACAAAACAAAAAAAAAAGTGCAAGAAAGAATGAAAGAAGTCTGTTTTCCATTTCCAAAGCGAAAATTGATGGTGTCTAAAATAGTTTTTTGAGTCTTTTGGAATTGACTTGGACTATTGTCTTAATTAGAGTAACAAACTCATTCCTTATTGATCATGATACAGTAATATTGCTATGATTGTATACAGTGTTCTCCTGATTCTGCTCACTTCACTTTTCTTTTCTTTAAGTCTTCTCGGGTTTTTCTGAGAACATCCCGATTCTCATTTTTTCCAGCACAGTAACTCCCATCACAATCCTCTACCACAGCTTGTTCAGCCATTCCCTGACTGATGGGCATCCTCTCATATTCCAGTTCTTTGCTACCACAAAAAGAGCTGCTATAAACATTTTTGCATTTATAGATTCTTTTTCCGTTTTTAAATGTTCTCTTAGGGGGCATAGACCCTGTAGTGACACTGCAGAATCAAAGGGTATGCACAGTTTTGTAGTCTTTTGAGTATGATCCCAAATTCCTCTCGAAATTGGGATCAACCCTCAACTCCACTAATGGGGCATTAATGTTCCAGTTTTCCCACATCCCTCCCCCTTTGTCATTTTTCCCCTCTCTGTTATATTAGCCAATCTAATTGGTTCCTCAGAATTGTTTTTCTCTAGTTTTTAGGGATTCTATTCCCTATGTATTTTGAAAAGGACTCTTAATCAGAGAAAATGACTAAATTTAGCCATTTCAAAGGGAAGGGGTTTTCCCAGTATTGGAATGCTGAGTGGCTGAGCCGGCAACCATGCTGAATCACGTTATTCCCTAGTCTAGTGTTCTCCCCATTCCAATAGCGGCTCCCATTGAACTGATTTTTTAAAAGCGTATTCCAGCTTCCCTCTGACTTGTCAGCAGAATGTCAGCAGGCTACCAGGTCTGATCAGCACGCACTCCCACTTGTTTCCCCTTCAGGTGCTATATCCAGTGTGCCATGTGCGAAACCTAATGCTCTGGAGTGCCGTGTACCTCCCGTGTCCCTCCCCTTCCACCCCTGCCGATGACACCTGTGCTCCATACCCAGTCCCCGGTGCCAGTCCTGAAGATCAGCCTCTGAGTAGGTGAGCCACTGGCCTGGAAGGCCCCTGTGTGACTGCAAGTATGAATGCGCAGGGAAAGGTTGGCGTGATCCATGGCGTCTGAGACTTGCCAGGACCTGGAAGCATCATCCTTGGCTCTGATAAAGTTTTCAGATTTGTCGTGAAACAATTTAGCGTATTTGTTCTGGGGGTCTCTCTCTGAAGTGCTGGCTGATTAATGAGCGGCGTTTTCTGTGTTGGTAATGTGCATACACACTCACATACACATGTGTGCAAACATGCTGCCTTTTTTTCTTTTTTTCCTTTTTTTTTTTTTATTTAATAGCCTTTTATTTACAGGTTATGCATGGATAACTTTACAGCATTAACAATTGCCAACTCTCTTGTTCCAATTTTTCACCTCCCATCCCCCTCCCCTTCCCCTAGATGGCAGGATGACCAGTAGATTTAACTTTTTCTTAAGGCTTTTTATTTTCAAAATATATACATGGGTAATTTTTGATGTTCACCCCTACAAATCCCTATATTTTAATTTTTTTCTTCCCTTTCCCCACCCTCTCCCCTAGTCATCAAATGATCTTATATATGTTGACCAAAGCATGCTGCCTTTTGAGAGACAGATACGGTTTTTGAAGCTCGGTGGTTTGTCCTGGGCACCCAAGGATGGTCTCGAGTTCCTTCAGTCCTCACAGACACAGAGCGTTGAATTTCTGTATCCGCCTTGCACTATTTCTTCCCTTCCTCACTGGCCTATCACCTTCACCCAACTAGATCATCTGGGGTGGGTCCAGAGCCCACCAGATGAGCAGGGAATCCTGAGGTGGCTGGGGTAGATTCAGGGCCCAGATGCTCATCCTGCTGTCCAAGGGGTCCTGGCCTCTGGGATCCCTGGAGTAGGCTCAGTGAGATAAGTGACCAATCACAAGGTCCCCTCAGTGAGGTTCTAATCTTCCGCCTTCTCCTTTCCCAGGCTACCAAAGACACGGTCGTTTGACAACCTGACCACAGTCTGCGACAGCGGCGTACCCCCGACCAGCCGGCGCAGCAGCGACCCCAGCCTCAATGAGCGGTGGCAGGAACATCGGCGCTCCCTGGAGCTGAGCGGTCTGGGCGGCCCGGGCGAGGAGCCCTGTGATGGGGACACTTTGGGCAGACAGGCCAAGGCCTTGGGGGGGGCTGAGCTCTCAGTCGCCGCTGGGGTGGCAGAAGGGCAGATGGAGAACATCCTGCAGGAGGCCACTAAAGAGGACGGGGGTCTGGAGGAGACATCCCTGCGGAGCAGCACCGAGGTGGTGGAGGCCAAAGAGGAGGCTCCCCTGAATGAGAAGATCCAGCAGGAAGACACTGAGCGCCCTGAAAAACCAGAGCCAGCTCTGGAGGACCTGACAGCTGCTCCAGGAAATAGTGCTCATCTGCTTCTGGCGGGCTTCCCGGGACACCCCGACGAACCTGAGCTGCCGAGTCATGCCCAGGATCCCCCTCGGAGCGACAGCCTGGAGGAGGCTTCTGTGGAAGAGCCGGGGAGTAGCTGTGCTCCCAGGGACGTGAGTGCGGACAGCCATCAAGCCCCACTGCACCCTGAGGCTTCCTACGGCCCCTCCCTGCCCACAGTTCTTCCCCTGGGAGTGAGAACACCCACGGTGGAAAGTTCTGTGGAAGCCCTGACCGAAGGGGAGGCCAAAGTCGATCAGCTCCCCCAGGGGGCTGGTCACAGACCTTGCCTCATGGACAGTGGGGATGATGAACATTCTCGAGCTGATGGGGAGCGCCTGGTGGACAGGGCCAGGGCAGGATCAAAAGTAGCCAGGACTTCACACAGCCCAATGCCTTCTTCCTGTGCCTTGCCCTTAGCCGAATGTAAAGAGGAGATTGTCTGTAACGGAGCCCGGGAGACAGAGAACAAGGCCACAGAGAAGCCCGGCGGGCCCACGATGCCCCAGAGATACCCTGCCCCGAACGGACACTGTCTGGAGGGAGAGCGTGGTCGGGTCAAAGGGCCCTGGAGCCGCCGCATGTCTGCCGTGAGCGGCGGCTCTGCCCAGCTTCCCTTGCGGAGCATGCACCCCAAGTGGTCGCCGGGCCAGCCTGGCAGGCAGCTGGCGGCCGGCAGTCCAGAGCAGCCCGCTCGCAGTCACCTGGACGATGACGGCATGCCTGTCTACACGGACGCCATCCAGCAGCGCTTGCGCCAGATAGAAACGGGCCACCAGCAGGAAGTGGAGACCTTGAAGAAGCAGGTGCAGGAGCTCAGAAGCCGCCTGGAGAGTCAGTACCTGAACAGTTCCCTGCGCTTCAATGGGGACTTTGGGGATGAAGTGGTGAGTATGCTGGGCCTCATCAGGCGCCGCCGCCTACAGAGACTGGGCTCGGGCCCCAGGGCCCGGCGCCTCTCCTGCTCAGAGGCAGGGGATTGGTAAGGAGCCGCCGCACAGCTTGTTTCCTGAAGGGGCTCTCCCCAAGGCAGGTTTTGAGGGGAAGGCTGCGAGAGAGCGAGGGCCAAAGAGGCCCTCGGCCGGCCTGCCCCGGGGCCGCCACGGTCGTGTCCGTCCATCGTGCTCCATCTCGCTCACCTCTCTGGGGGTAGATGTTCTTTGAGTGGGGCCTGAGGACAGCCGGAGTCATTGCATGTGCAGAAGGACTGGCACTCCGGGAGAAAGATGTAGTTGGTGGGCTTAGCGCCATATATTCTTGCCAAGGAGGAAGGCCTTCTCGACTTAGCTTTCATTCGATGGACTCGCTGTCCCTTGCTCGGGCGGTCACACTGTGTCACCGCTGAGGGAGGAGCCAGAGGGCCCGGCCTCCGGGCCTGGCTCTGTAAGCATGCATTCATTAAAGGCGGGTTTGTCCAACATTTCCAAGTGAAAGTGACTTTTCAGTCTTTGTCTCCTCGTTTTCCAAGAATCCCTCAGAGAAAGGAGGTCAGGCACAAAGCACTCGGTTTTAGCTAGGAATGGCTGCTTTGGCTATGGCGAAAGCTATAGCCCCCAGAGGCTCATCACTCTTGTGAACACAGTTCCACCCTCCCTTGCCCCTCCAGTTCCACATCCCTGGTTGCCCCTGACATATCCCAAGGGAGATCACATTCATTCCCAGTTACTGTGGTCTAGACACAAGGCTCACTTAAGTACTCTGCTGTCCTGGACCCCCTGCTCCTTCTCTTAAGCCACCAGCAGGGCGGTGCTTCTGAAGGTCAGTGGCCCCCAGAGCAAGCTTATCTTGGCCCCCAGCTGCCCTCATTACCCCTGCACCTTCCTTGTTCCCTGGGGAGGAGGGACCGGTTCGTTCTGTTCAGCTGTGTTTGTTTGCCAACAGACCTCAATCCCCGACTCGGAAAGCAATGTGGATCAGAGCTGCTTGTCTTGCTGCAGCACAGAGATTTTCTCTGAAGCCAGCTGGGAGCAGGTGGATAAACAGGACACAGAGGTACAGATTCACTCCCTGTGCTGCTAACCGTCGAGCTGTTTGTGATCTCCCCAGCCCCTTTCCGTTAGGGCAGGACCCCTGGCACGGCACGGCACCACATCGCTCGGGCACCTTGGCTCCGTGCCCTCGACTGCCAGCTCTAGCTCCACACGCTCTCTGAGACGCAGCAGGAAACACCCACACGCCAGGCACTCATTGTCACGGGCCCGCTCGGGCCCCAGGCTGGAGTAGGGAACCGGGGAGCTCTTGGCTACTTCTTTTCTCTGAGGGGAATTTGGTGGAGATGCTTTGGACACCTTTCCTTTATTGACGACCGAATCTCTCGAGTCGGAGCCGAAGGAGCCGGCATCAACCCTTGCTCTCCTCTGCCTTGGCTTGACCTGTCTCTGTCTTTGTCCCACAGATGACCCGATGGCTTCCCGACCACCTGGCCGCTCACTGCTACGGCTGCGACAGTGCCTTCTGGCTCGCTAGCAGGAAGCACCATTGCAGGTAAGCCCCGCCGCCCTGCCTCGTCGGCCCCGGGTGCCCACAGTCCTTTGATGGACGCTGGCCGTCGCGCCCGCTCAGTCTCTGCTTCGTGATCTGGGGAGCACGTGCTATAAGTGTGCCCTACCTTGGATACACCAACTTCTGCGGATTTAAAAATCATGCAAACGGCCTCTGTTTGCTGACCAGTGAAAAGGAGGAAGACCGCCATCCAGCTTCCTCCTTCCCGGCTTTCTAGTCTAAAGTCACTCTCTACTGCTGGAGCGCTTCTTTTTGGGTCCAGAGGCCCCGGGTGCCAGCTTCTCCCTCCCCATTTTCTCTGTGTGGGAGGGAGCAGAGATAGCCATCCCTCCGGAGATGAGGAGAGAGCCTTTTCAGAACGTACTGTGTGCCTCTCTCTACCGTCCTTCCTCCTGCTGGATTCTGGGCATCTTCCTCTGGGACATGTTTCTGTGCTGAGTTTCTGGACTTCAGAGAATTGTCATGGCCTCCTGTTCTTTGCCTCTGTGCTTTAGATTGTACTGCTATTGCTTTTTTGTTTTCATTTCTTTTCTGAACATATTCAAATCGTGAAACCAGCTCAGAAGTGAAGCTGGGTCTTTTGCCTTACCTCGGCACGTACCTGTCCCCCAGTGTACCTGAGCAGCCACCTGGATTCCCTGCCCTTATGTCCTCTGAGCTACTCAGTAGACACATAGGATTGAAATCTGGATGCTCCCTGAGAACCTCAGCAGAGCCTATTAAAAGCTGGAAGGAAATTAGAACACGGATTGTTAGGAGTCAACAGATATTACTACCTGAGGGCCCTCTTTATATAAAGTACCGTGTGAGGCATGTAGTGCAGAGGGGGAGCAGGATCCTCAAGCTTAGAGCATAGGGGTGGATGGGACCCTTCCGTAGTGAGGGGGAGCCTTAGCCCCCAGTGGCCTTGATCCAACCACATGGCCAAGTAGAAGCAGGGTTGAGACACCGGGGCTTGTGTCTCCTGAGGTCGCCGCAGGCTTCTTCCCACTGTGCCGTATGTGGCTTGGCCAGCTAGCTCTGAGCCTGAGAGGGGAGAGACACTCGGGAGCTGGGAGTTTCTAGCTTGGGATAACCAGCCTTTAAAGAGCTCATGATCAGGTTGGTCTGTGATTGGCCCGAGTAGATGGGCTGGAATCATGCAAAAGCCACCCAGCCCCTGAAGGTGACCACGGTGGCCAAAGGGCCAATGCTCTTTATGAACTGGAGAATTCCATGAGCAGCAGTGGTTGGCCTCCCTGTGGGAGCAAAGGCCGGTCTGAGGCTTCCAGCAGCGGGGCTCTGGGAGTCTTGGCTCCTCTAGGGCTCTTGGCAGCGTCCCCATTGAGCTGTTTCTCCCCTCCTTGCAGGGACACTGACCGTGTTGATCCATTGTGGTGAGCATTTGCAACGAGCTGTCTGTGATGTCTTGCATTTCTCTGATAACTTCTCCAAACTAACTCTTTGTCGATTCTCCCTCTTTCTCTCTCTCTCCACTCACCAAGACGTGAGCCTGGGGACTGGGGTAGCTTAGGCCAGCAGGTGCAGAAATGGAGGAAAACCAGAGCACGTCCCCCTCTCAGGAGACTGGCATTTAGGACTCAGTCGGGCTGTTGCTGTGTAATTCACTTTACAGGTCAGTCCGTGACATCTCTGATCAGGAACGGGCACTTCCTGGCTTGTTTTGTCAGGGAGAGCCCCCAGGCTCTAGCACTCTTAGAGGTCCGTGCTGCAGGTGACTTCTGGCCGAGTAAAACAGAGTCCTTGTGACTCGGGAGCCCAGGACAGGCTGGACAGAGAGCATCTTCCGCCACACTTGCTCGAGCTCCCAGGGTGTAGCTCCGGTCTCTGGGGCTCTGGGCCGAGATCCAGCCTATGTCATGCAAGCTCCTGGATTCACACAATAGAGTGGAAGATGCTTAGCCGTAGGTTCGGGGGCCGTCCCTCTGCGAAGCACTGAATGAGGTTGGGAGCTCTAGGACAGCCAGCCTCTCCCTTCCAGAGAAGGGCGTTTTCCCCTTGGCTCCTCTGCATTCTGCTGTTTGTCCTTGTCTCTTCCCCCGCCCTCAAAACATGGTCCTTCCCTTCGTTGACCTTCCTGGTCTTTAGGAGGAAGAAGAGCTCAACAGAGAATTTGCCCACCAGAGTATGTAACTGAAAGGATGAAGGGGAGCGAGCCATGGTGGGAAGTTGGCCCGCCCTTGGAGGGGCGCTCGGCCCTCTCCTGGGACCTGGCTCAGGGCAGGCTTCTCTTGTGGTGGCGACTGGTCCAAGGGGGCCTTTCTCAGCGGGGCTTGTTGGGACTGACCTCAGGCATAGGGTGAAAGCGGGGAGCCCAGCGGGCGAGTCTGGCTTCCTAGGGCCGGGAATTGAGGCCCAAGGCAAGGAGCAGAGGCAGGGAGAAGAAGGGAGGCGGCATCAGAAGCTAATGTGTCCATAACTGGAAAAGGCCCGCACGCCTTCCTTGGGTGTACGTTGAGGTCATCTGAACCCTGCACTTCCCCAGAGATGCATGAGCTCTGGGCGCCTTCGCCAACTGACACCTAATAATGGGGAGGGGGGGTTGTGTGCGCGTGTGTGTCCCCCTCTGGCCCTCACACTTGGAGCATGTAACACATGGCTGCTCATCTTGTGGCTTTGCATGGTTCCAGATGCCCCACCCACCACTGCCCTCATCGGGCCCCAGAGACTGGAGGCTTTCTCAGCAGTTGGGCTGTTCTGCCCCGCTTTTGTGGGCATTGGGGCAAAAACGGGGTGTGTGGCAGCCGTGAGTATGTGTGTGCCCCCCTACCTGGGCATTTCTGGCCTCCACATTTTTAATGGGCCTTGGACTGCTGACTCTGGCTCCTGGGCAGGGTCCGGGTACCCTGCAGAGCCCCTCAGCCGGCACCTCCTTTGCTTAAATGCCCCTACAGGGGCCGACCCCAAGTTGGTACCCCAAATATTGGCCCCCAGTCAGCACCTCCTGTTTCTTCAGCCCAGCAGTTCCCCTGAGCCCCAGATGAATGTGTTTTGAGGTTTTGCTTTCTCCCACACCCAGCCATCATTGATGTCACCTATTTCTTATGTCTCCCCCTTCCCAACTTAAGGAACTGTGGGAATGTTTTCTGCTCCAGCTGTTGCAACCAGAAGGTGCCGGTTCCCAGCCAGCAGCTATTTGAGCCCAGTCGAGTCTGCAAGTCTTGCTATAACAGCCTGCACCCCACGAGTTCCAGCCTTGACCTCGAACTGGACAAACCCATCGCTGCCACTTCAAACTGAAGCTTCTGCCCGTCGGGGACGAGTGGGTCGGGGGCCGGGCCAGCTCCCCCCCTGGGTAGCCTCGCGCACACTGGGTACCCTGAGAAGGTCCTGTGGCCCACGCACTTTGGAGTGCGGGGCGGGGATCCACCCGCCCCAATGGACAGAACTCTAGGGCATCTTGCTGGGGTGGAGGATCTGTCCCCTCCCCCCTGCCTCTTCTGCCTCTCCTTCCTCTGGTTTGGGTTTGGGCTTTGGTTTTGCTAAAGAACTGGGAAGGCCCGGGATCAGCCCCCACTGCTCTTAGCTCTCCCGCTGTCGGTCTGTGCTGCAGAGGCATCTCGGGCCGGCATCGGGAGAAGGGGGAGTCAAGGCTGGAACAGTCTGCAGAGCGCCCATGCCCATGCTTTCAATCACTCCTCATCCACCCCACAAGGTAGTGCTGTTTGGGGAACCCTTTGCTGCTAGAAGAAACTGGGAGCTCGGCCCCACGAGTTGTAACGCCCTCTCCGTGCTTGCAGGGGGGCCCTGGGGCTGCTGGCAGGAGAGAAGGCCTAGCTTTCCCCTTTTGACTCCCTCACCTGCAGACACAGCGAGGATGCCTAGCGGGCGAGCAGCTTCATCCGCTCCCCCCGGGGCTTGCTTTGTGGGGTCTCCTCCACACTGGCCAGCCTGCTCCCGGGCTTGTGGGAGCGGCACGATCCGGCCGAGGGCGGCAACTTCCCAGTGTCCACCTCCCCTCCCGGCAGGGAGCTGTCCCCTGAACTGTCCATTCACACGTGGCCCACAGAGGGAAATCCGGACTCAGGGTTCCAAAAGGCCCCAGCTTCCTTTCTTCTCCCCAGTACCCCCAGAAACAATCATGATCTCCCCGTCAGGGTGAAATCAGCCTCTGAAAGTACAAGCCTCCAAGAAAGGAAACCAAACTTCCCATTCCCCTTTTCCTTTGTGAATGGCCTGGGCTTGAGCTCTGCCATCCACAGACGGAGGAGCCCTCCAGGGGTCTCCTGCCTGGTGCCATTTTTTGGCTTCTCAGCAACAACAGCAGAATCCATTGGGAGGAACAGTCCTTGTATCAGTAGGGAAACTGCCCGTGACTTGGCCAGGAGGTTTTGGGAGAGAAGGGACACGGGAAGCAGGAACAGAGGTGGAGAGAGGCTGAGCTTTGTGGGGGTGGTTTGTCTTGGTGTCCGTGTTTTGCACCCATGGGTTCCTCCTCCCTCCAGGGAAGGAGCACCATGCTTTCTTGGACTCAAAGCTGTAAACAGGTAACAGGGTAGAACTGTCTAGAGGAGCTCTGAGATCAGGGCCCGTGCTGCCAGGGCCTCTGCCGGGGCCTCCTGAGGACTCTTCCCAGCCTTTATCCCAGAAAATGTCCCGGAGCCCCACCCGATCACTCGTGGGGCCTGTCTGTGGCAGGGGGGCCTCCGAGCCAGAACTAGGGACAGCGGGGGAGGTCGTCCGGGTCAGCCAGAGGCTACGATACGGGTTTCTTGGGTCTGATGTACAGTGTGAATAAATGCTTGCAGCTCGTAGGCCCTCCCCCTTGTTTTTGATCAATGAAGCACTTTTTTATTAATATTTTTCTTTGTATGTAAAGGAGGAACCGTGACTCTCCATAGCTGTACATATCACCCTTCTCTTACAGAGGGGACAGCGCTCCTCTGTTTCATTTTTTTTTTTTTTTTTTTGTCAAAGCAAGAAGTAAATACTTTAGAATTGTTAAATATATAAATAAAAGCGAATAAAGTTTAGAGTTCCGCATGGTAGCGTTTGCTAACGCTTTCAAATCTTCCTTTCCCCTCGGCTCATCACCCCCTTTTCCTCCCCCCATGGACACCACTCTGAGTTCTGACTTAGGTTTTGTTCTAGTCCTCACCTCTAGCCACAAATCCCAAACAGGAAGCACCCAGATGTTACCAGAGTTAGCCGACTCCTGCCTCATCCCAGCCAGCTGGCTGTTAGAGCAAGTCAGGCTCCCTCTGGGCTCCTCCATCCAAGTGGCTCCAGATCTCAAAGCCCGGGTGTCCTTCCACCTCCCAGCGGCATTCCCGGGTGGTGGTGGGGCAATGACAAGGAAGGGTATTCCCAGAACACCCTTTGGTGTGACTATGGGGAAGAAGCCCCATCAGGGCAAGAGAACACTCCCCATTCCACTCTCTCCCAAAGAGTTGAGCCCCTGGCTGAGCAGGGAGACCATTCCCCCTCATTAAGCCTCAGGATAATGGCAGGATCCAAGAGCTGATGGGGTCCCCCAGCATGATTTTCCCCCCTCTCCCCTCCCTATTCACTAACATGCAGCAACTAGTGTTGTAAACATGGAGAAATCCATGTCACGTCCATTCTCCTGTGGGGGGGGGGGGAGGGGAGCTTCCCCAAGGGAGGGCCTTTAACACCTGAGGCACTCAGATGACCCGTTCCCAGAACACGGGACATAAGGGGACATGTCACTTTCTGGCTGTAAAGTTGGGGCAACCTGGAGCGTAGGCATCCGAGCCCTTGAGCTTCAGGAGCCGAAAGCTGTGCCTGTTTGGAAAGAAGCTGTGGATCCTCGAGCTCATCACCTCACAGGAGGCAGCCCCTTCTCAGGCCAGGCCCACAGAGCGTGTGCCTGCCCAATAGCGAACCTGGTTACCTCGTTCTACAGGACAATTGAGTCGGTCCTGACAGGATGGGCTGTTTGGGGCCATGAGGCCTGGGCCATCATCCAAGCCACCCCCAGGGATGGTGGCTCCCCTCCCCTCTGCTCAGACACAGCCACTCTTGGGGAACTTGTCTGCCCTCTGTCTCCCTCAGATTCGAGTTTTATGTGTCCGCACTTTGTCCCGCCTCTGCTGAAGGCCTCCTGGGAGACTTCTGGGATAAGTCACTGTAGCCGCAGCCAGAAATCTCCGGATACTGAGCACTGAGAGGGCCCATTGTTCAGACTCTGACTCGAGAAAATCGAGTTGAGGGAAAGTCCCCCAGCTAGAAAACATGGAGCGCGTGGCTATGGCAAAATGAGATTCTGTGACTTTAACCCTGGCCTTTCTTGACCTTGCAAACACAGGGATAGAAGGGGGGGGTTGGTCTTGCTGGAGAACATTGGGGACCCGATGACTTCTTGGGTGAGCAAAGTCCGGGACCTGCGGGTCAGTGGTGCCCGAGGGCAGACCCTGGAGCACGTGAAGGCCTCAAGGGGCCAGAGGAAATCTTGGTCCATCCCAGAGGGTGTTAGTGTGTCCATCTCCTCCATCCTGGATCATGGCCTGCCCCCGAAGCCCTGGGGCTGCTTGGTTTGGGACCTGGGAGGGGGAGGCCAGACAGCTGCCGCTGTTCCACCTGTACAGGCTTCCTCATGCTGCGCCCCCTCCTCCCCCCTAGAGTTGTCAGCCATTGGCAGGCAGGGTAGGGGGAAGAGTGGCTGGGGAGGGCCTCGGTGGGATGCTTGGTTCAGAGGTCATTGAAATGCTTCAAGATGACTTGAAAGGTTTGTTATCAAGATGACCAGCAAGGCTTGGGTGGCGGGTGGCCTAGACTTCCCTGCTTGCCGGCTTGGGCAGCCGTGGCCTCTGTGACTGTGCCAGAGCCCCCTCCCCTTGGGTGCCTGAACCTTCTGGGCAGGTGGCTCATTGCACAGCCAGGGTGGGATGCAGCCTCGCAGTGGGGGAAGGGAGCTGAATTTAAATAGAGTAAGGGTCACTTTCCCATGGGGAGTCCCTTAGTGCAGAGATCCGGGGCCAGCTGCTTCCATTGGTCTTCTGTAAAATCTGGAACTGAAGCTCGGCCTTTGAAGTCCCTCCACCTACTGAAAAAGGCGTTAAGTACCAAGACCCCCCCCCCACCCCCGTCTCCTCTAGAGCAGTTGGCTCTCAGGCTATGGAGATCAGGGTGACGCTAAAGGAGAATTTTTAAAAATAAATCTTGCTCAGTTTAAAGAGCTGTGTGGAGTCTCCTTAGGGGCGGCCAGTCGGTGCTGTTCTTGTGTGATGGCGTTTTTAGAGTCTGTGTGAGGGGAGTCAGAGACAGAAACAGAGAGTGACAGACAGGGAGGGAGGGGGACCGAGGTCGCGTGGGGACCGGGGGCACGGGCAGAATGCCGGCTCTGGAGTCAGGAAGACGACGGAGTCCAGGTCCAGTCTCAGATACTGCCTGGCTGGGGGCCCCTGCACGGGTGACTTCACCCCTCTTCCCGTTTCCTCATCTGTCAAACGAGCTGTAGAGGACATTGGGGACCCCTCCAGTATCTTTGCCAAGAAGACCCCAAACAGGCTTACCAAGGGTTGGGCCCAATGAAATGACTGAACAACAAATCTATTTGTGTCCATACATGTATGTGTGCGACATATGCACGTACATCTTGGTGAACGTTGGGAATACAACGTATTTAAGGCGCGCTCGCCCTTGGGCACACGGTCTAAGGCCGGCCGAGTCCCTCTCCCACAAAGGCCGCGCCGCGTCTCGGCTAAGCAGCCCGGGTGCTCTCCTCCCCGTAGAGAGCTGGGCTCGCCTCGTAGACCAGGGCCATGTCTCTGCCGACGGCGTCGGCCCCGTAGCAGCCGGCTCGCTGAGCCGTGTCCAGGGGGCAGAGGTCTTGTTCACACCACCTAGGAGAGAGCCTTCAGCTGAGGGACCCGCCGTGGCTGATGGTGCTCCCAGCCGAGGGCCCTGCCATAGGCGACAGTGCTCCCAGCTGAGCGCCGAGGGGGCTGAGCTCCCACCGTTTCTAAGGAACTCCTGTTGGAGGGAAATCTCCCTCTGGGCTGGGGCCTTATGGAGCGAGTGCCCAGTCCGGAGGAGCAGGAACTCCCCTCTGTCCCAGGCTCCTTGGCGCGGGCTCCAGGACCCATCTTTCCCCTCCCTCAGAATTTGCTCCCTGGCTTTCCCAAAGGTGCCAGCCTGAAGGGTAACAGGCCCTCGAGAGGGCGGGGGAACCACTCGTCTGAGTGATTCTGGGGCTCCCCAGGCAGAGCCAGGGAACGACCCCCCCCCCCTTTCCCCATCTCCCACCCCCATCCCCAGAGTGAATGGCCTGAGTTTGGAGCCGCTGATGGAAGCGTGAAGGGCCAGAGGATGGGCCAAGAGGGCGGGGCCTCGGCTGGGGCCCGAGAGAGGGATGCTCCTCACCTCTGGGAAGCGTAGATGTCCGAAGGGGAGGCCTCGGCCCAGGCCGCGTGCTCCACCAACAGGGCCCCTGTGTGTGCGGAAAGCGGATCTTCAGGAGGAGAGCCAGGGAGGGAACACCCTCGGCCCCAGTCCCCGGAGTTGTGGGGAGTGCGGCGGAAAGGAGCCGAGTACCGGGCCCAGGGAGGCCTGAGGTCACGGAGCGGGGAGGACCCGCCCAGGCCCTCTCGGGGGAGGGGCTACGGGCTCCACAAGGCTGAGATTGGGCCGGGGTCACAAGAGCAGGGGTGGAATTTGAACCCGGGTCTCTGCAAAGCCGGTGTTCGCCCAGGGCTACCTCGCTGCCTCCCCGCTGAGATGGGCTGAGGGGGAGGGGGCGTGCGGAGGGAGTTACCGATGTAGATCCGGGCCAGCGTGTAGGCCAGGGCCCGCGCCGCCATTTCCATGGAGTTGCTGTGCCCCTGGAGCCCCTCGAGCTGCCCGGCCAGCCTCCCGAGGGCGTCCTGCAGGCGGCGGGCAGAAGGAGCCAGCTCCGGCTGCTGGGAAGCCCGGGCCACCTTCTCCTGGGGGAGGACAGGCGGGGCACGAGTCTGTTAGTGGGCTCCGGCAGAGCCGCCCTGGGCCACCGACTCCTGGCGCCAGCTGGACATCCGAGCTTCTCACCAAGGGGGCCTCAGACCCTCGGGGCTCATGTAGCTGGGAAGGGAGGCCCCGACCCTCCCGGGAAGCCCAAGTCCCTTCTGAGCCGCACAAGAAACCTGGCAGGAAAGTCATGTCAGCCCATGGGAGAGCGCAGATCCAGCCGGGCCTCCTGTTCCTGATCCAGAACCCGGGCACCTCAAGCCCCAGCCCCTCGAACCCCTGACACCTTAAGCCCCGGCACCTCAAGCCCCGGTACCTCGAACCTCCAACCCCTCGAGCCCCGGCACCTCGAGTCCCCAGCTCTGGGCTTTACAGGCAGGCCACACCACGCTTTCACGGACCCAGCGGTTGAATAGAAGCAGGCCCCTGCCTGGATGGAACTTGCCGGGAGAATCCCAGCCCCCTCATCTCCAGGGTCCGGAGAGCCGTGAGGAGGAGCCATGAGGAGGGGCAGCGGGAGCACTCACCTGGACAGAGGCCGAGAAGGCCTGCAGCACCTGCCCTTGGCTCCTGGCCAGGACATGCAGCGTGTCCAAGGCCAGGACGTTGGTGGTTCCTTCCCAGATGGTCAGCACCTGCAGAGGGAGCGCCTTCCCCTGTGGCTGGGCTCCGTTTCCTGGGAGCTTTATCTTCCCTCCCCCCTTAGGCCCCTTCACTCCCTATTGGCTCAAAGCCCCACTTCCGGGGGTCCCACTGCCGACCCTGAAGGCAGCCCCAGGGTGTCATGGGACCTCCAGGACAGAACCCCGCTGGAGATTAGGGGGCCGGGGCTTAGAGGATCCGCCCCTCCTTGGCCCAGGGCTGCTGACGGTGCCCTCGGCTGGCCCTTACCTGTGTGTCCCGAAGAATGCCCGCCAAGCTCGTGTCCTCCATGTAGCCCTGCCCCCCGAAGCATTCCAGCCCCTCGGACACGACGGCCATGGCCTGTGAAGAGAGGGTCCGGCTAGACAAAAGCAGGACGTCTCTGTCCCCCCCCCCCACACACACACTACAGATTTCTGGGAGCTTCTGGGTGCATCTTGGCACCTGGGGTCAATGCAGGCGGGGGGGGGGCAGACCCAGGAAGCCCAGGACTCTCCAGGCCGCGAGTGGCCCCAAGGTCGCCAATCCCTTTCCCTCAACAGTGCTGTGAGGTAGGTCATGGGCTGCTCGGTTCAGAGGCAGAAGGAGCCTCGGAGAGCCCAGAGTCCCAGCTTTCATTTCACAGCGGACGAAACATACCCACAAACGTGAGGTGTCCGGCCCAAAGGGGGCGAACCCACAGCTTTGAAACACGGGCGAGTTCCCGATTCAGGCCCCAGCACTCCGCTCCCACCACGTGCCGGTTATTCCTTCCACAGCACGACTGTTGCCATCACTGTTTGTGAGGGCGCGGGAGGGCATAAGAAATTAAATGGGGATTGGAGGTTGGTGGAAGGCGCAGAGGGCATCCCGGGGCCGGCGGGTGGCGCGGAGGGGTTTGGGAGCCGGGACAAAGCACGCGTAGTGCTGCATATCGTTGCAGGCTGTTCCAATCTTGCACTAAGTTCCGTAAGCACCCAGAAAGGAACAAGAGAAAAAATCCAGACTCCTCTGGGACAAAGGAGGGCCAGAGATTTTTAGTTTCTAGATTGTTGGGGCCAAGATGTGGAAGGGATTGCATATTCCCATTTTACAGACACAGGAAACTGAGGCCCAGAGAGTCAAGACATGCTTAATAAAGTCATTGAGAAAGTTGGGTCTTCAGAGGTGGCCTCCTCCAGGCGCCTCCGAGTTCTAGAGTCCTGAGAGGGCAGGGGCTGGAGTTCTTGCCTTTATTCACATAGAACTAAAAAAAGGCCTTGTATGATGACTGCGTTAGCCCCCTGGATACCTTAGAATCAGCCGGAGTCAGGATAAGCAAAAGTCCTCGGTCTTTAACTCACTAACACTGTCAGTGCTACCCGTGGGTGATGTGATGTCCGTGTGTGTCTCCATTTAAATGCATTTGTGTCTGCACACACACGCGTGTTATCCCTAGGATGGCTGTAATGGGCACACATGCATATAGACAGTATATGTACACAAACACACACACACACGTGCACACATAAAGTGTCTGTAGTTATGGACACATACCTGTGCATATATACATGGGTGTGTAGTGTACGGTACACATGCACGTGTGTACACACGGACATATGCATGTGTATGATGTGTATAATGGACCTGTATCTGTGTACATGTGTGTATGGTGTGTGCTGTGTATGTGCATATGAATATACACACATGTATGTTTATGGTGTAATCGTATATAGACACGTGTCTGTATCTAGACATGTACACATGTATGTAGGCGTGTACACTGTATATATGTATGGCACACACGCACTCGAAGGCTCGCAATCCAAAGAGCTTTAAACTGAAACATGGGGGAGGAAAAGAACTTCCTCTCTCCATCCACCAAGCTACTTATCGTAGCCGGCCAACAAGCATTTATTAAGCGCCTACTGTGTGACGGACAGTGGCTGTGCTCCGTGCTGGAGGCCTGCAGAGAGGAGGCTCCGAGTCCCGCCTGGCCTGGGATGCTTCCTGGCTGCGAGCCCCCGGTACCGAGGGAAGGCCCGGAGTTATGGCGTCAGCCCCGGCCTGGGCCGGAGCCTTGGCTGGCAGAGAAGCCCAGGAAAGAAGGTTGGGCCTGGAGTGGAATGGAGGAGAGCCAGGAACCAGTAGGGATGAGGCAAGCGGCTGAAGTCTCGCTTTCGAATGGGAAAGCAGGGAGAGAATGGCCCATGGGGCAGCATCATCCCCAAGGCAAGGAGGGAGCCAGAAACGGAGCCTTTGGCAGCGGCTGTCCCTGCTCAGACAGAGCCGTCCCCACGTCCCGGAAGAACCAACAGAAGCGTCATTGAGCCCCTGCTAGGGAGGCGGAGAGAACCGGAGTGCCTGTGGGACTGGAGAAGGGCAAACAGGCCAGCGGGGGCGGGGAGGAGGGCCTGCCAGCCAGAGGCCAGTGACCTGAACTGATTGCTGGGGAGATTGTTAAACTGGCCTCTGGCCTCCGGCCTCCACCCGGCTCTGACCTCTCCCTGGCTCTGACCTCTGACCTCCACCCAGCACCAGTCTGGCTGGGGACATCGGGTTTGGTTCTCGTGGCCTATTCTGGGGAAGGACGTGAGGAAGCTGCGGTCACCTAGGACGGCGCAGGGATGGGGAAGGGGCTCGAGGCCGGGCTTGGTTAAGGGGACTAGGCCCTTGGGGGTGGGGTGGGCAGAGAGCACTGGAGGCTCGTCCCAGAACGGAGAGGAGGCCCCGTGCCCCCTGGGCCAGCAGCTGTCCCCAGCTGTTTGGGCCAGCCCTCCTCTGGAGGGGGACCAGGGGCTGGGGGGAGGGGACGGCTGGCCCTGGCAGGCTGGGAGTCTGTGGCCCAGTGCCCGCCTTTCTGTGTCTGAATGTTCCTCTTTTCCGGGGCCTGCTGACCTTGTCACGGCACTAGAGAACAAACTGTCATCCGCATGGGCGGAGGCAGCCGGGTGGTGCAGTGGGCAGAACCCTGGGCCTGGAGCCAAGATCCGAATTCAAATCTGACCTCAGATGCTTACTAGCTGTGACCTTAAGTGAGCCACTTCAGCTCTGTCTGCCCCAGTTTCCTCAGCTGCCCTCCTTCCTAGGGCATTGTGAGGATGTAGCTGGCACACAGTAGGTGCTTACCAAATAAATGGCTGCTCCCTTTTGCACCTCATTGCACCTCCCCATTGCACCTCCACATTGTGGAGTTTATAAAGTACATGCCCAGCTTACAGATTAGGAGACCGAGGCTAAGTGACTTTAGCCATAGTTCCACAGCATATAGGAAAACCAGAACTCGAACCCAGGTGTTGTAGTTTCAAGTCAGTCACATCAGGTCACAAGGGTTCAGGACTGCGGGGAGATGTGGTCATGCCCCAAGGCGGGGCTGAGGGGGGAGGCCACACCTTCAGGGTGGGGTTGGGAGGAAGGCCACGCCCTGGGGCGAGACTGAGAGAAAGACCACGCCCTTTGGGTGGGAGTGAGAAACCACGCCCTCTCAGGTGGGACTGAGGCCACGCCTTTAGTGTGAGACTGAGGAGGCCACGCCCTATGGGAGGTGCCAAGAGGGAGGCTATGCCCTCAATGTGGGGGGGGGGGTCTGAGAGACCACGCCCTCTGGAAGAGGCTAACAGGAAGAAGGGAAGAACTCCTGGGAGAGGCTGAGATGGAAGCCACGCCCCCAATGTGGGGGGTCTGCAACTATGCCTTTTGGGAGGGGCTGAGAGGGAGACCACGCCCTCTGGGAGAAGCTAAGAGGAAGGAGGGAAGATATGCCCATGGGAGAGGCTCCCAGTATGTTGGTGGGGGGGCTGAGACCACGCCCTTTGGGTGGGGCTGAGAAGGAGGTAACGCCCTTAGGGAGGGGCTAAGTGATGTCACGCCCTCAGTATCAGCCCCAGATTCTCACCTGCTTTGCAGTATAGAGCTTGATGACAGAAGTCAGCAGGCGGAGGAGGTGAGAGTCTTGGGCGCTGGCGGCGTTGGTCTCCTCCAGGCCCAGTAACCTGCCCATCTCCAACACCAAGAGGAGCCCGCCTCGGGTCTGCACCTGCCAGGCCAGGAGAAGGACGCTGACCTGAGGGGGCGCTGCCGGCCTGGGCCCGCTGCCTCCCCAGAGGCCTGACGCCTGGCCAGCCCCTCCCCCGGGGGAGCAGCCAGGGACCAGCCCCTCCCCCGGGGGAGCAGCCAGGGACCAGCCCCTCCCCCGGGGGAGCAGCCAGGGACCAGCCCCTCCCCCGGGGGACCAGCCAGGGACCAGCCCCTCCCCCAGGGGAGCAGCCAGTGACTAGCCCCTCCCCCGGGGGACCAGCCAGTGACCAGCCCCTCCCCCGGGGGAGCAGCCAGTGACTAGCCCCTCCCCCGGGGGACCAGCCAGTGACCAGCCCCTCCCTCGGGGGACCAACCAGGGACCAGCCCCTCCCCCGGGGGAGCAGCCAGGGACCAGCCCCTCAGTGACCAGCCCCTCCCCCGGGGGAGCAGTCCTGACCAGCCCCTCCCCGGGGGAGCAGCCAGGGACCAGCCCCCTCCCCGGGGTGCATCAGAGAAGGGTCCGCTCAAGCACGCCTCCCCCGTGGGCCCCTGGAGGCCCATCCGAGCACTTTGGGCAGATGAATCCGGGAAGACTGTGGTTGTTCCCAGAATTGTGGGGCTGCACAGCGACCTCCTTCTAGGTCAGCCAGACGATGTTCCCTGGCTCGGAGGGGGGGCGAGGGAAGAGGCGCGAAGACTCTCTGCCCTTGCCTGGAGCCTCCGTGGGACCCAGGCCCAGAAGCAGCCGCCCTGCCTCTGGGAGGCGGAATGAGTGGGGGCGGCGCTCTGTGGGGTTGGGGCTGCTCTCACCTCCATCCGGGCCAGCGTCTGGGTGTGAAGCGGGTGGTCTTTGATGAGCTTTCCAAAGACAAACCTCTGGGTGGCGTACTCTCGGGCCATGTTGACCACCCTGCGGAGGAAGAGGAGAGTCGGGTTCCTGTGCGTCCCTTACCTTTCCCCTACCCCAGTAGGAAGGAGCCGGCATTTCCCATCATCCACTTGGGGCAACAAGGAATAATTAGAAACTCTCTTGGCGCACGCAGCCACGGCTAATGCTGCCCTTCTGTGGTCCGGTGTCCTCCACACCGGGACGAGCTCGGAGAGGAGGGGAAGGGTCCGTTTCTCCCGATGGGGTCAGGCAGGAAGTGGGTGGCGGAGGGTATGAGGGCTGCCCTCCCATTCCCGAGCCGGATTTATGAGCCGCCGTCCGGGAGAAGAAGGATGGGGCAGGCGCAGAGAGCGCCTCCCGGGTGCCGAGCTCCAGGAGGAAACCTTGTACGGGGCAAGGCCCTGGAGCCAAAGGAAAGCTGGGCGTGAATGGGGCAGGCCGGGCTTTCACAAGCCCCTCCTTCGCTTCCAGCCGTGCAGGCCTTTGACTCTGGGATTGTGTTTGCTCTTCTGTAAAATGGGTCAATGACATGGCTACTGTGAGGAAAATGTTCCGAAAATCATAAAATTCATATGGAATTGCTCAGACCTTCCTCCCCATGTTAGGAGGGGTGCGCTTTGCAACCACCGAGAAGGATCAAAATGGGGTTAATAGGCTCAGCCACGGCAAGGCCCAACAGCCCCAAGATGACTTGAAAATCTCCTCTTTTCTTCCTTGTCCCAGTGACCTCTGACTATTCACTGACAGAGAAGCAGAATTGTCCGAAGGACAGACTGGGGACGTCTGGCTGGCAGTGCTGGAGAGGGTCTGCAGGAGGGAATCGGGACGAGCGGGCGGTGGAGGGATGGGCACATGCAGCAGAAGCAAAGATGGGGAGGGGAAGGCGCGTGTCTGAGAGGCTGCGGGGTGCTCGAGGTCACACCGATGTCAACTAAGGAACTGTCTGGCCCCAGAGGGCAGAACCAGAAATAGCAGCAAGGAGCTCTGACCCCATGATCTTCCACCAGGTCCCCGGGTGGCCCAGGCTGTCCCATAAGGAGTGAGCCCCCCTCAGCAGAGGCCACCGTGTTCTCCCAGTTCTGTTCCACGCCCTCTACATCGGTTCATGGAAGTTTTGCCAGGCTTCTCTGAAACCGTCCTGCTCATCACTTCTCAGAGCACACTCACACGCCACAACTTATTCTGCCACCCCCAAGGGAAGAGCATCCCCTCGTTTCCCAGTTTCTTTGCCCCCACAAAAGAGCTTCTCTTAATATTTTTATTCATATATTATTTATCTGCCTCCTTCTTCGATCCCTTTCAGGCCCAGGAGATGGTATCAAAGGGATTCCAGTTCAAGTCGGGGCTGAACTGGCACCCATTGAGATCCCCGTCTGGCTGCGAGAGCCGGAGAGCTTTGGAAAGCTCTTGGCTCCCCCTCCCTGCCCTGCCTTTCGTCCCTGAGTCTTGTGGCTCTGCCTTGGGTCGGCCCCCACCCCATTTACCTTCTCATGAAGCCGACGGCACCTATGGCATTGTATATCCGGGTAATGTTCAGCATGTTGGCAATGGTGGCCACTCCCCGGCCCTCCTGGGAGATCTGGAGACAAGGCAGTGCCGTAAGCAAAGGGCCCTGGGCTCCCGCCCGTGACAGTGAGAGCCAGGTGCGGGCGTGGGCACAGATCCAACCCTGAGCCCACTGGGGCCACAAGGGTGAGAGGAGCCTCGGCCCAAATGAGATAATCACGTATAAAAGTCTCATAAACTTCCATAAACGCTAACGCTAACAACAATCCTCATTAAGAACATGCTACGGAAATGCTGGCTATAATAATTATTATGAAAGCCTTATATAAATGCCACTTATAATAATAATGATTATTATTAAAGTATTATGGAAATGGGAACAATAATAATTCTCATGATTAAACACCACATAAATGCTATCTATAATTATTATTATTAAAGTGCTACATAAATGTTAGCTATAATAATTCCCACTAGTATTATAGCACTATAAAAAGGCTACCAAGAATAATTATCATCATCATCATACCTAACTTTATATAGTGCCTACTATGTGCCAGGCACATGGTAAGCACTTTATAATTGTTATTTCATTTGATTCTCACAACAATTTTGGGAAGAAAAGGTTATGTTTGTCCCCATTTTACAGAGGAAGAAACTGAGGCAGACTGTGATGAAATGACCTGGTTGGGGTCATCTAGTGTGTAAAAGTCTGGGGCTAGATTTGGCCTCGTGCCTGGCACATAGTAGGCACTATAAAAAGTTAGGTATTATGATGTGTGTGATCTTGAGCCAGTCATTGCTGTGGCCAGTCATCTCGAAGAGGCCCGTGATGTCGGGGAGGTGCTGCCAGGGCATGCGGTGAATTGGGTTGAAGGTGAGGTCACCGGCCTCCCTTTCCCCTCCAGAGCCTCCTGGGGCCAGAGGCCAGATAGCAATGGCCGCCCCTTGGCCTTTTTAAGCTAAGGCAGCACCCATTCAGTGCTTAAGGCTAGGTAGCCATTGGGGCAAAGAGTCTCCCCTTTCACCTAATCCAAAAAATCTAGAGAGAGAAATAAAAACATAAACAAACGGATGAATGGATTTGGGAAGGGGACAGGCGCTTGACCTCTGTCTGCCTCAGTTTCCCCGACACGAGGAAGGAGTTTGTCCTGTTCAGCAGCTGGGGAGGGGCTGGGGGTCCCCGACCCAGCTGAGCGCCTCTCCCGCCTCCTCACCAGATGCGCCTGCGCCCCGTCCAGCAGCAGCTCGGCGGTGGCCAGCTGGCGGGTGCCCAGCTTCTCCTTCAGACGCTGGATTTCGAGGCCGTTCAGCCGTCCCTGCTCGTCCCGTAACTTCAGGAAGAAGAGGCTCAGGCCCCGGGTCCCCTGTGGCACAGAAGGGCCCTGCTGCGGCACGCTGACCAGCCATCGCCCCTTCCCCAGCCACCCACTCTCTGAGCGACAGCTCTGACTGCCTGGAAGCCTCGGCTTGGCCCCTTCCTGCCCCGGACCTGTCCTTCCTCCATCCCAGCCCTTAGCTCCCCTGGACCGGGGGCCTTGTCCACGCACAGAGCCCAGCTTCCTCACAGCTGGACTGTGAAGTTGTGTGAGGGTGTGAGCTAGAGCTCAGGGGGAATTTCAGAGCATGGAGACGAGAAGACAACCAGAGGTTTGGCTGATTTGCTAAGGCCGCACAGCCAGGGTTTGAAGCCAGGTCTGTGTGGTCTCCTAACTACTCCACCAGGACAGTCAAGGGGAGACCGAGGTCCAAGCAGAGGAGCCTGGGGAGGGGCCCTGGGCTCTTCTCCTCTGTCCCACACACTCACCTTGATGACAGATCCACTCGCGTCCATGATCCGGGCGAGGGTCAGTGTCATGTCAGCATCCGTGGCTGACGTGAACCACTTAAATCCAAAGAGTTTGTACGTGCCGTCTTCCTGGGGCAGGGCCACTGTCTCGGTGCCGTAGGCTGGGGAGGAGGGAGATTACTGGCTGGCCAGCAGCCGTTCCCTCTAAGCCCCCACGGGCACCCGCCCCCGACCCCACTCACCCACGTCGGAGCCTCCCTTGCGCTCAGTCATCCACTGGCCAGAGGTCCAGAAGTGCTCCGGGTCCCGGGATGTCAGATGACCCAAAGCTTCTCCTGGTGGCCCTGAGCTGTTCATCACCTGCAGGGCATGAGGTCAAAGAAGAAGGCAAGTGAGGGAAGGAGTGGTAAGTAACCACCAAGCTCTACAACCTCAGCACTTAGCCCAGTGTTTGGTACACAGCAGGTACTTAATAAATGCTTATTGATGCAGACTGATGGAGCTCAAATTTGGAGCTTGAAACCGTAGCCTGAGGTCTGGGTGGGGGGAAGAGGGGGAGGACTGAGGACACCAGCTCTGAGCGCCTCCAGTTCTCACCTCCAGGACCTTGGTGGCACCATCGGTCATGGCCAGGGGGCAAAGGAACATTCCAGAAGAGGGAGAAAACAGGAACAGCTTGGCCACCTGGTACACGCGGCTGAGAAGCACGAAGAAAAGCCAGAGTCAGGATGGGTCAGGATGGGAGCCGTGGGCACCTGGCTCTCCCTGCCCAGGCTCCTTGGCTCAGGGGCAGCTTCCTGGGCGCCCTCCTTCCCCTTCTTCCACGAGGCAGGGTGAGATTCTACCTTATGGATGGAAAGAAGGAAGGAAGAAAGGAAGGAGGGAGGGAATGAGGGAGGAAGAGAAGAAGGAAGGGAGGAGAGAGGGAAGGAAGGAGGAAAGGAAGGAGGATGGATGGATAAATGGATGGAAGGATGCATGGATGGATGGATGGATGGATGGATAAATGGAAAAAAGGATACATGATTGATGAATAGATGGATGGATAAAAGTATAGATGGGTGGATGGATAGATGGATGGATGAATGGGTAGATAAATGGGTAGATGGATGAATAAAAGAATGGATAGACTGGCTGGATTAAAAACAAAAAGCACTGGCCAAGCTCTGACTATGCGCCCATTACTGTGCATGAAACCCCACCTGTACTTTCTCAGGACTGTGGCAGCTGGTGGCCCCTGGGAACATTCCATTTTAAGGAAATAAGATGCAGAAAGGGAGGCCCCCTCCCCTCTCCATTTCATTCCCGAGTAGGGGAACCACTTTCTCCTGTTTGCAGCTCAGAGGCCTGCTTTTCTTCTTCCATCATGAGGAAAACACAACATAGCTCGCCCTGACGAGGGACCACAAGGCACAAGTGGCGGCCCAGGCCCGGCTGCTCTCCCCCGGCCCACACCTGGCAGACTCCTGGCTGTCCAAAGCACGCCTGGGCTGCACCTCCTGACTAAGACCTTTCTTGTCCCAGATGGGAAATAGAAAAAGTTTGGGAGACACGGTTTCTGAAATATTAATCCTCTTATTAATAATGCTAGCATCGTATTAATAAAAGGATGGTCATTTGTCTCCCTTAGACCAAAGAGCCGCCATGGAACTGACTTAATATTTACAGGCCCTTGGAATTGTGGGTGTTCCTGAGGTTGGAAACCAGCTCTGATTGGTTACCAACTAAGGAGAGAGTGAATATTATAATAATATTATATATATAATATAATAATAATAATAGATGTTCTTTAATGAGGGTCTGGGGTATGTGACGCTGATCACTTAAATTTGGTCAAAAAGACTTATCTGTATCCATCTCACCCAAATGCCAAAAGGGAGAATCCATATTTCCCAAACTTGTCTGAGTAAAACACAACGGACCAGAATCCATCAGTTCACTAACTTTGCCTTTCGAATAGATCCGGGTTCTCCTCTTCATTATCAGCCCCACCAGCATTTCAGGGTTGCCCCAGTAACCCACAAGGGCTGATTTCTGAACAAGAAAGTGGAAAGGGGAAAAACCTGGCCCTAACTCAATAATTATTCATTAAATACAAGAGAGAAGTAATCATTTGATCACAACATTTGAAAATGTTTTTGTACATAATAGGTGTTTCCTTGTCCATGCACGGGTTGTGTCTCTCCCTTCCCCAATTAGAGCATCGGTTGAGGACGAGGAATTTTTTGTTCTTGTTTTTGGAACCCTGGCCTCTAGTACCGCACCTGGCACTCAGTGGGCCTTACTAGAATGGAATGCAGTCGGTGCCTCGGTGGCTTCTGTTCCATCGTTTTTTGCAGGCCGTCTCTCCCGTTGGATGGAGAGCTCTTTGAAAAAGGGATTTTTTTGGTGGGGGCAGCTAGGTTTTGCAGTGGATAGAGCAGCAGCTCTTAAGTCAGGAGGACCTGAGTTCAAATCTGACCTCACACACTTAATACTTCCTAGCTGTGTGACCCTGGGCAAGTCACTTAACCTCATTGTCCATGCTTTAAAAAAGAGAGAAAAGAAAAGGGGATTTTTTTTGGGGGGAGGGGGCAGCTAGGTGGGGCAGTGGATAGAGTGCTGGCCCTGAAGTCAGGAGGACCTGAGTTCAAATCTGGCCTCAGACACTTAACACCTAGCTGGGTGACCCTGGGCAAGTCACTTAACCCCATTGTCCATGCTTAAAAAAAGGGTGGAGGGAAGAAAAGGGGATTTTTTTTGTTGGTTGGGTTTTAGTGTCCCAAAGGTGGCACCCAGTAGGTGCTTAATAAATATTTACTGACTGGCTAATGCAGAAAGGGATCTTAGAGATTATCTAGTGAAGTTACATCATTTTGCAAAAGGGAAAATGCGGTTGGGGAAGGCAAGGGCTTGCTTGGGGTCACCCAGGACACAGGGATGAGAACTGGGTCTCTTACCCAGCCCCCCCACAACCCCACACGAGGCTGAAGTTTTATGCGCCTGTCTATCTAATAACGTAGGAGGAAACCCTGGGGAATGGAACATGGATGGGCTGGATGATGGGCCATTAGCTCAGGCTAATTATTTCTTTATGGCTCAGCACGTGGGCACAGCTGACAGCCGCGTGTACGGGTACAGAGCTGGCGGCTCGGGCCCCCAAGGTAGGAAGGGCTTGAGACCCTCGCTCCTCGGTGGCAAAGCCCCCTTCACACGCCATCACGTTTTGGGAATAGGCGCACTCTGGATTTGTCTTCTCTGCCGTGGGGGAGTCCCAGGGTGGGAACTCCTTCCACCAACACAGAGCCATAGCCCTGGAGCTCAGAGCTGGCTCAGAAGCTGCCTCACTTTGCAGATGGGGAAACAGAGAGCAGAGAGATGGAGAGCCCCGGGCATCCTCGGAGATGGCATTCGGACCCGGGTCTCCGATCCTGGGCTCCTGTCCCTCTGACAACGATGGGCCTGGGCCAAGGTCACACAGCTGGAGGGCGTCAGAGGCAGAAATGGAGCTGGGATTTCCCTGGTTCCATGGCCTGTCCTCCATCCTTGGTGCCATCGATGCCCACACCCCTAGATACCATTACCTCTTCTTTCCATGAGGGGAGCATGGGAGACTCCGCTCCTTGTGGGTCAGGCTCCCTCAGCTCTCCGTGGAAGGTCAGGGGCGAGAGCAGACGGCCTTGCTCTGCGTGGCCCTGACTCGGGAAGGGGCAGAAGCAGCCCTGGATGTCCCAGATCCAATCCCAGTGCTCCTTCCCTGGCCCCGGGCCTCTGGGATGACCCCAAATCTCCTCCAAGACCCTCACCTCCATCTGGCATATTTCCTCTCGTAGCCGATGGCGATCAGCCCTTCCTCGGCAGAGATGTCCTTGAGCTTCTTCCAAGCCGGGCAGGTGAGGATGTGGTCCACTCGCCGACCCCACCCGTCAAACTGCTGCAGTTTAGGGGGGTTCGCCTCACACTCTTGCCCCAGGGAGAAGATCTCGCCCGATACTCGGGCCCCAAACCTCTGCAAGTCCTGGGTCACTTCCGCAAAGACCTGCCGAGAAGACACCCCAGATTTAGTGTCAGACTTTCCCTTCCCAAATCCATCCCCTCCTTGGGAGCCAGAATACAGGGAAGCAGTGGGAACCCCAAGACAAGGCAGTGAGTCCCACTGGGCGGAGCGACCTGGTGGTGTAACCTCTGCCACGCTCGGCTCTTTCATTTATTAGATGGGGACCATAAGGCTCCTTCATGGAGCGACTGTAACGATCATAGGAGAAGTGAGGATGGAAGCACAGGATCTGGGGGCAGGGCAGGGGCTGGCATGCAGCTGCTCCCGGTCTGAGCTGAGAAAAGACTGAAGAGACTCTCTTCACGGGTTCTGAATCCCTTTGGTATCATAGCCCCTTAGGGCTATGAGTCTGGTGGAGTTTATGGGGTCCCCAGAATAATGGTTTAGTAGTTTTTCAATCATGTCCAAGTCTCCATGACCCTGGTTTGGAATTTTCTTGGTAAAGACACTGATATGGTTGGCCATTTCTTTCTTTAGGTCATTTTACAGATAAGGAAACTGAGGCACAAACAGGGTAAAATGATTTGCTTGGGATCACACAGTTAGAAGGTGTCTGAGACTGAATTGAATTCCAGGCCCAGGGCTTGTTCTTTCCTTCCTTTCTTCTTCCCTCTCTTTCCTCCCTTCTTTCCTTCCTTCTTTTCCCTCCTTCCTCCCTCCCTCCTAATTTCCCTTTCTCCCTTCCCCCTCTCCCTCCTTACTTTCTTCTTTTCCTCCCTCCCTCTTTCTTTCCTCCCTTCTTTCCTCTCCCTCACTTGGTGAATTAAATTAACACAAATTAGTATGAGATGACTCAGAGTTTCCTGGTAATTCTTTCATGCTGTTATTGAATAAAGGAGGTGTGAACACTCCCTCCCTCAACCAATTAATGTAACTACTGAGTCCTTAGGCATCTCTAGTCAATCAAGAGTGTATCCTGGGTATGAACCGTTAATCAGTTTGGGAGGAGTGAAGTACTTTGATCATTGGATAAAATTAGCCGACACTGCACAGCAGTCGCTCAGACAGCCCTAGATCCAGATCAGAGCCAGCCTGGAGCATCCCAGGAGCAGATTCCAACAGTGGGGAAGTTCTGTAACCAAGACCCCGAAGAAGAAGTTCTGGAAGGAGGGGAAAGGGAGTCTGTCTTCTCACCTCACCATCAAATGAGATTCTGTCTGCAAAGGGCTTAGTGCCATACTAGCACACAGTAGGAGCTTTATGCTTCCTTCTTCCTCCTCTTCCTTCCCCTCCTTCTCTTTCCTTCTCTCATTTCCCATACCCCAAACACCCTCTCCTGGCCATTCTGATCTGCTTCCCCCTTTATAATGCGAGTCCCTTAAGGTCAGGGGTGTCAGTGTTTCACTTTTGCATTAATCCCCCTCCTCCTTCAGCTTGCACATGCACTTGTCTAGAGAGGAGCTGCTATCTCCAGTCTTAGGATACCTGGAGCTAAAGCTTATGGGTCCCCAGTGCTGTGCTTCCATTAACAGGTTGCCCATGGACATAACTGCAACTAGGTTTCACTTAGTGTGAACCAGCCCCTTGAAAAGTGGTCAAGATGGCACTGCTGAGAGTTATAAAATATGGCTTGCATCGGGCCTAGGACACTGAGTAGCTATTTGACCCTGGGCAAGCTCTTTATCGGCCTCGGTTTCTCCGATTATAAAATGTGAAGAAAATAGCATCCACCTTTCAAAGATGTGAAGATAAAATGGGGTGATATTTGTACAGTGTTTAACACAGCACCTGGAACATAGTAAGTGCCAAATAAATGTTTATTTCTTTTGTTTCCTATATTCTTATTCATCTCGAGTGTGTGTCTTTGTTCCCCACTCAGAGGTAGGGTCCATTACTGATCAAGTAGCTCCTTTTCAAAACTCCATGAAAGGGCCTCCTTCCCCTAAAGCCTCTGGTTCACAGCATAGCCAAGTCCCCAGGGATTAGATATTTAAAGGCCCCAAAATTTGGCTAATTTTTTTCTTTCTATGAGGCTCCTCCCTTTTAATGCCCAAAGGTCAAATGTCAAATGTCAGAAAGAAATCAAAGATAGGGTTAATTCAACATATTGTGATTATTTCTAAAACTTTTTTCTTTCCCTTCCTTCCTTCCCACTTTTGTTTCTTTCCCTTTCTTCCCACTCTTCTCTTCTCCCTCCTTCCCTCCATTTCTCTCTCTCTCCTCTCTCCCTCTTTCTGCCTCCTTCCTTCCTTTCTTCCTCCCTTCCTGCCATCCTTTTTTCTTCTTTCCTTCCTTTTCTTTCTTCCCTTCCTTCATGGAGCCTTCTTTTTCTTTCTCTTTTCACTAGGGCAAGCCTAGTGCACATTTTCAGCTGTAGCTTCTGTAATGTCTGCCTTAGAAGCCCCCCATGGATCCTGGAGCCTAAGCTTTGGGGGGGTGGGGGTGGGGTCTGTCCTGTTTCTTTCTCCTGCCTCAGTCACTCAGAATACACGAGTCTAACAGATGGGCCAGAGCCTGCATCCGTGTAAGGCTCTCCCAGGTGGGAAAACTCCCTGGAAGGCAGGGCTTTTTGCCACTCAGAGAAAGGGTAAAGGACTCGCCCACGTTCACGTGGCTGGTAAACAAGGAAAACCGAAAGGGACAGAGAATCTGCGGAGAAGAGCAGCCCCTCGGGCGGGCCACCGGGTCCCGCTGGCAGCGGAGCAGCCTCCCCCAGATCCGGCCCGACCAGGGCAACCGGCCGGGCTGGCGATCGCCGCCCCCGTCATTCCCGGCCCGGCCCATTAAGCCCAGGCTGTCCCCGGAGGCTGCTCCGCCCACGCCCGCCAGTCAGAGATGAAGCAGGCGGGGGCGGGGAGGCTGGCCCTCCCGGGGGGGGGGGGGGGGGGGAGACGGAAGGGAAGCCCAGATCGGTGCCCGCCTCTCCTGCCCGAGCCCACATTTCAGGGCAGGCCGGGGGCGGGATAGCGGGGGGAGGGGGCGCGGCAGCTTCTGGGCTTCAGGAACTGTTTCTAGGGAACAACTTTCCCCCGCAGCCCGAGAGGCCAATAGTCAATCGGGGGCCCTTGACCCTTCTCCCTTTGAAAAACCAGCCCAGGAAGGCGGCGACGGACACTTAGTACAAATCCCTGAGCCGGGGAGTGGGGCCGCCGGGCAGCCCAGCGCCCTGGTCCCGGGACGCGGACGTTTCATTTGCTCCCTTCCCCATGAGCCTCGGTTTCCTCGTCTCTGACATCCTTTTTGGGGCCCTCCCAGTCTCAGTCTGTGCTTAAGTGACTTGCCCAGGGTCACACCGCTAGCAAGAGTTAAACGTCTCAGGGCAGCTTGGAACTCGGCCCCTCCGGACTTCAGGGCTGGGCTCTGCGCCACCAAGCGGCCCCAGGGTCGGTTTCTTAGAACCAGCGTGGAGAGTGATGGAGCAGGCGGCAGGAACACCCGGGTTCCCATGCTACTTCCGCCATTTTCTAGCCGTGACTCCACTCAGAGGTTGGGCTCCTTGGCTTTCTGGCAGGTCTAGATCAGTGCTCCAACCACTTCTAAATTCCTTCCCAGCTTGACATTCCCTAGAGGCAGAACTTGAACTGGGTCTCTGGGTTTGCAAGGTCTAGGCTAGAGTTGGGGGGGGGGGCTCCCTTCCCATCTTCCTGGGGTGGCTGAAGAACAGGGCAAGGCCGGGATGTGACAGGACAGGAGGAGGTGGAGCACTTTCTCCAAATCCTAGCGCTGGGGACAAGCTGGAGCTTCCAGCTCTATATCATAGGAGTAAAAATGGGCAATCGCCCAGAGAACCTCCCCTCCCCTCTTAGCTCTCACACCCAATTTTCTTCCTTTCTTCTCTAGGCAACCAAGAAAGTGATATACCTTTAAAAAAAAAAAAAAAGTGCAATTCTCCCAGATAAGAACTTTTCGAGGTTCCCAAAGGCTCCCAGGACAAAGGCCTTTGGTGTTTGCTGCCCCAGAGCTTTCACAATCTTTTTCTAATTTTTCTGTTCTAAATTACACATTATCCCTCAGGCATGTAGCCTAGCCAAACTGACCCACCTCGCGTGGGGGATGGAGAACAGCGTTAGTGGCTGGAGTGGGGATGTCAGGGTGAAACGGTAATCACTGAGCAGCGAGTTCAGGCTGGTGATCCTTCAGTCTGGGGGGGGGGGGTCATCTGGCAACTGGGAGTTGTGGTGGCGGAAGGGACCCAAGTCCTGTGGATGTGGGTGGCTGGAGTCCGATAGAACTGAGCCCCCATAGACAGGTTGGACAGAGTTGACCTAAAGTCCTGATTCTACAAGACTGAGTAGTAACGTGATTACAACACAAACGTTGGGGACCTTTGTGGGAACTCCATGTACCAAAGAGCTTGCTCTACAGAACAGCTTTGAATACTTATTTATGCGTCCAACAAAAAGGAGAAATCTCATTGGAGGAGTGCAGGACAATCCCCTTCTAAATCCAGTGCAAAAGAACACAGTGTTAGGGAAACTAATGCCCTGGAAAATAGGGCAAGTCAAGAAAACAACTTCAGGGGCCTTTCCCACATATCAGCAAGTATTTATCAGGGGCTGGGTACATGCCAGGGGTAATCCTAAAGGCAAAAAATTCTCCCTTGAAGGAACTCATGTTCTAATGGAGGACACGACATATCATGGCAATGAAGTGGATGGGGTAGAAAAGAAAAGGGGACCAAGGCAAGGTCTCCCATTTGAAGGAAGCATTTGAGCTGGGTCTTAAAAGACTGTCTTATTTTAAAAGTCAAAGATGAGACCATTCCAAGCATAGTCAACAAAATAATGCACAAGACCTGCTAGTTCCAAGTCCCCATAGTTATGAGGTCCCGAATGGTGTGTCGCACAAAAAGAAATTCAAGAATTGATCCCTGAGGCAAGCAGGGAGAAAACATTGCTAAAGATCAGTTTAGCTCCCCGCTCCCACCCTCTCGGGAGGTGATCAACCCCCTGAACTTCACCCTTGTAGAGGGCTGCAGATAGTGGGGGAACTCTGGGTAAGATGAGACCCTTTAGTCCAGAAGGAACCTGCTGACAATGTCTGGTTTGGCTCCCCACCTTCCTTTGGTATTATCTTTCCTGAGAAGTCAGGGAGGCCGTGATCACCTGTGTTCTACTTGAAGCAAGGGATATTTACAGTAAGGGGCTATATAGCAGGGTGCTTATAATTTTCCCTTGCTCAGTGTGATATATGGTTCTCTCGTTGGCACATGCTCAGTGTGCTGTAATGATGTAATCATACTGAGGTATTTAAGGGCTGAGGGGACTGGAAATACTCTTTGACCATCCTGGTGGCTCTCCTACCTCCACTCCTCCACTAAGACCAAGGCTGGTCCAGAGATCCTCCAGAGAGCTAGTCTGGACACTACATTTTGGCGCCCAACGTGGGGCTCTAGAAAGCATACTACACACCCTCTGTAAAGGTCTCCCCTTGCCATTCTCAGTCAGTAATCCCAGTCATGCCCCTGAGGTTAAATTTTCCCTCTTAAGACCTACTTAGGGATCACAGCTTGGCTGCTGCCCTCTTTTGGGTCAGTCTGCCACAGCATTTGGTGTCTTAACCCTAGTGTGCTTTTCAACTCTTACTTCTTATAGCTAACTCTTTTGGGGTGCTAAATCCCTTTCAGGTTTTAGCTTGCCAGGTAAGGCCATGCCCAACCTTATAGGGTGCTCCCTTTCTACTGGGTAATTATGAGTTCCATTGAGGAACTTGTTTTTCATATGCTCCCCCACCCTTCATATTTACCATTTCTGGTCTCTGTTGCATCCCTTCATTTTGTCCGTAAGGTATTCCCCTGAATTAATCTCCCTTTTATCAGAAATAAATGAATCATAACTTTTGGTGCCTCTCATTATCCAGTGTCTACATCATTCACATCAGTGACAGGATTGCTGAATGAGAAGAGTCTAGGATCTAGAAGCTAGAGAAGCTAAAGATGATAAAAATCACTTTTCTGAGCAAGAAAAGCAATGGGATGCTAGATATTCACTTAGGTTTTCAAGGAAATGGACCATAACATTAGTGCTCTGCAGGCCATATTTTAGTATCAGAGGGGCCTGGAGCTCTCTTCTTAAACAAGCACAGTATTCTTGAAGGACACTGATGACAGATGAGCCCAAATAACCCCTGCAGTGGGACAAAGAAGAGCAGATGGTCAGCACCCAACTCATCACCTGTCCAGGTGTATTTCTGTTAACAGGGTCCTTTTTTCCCCCCTGCCTCTTTATAGAATTTCCATTTTAATTTCAAATCTTAGTTTACTGTCAGTTATCCAATGGAAGATGTACCCTCCCTTTGTGGGGAGTGTGCAGTGATTTCACCAATGTGAAATGATAGCCACTCCCACCTGCCCACATTAGCCCTTCCTGAATGACTCTTAGCCCATCTGGAAGGCCCTGAACCTTCCAGATTTCCACATCAGCAAGGCCTGGGTGCAATGATTACAGAATGTGAAGGCTTTCATAATTTCAGAACCAAACTAGGTGAAAGTGACTTGGCTGTCTTAGCTTATTAGAAAGACACACACCTGACTCATTTCTCACACTGCTCCCAGCCCCCTCATGAGCAGACTCTTATTAGACTTAATCTAGTTCCCCAAGTTTGAGGGGGCTCACCCAAAGTATCAGAGAACCTTTGTCAAGGACACAAAGATATCAATGGATACCAGTGGTGCTCATGGGCTGTCCAATGATTATTCCTCACTTTTGCCAATTTTCCTTCCCACCCTTGCTTTAAAAAAATCCTGTTTTTGGAGGAAGAGAACAACAGGATGAATTGCTTTGGGGAAACTTCAAAGTTCTTTTAATGATCCCAAGCTTCTTCCTGAAACATAAGCCTTGTTTTTCAGAGCCAATATTTCTCTGGTTTTGCATAAGTATGAGTCATGGACCACTGCAGTCTCAAGACTTGAAGGTGAGGATCACCCCGAGGGTAATGGAGAGAGACACATGGTGGGTGGGTGGGAACTGGCTGCCGCACATTACAAATCAGGATTTATGGAGTCAAGTGCAGGATCCCAGGGACTGGTTTTTAAGAGATCCCAGTTCTGATACAACTCTAGGATTTAAAGGCTGCAAAACCACTTTTTATCTATTGGCTCATTTTAACTTTGCAACAACTTTGTAGGTATAACTATTCCCATTTTACAGATGAGGAAACAGATTTGAGATGTTGTATGACTTGTCCATGTTCCTGCTGTTAGGGTTAGACATGGGATTTGCCAATGGGTGACTGGCCCAAAGAGAATGGTTGGTGTCTGGCTCCATTTTGTAAATTGTGTTGGCTTGTTCCTGAGAAGTAATATCAAAACTTATTTTCAGTGCTTCTTACCTACATGGTAGGTACTTGGGATACTGTTTGTTGGTTGACTGATTGGCAGCCATGGAACAGTACTGAGATGTTATCAATCAACTGCCAAGTACTGAGGGGCCTGCAGAAAGACATCTGGAGTGTTCTGTGGGCTTCTAAGGATTATGGGAGATCTAGGACAAGAATCTCACAGAACCAAAATGTAGATGGTGGGCCAAATCCCCATAGGGAGGAACCAAGTATTCAGATATCCAAGATGTTTTTTCAAGGTCAGACAATCCCAGTTCTAGAACTGGAAGGGACCTGAAAGGCTCCCTATAACTCCCAAATTCTACAGATGAGGCTATGGAGGCATAGGGAAGTTAAGCACCCTGAGTATCACAGGGAGGCGGCTTCATGGCTTCTGGATCCTTGGCTCCAGGGGCAGTAACCTTTCCACTGTATTTTCATTAAATAAAAGGTCTCCAGAATCTTGCTAAGTGAAAATTGCTTCACTCAACCAACTCAGTTCTTGGCCTTTTGGTTTGTTTTGTTTGGGAAGGAAACCTGGCAACCAAACCTGTCTTCCTGAGCCGGGTAATCTCTTGCCATTTTCTTATCCTCTTTGTGGAAAGGATGATGTAGAGGTGTGCTCACTGGTAGGGAGGAAAGCTTCGGAGTATGGAAATGAACAATGGAATTGATTAAGCCCTAATTCCTCTGGCCAGATTTAATCAAAAGAACAGTGTAATAATGCTTCTGGGAACATCTTTGATTAGAGTCTTCCTGATTTCCACATCAGCAAAGCCTGGGTGCAATGATTTATAGGATGTGAAGGCTTTTGTAATTTCAGAACCAAACTAAATGAAAGTGACTTGGAATACAGCTTCTTGGAAAGACATACGCCTATGTCATTTTGCATCACTGCTCCCAGTCCCCCTCATGAGCAGTGGCTGGGCCCCAGTCCTGCATCTGGGCCCATGATGCTTCTTTGGGGGGTCACAGCCCCACACAGTCATCCCTTCCAGGGGCACCTTGAGAAGTTTAAGTGGTTTTTGCAGCCATCCAGCACGGGATCACGACATTCAGATACTTGCAGGCCATCCTAGCGTAGGAAGTTGAGCACTCCAAATGTCACAGGGAGAAGGCATCAGATACTGGACTTGAATCTGGATCCTTGGATCCAGAAGCAATAACCTTTCCACTGTACTGTCACCAAACAGGTGAAAATTGCTTCACCCTCATATTCCTGACTTCGGCTTTTAAAACCTCAGCTCGCTGGGCCTCGTGGAGGGAGGTACAGAAGGAAAACCCCACAACTGTGCCTTTGAATCCAGCGAAGGTGCTTCTGGGACTTGGCAAGGATAAACAAGCCTATTCATAGATGATTCAATAATCAGCATTTTTTAAAAGACATCAAATTGGCAGGAGTAGGACTAAACATCTCATTAGTGAGCTAAATACTTAAGGTGTCAAGACTGATCAACCAACATTAGGAACTAACTCAATTGTTGGTCTCAGAAGCAAGGCCATTCGATGGACAGAACGCTGGGCTGGTAAGGAGGAGAGGGGACTTCTCCATTCCACAAATAGTAATCACATAATTACAACAATAGCTGGGACATACTGGCTGGATGACTGGTGAAGTGATATAACTTCCCAGGATCTCAGGCAACCCTAGTGCCCTCCTACATGGTAGAAAAGGGATGACACTGTCCAACTGTGTCATTTCATAGACTCCACATTGTATTCAATATAATTATAGGTGATTTCAATTGTGTGGGGATGTATTACCAACGAGTGCCTTTGGCCATGGGCTAGAGATGGACATATGGATGGGTGCAGACAAACAAAGGAAATAAAGGATTCAAATAAAGGAGAGAAGGAACGATAAGATAAATGGAAACAAAGAAATGGATGCATGGATAGTCAGATGTATTTAGAGATGGATGTACAGATAAATGGAAAGATGGGTAGATGGAGAAACAGATGGATGTATATGGATAGAAGAAAGCATAAATGGACAGATGAACAGAAACCGAGGAAAAGAGATGGAGACACAGAGATGGCTATATGGATGGACAGATGAAAGGATGGACAGAGGGACAGACAGATGGATACAGAGATGGATGGAGAGATTGGGAGAGAAAGACCGTTGGAGAGTCAGAGACCAAGCGACAGAGCAAGCATTTCTTGAGTGGAACCCTGCTTGGCGCAGTCTGCCCCCATTTTCTGCCAGGCACGCCACCCTGGGAAGTCCCAGTGGAGGGCCAGGCTGCCAGCCCGGTCCTCCCTTGTCCCCCGAATCCTGCGCCCTTCTGATGTCTGGCTCTGGGCAGACTCCCCTCCCCCCAGCAGTTCTGCTCCTTTGACCTTTGTTCTCTCTCTCTCTTCTCCCCACCCACCCCAACTCCCTTTGTGCTCCGGATGAGGTTCAGGGCCGCCTGTGTTTCCAGGACTTGGCAGAGGCCCCCAGCCCACGGCAGGCACCTAACACCCATGCCCTCCGGGGCCTCGCGCAGACACTGAAGCAGCAGGGCCTTGACGGCCCCAGATCCCGCCGCGCGCCGCGGGCCCCTCTTTTGTGCTCGCCATCCGCGCCCCCGCTCTGAGACCTCCCTCCTCTAAGACCGAGATTGCGGCCCATCGGGGCCTTCTCGCGGTCCCGGGCACGTGTCACTAAGAGTCATCCCGATGTTAACCAATAGCTTTGCGTCCCGGATGCCCCGAACCTGGACGCCCCCTCTGCCAGCCGTGCCAGGGCCAGGTGGGGGGGCAGGAGCAAGAAGGCGCCAGGCCGTCTCCCCTTGTACCCCGCCAGGAGGCCTGCCCTGTGCCGGCATCCTCGGGCCCACAGCGCGTGCCTGGAGATGGGCTTCCCAGCTTAGCTTCCTTACCCTGCGGCCCGCTGCTCTGCCGGCCCCGGCCCGGAGCCTCGGGCCCTGCCCGGAGCCTCTCACCCAGACCCGGAGCCTCGGGCCCTGCCCGGAGCCTCTCACCCAGGCCCGGAGCCTCCCGCCCCGGCCAGGAGCCTCCCGCTGGCCCGGAGCCTCTCACCCAGGCCCGGAGCCTTGGGTCCTGGCCCAGAATCTCTGGCCCCGGCCCGGAGCCTCGGGCCCTGCCCGGAGCCTCTCACCCAGGCCCGGAGCCTCGAGCCCTGCCCGGAGCCTCTGGCCCCGGCCCGGAGCCTCGGGCCCTGCCCGGAGCCTCTCACCCAGGCCCGGAGCCTCGAGCCCTGCCCGGAGCCTCTCACCCAGACCCGGAAACTCGGGCCCTGCCCGGAGCCTCTCACCCAGGCCCGGAGCCTCCCGCCCCGGCCAGGAGCCTCCCGCTGGCCCGGAGCCTCTCACCCAGGCCCGGAGCCTCGGGTCCTGGCCCAGAATCTCCGGCTCCCGCTGCGGCCCGGAGCCTCTCACCCAGGCCCGGAGCCTTGGGTCCTGGCCTAGAATCTCCGGCCCTGGCCCGAAGCCTCGGGCCTCAGCCCGGAGCCTCCTGCTTGCCCGGAACCTTGGGTTCTGGCCCTGAGCCTCCCGCTGGCCCGGAGCCTCTCACCCAGGCCCGGAGCCTCGGGTCCTGGCCCAGAATCTCCGGCTCCCGCTGCGGCCCGGAGCCTCGGGCTCGGGCCGGCCCAGGCTGCTCAGCCCAGGGGCCGCCCCCCGGCTTCTGCACACAACACACCTGCGGGGGCAGCAGCCTCTTCAGGGCGCCCCTCAGCAAAGCGTCCTCCGCGTACTGGTTGCCCAGGCTGGGCGCCCCTTGGAAAAAGCTCCCGATGCCCGCCCGGGCGAAGGGAACCTCGGCCTCCCGGGGCAGGCCCCCGTGGTGCGCGCTCCTCCCGGGGCCCCAGGCCGGGGCGCGGGGGAGCGCCCGGCCCAGCAGGGGCTGCGTCCGCCTCAGCAGCATGGGGGCCCGCTCAAGGGTTAGGTCAAGGACCTGCGGCCGGAAACTGCAGCCCCGCCGGCCGCCAGCTCCCTGGCTCTGGCCGCCGCCCCGGCCCCGCCCCGGGACACTCCCCCCTCCCGCCCTCCCCGCCCTCCCCGCCCTCCCGCCTCAGACTTCCCTGTGTCCCAGCTGGGGGACCGCCCTCTCTAGGCTCGGTTCCCTTACAATGAAAAGGGACCTTTAAGGACCCCCCCACTTCGGGAGCCTCTCCCCCGCCCCTCCCCCTCCCGTCTCCCCCGGACCCCGGTCTCCCTGCTGAGCAGAGGGCGTGGCCCCCTCACGGACCGAGCCGTCGGAGGCCCAGCGCCCCCTGGCAGGAAGTGGCCGAGTCAGGATTCGAACTTATATCTGACGTTCAAGTTTGCGGGAGTGGAAGGAGCCGCATCTCAGCACTTCCCCCCACCTTCAAGGGCAGGGAAGCTCCGCGCGCATGCGCCGGCAGAAACCTTTACCGGCCTGTGCGCGAGACCCGCGAGCCGTTAACACCGGCCAGTCCCAATCGTGGTCTCGAGGGAGGGTGGAGAGGGAGTTTTCTATTTGCATATTCATGAGGTAGCGGCCAATCGCGGAGCAGGAGCTCTGATTCTTCAGGAGCAGGGCGGGGAGAGCGCCTGCGCCTCTGGCTCGCGCCCAATGAGCGAGCGGCTGGTCATGTATTATTCATGAGACGTCGATTTGGGCCGGCGTGGTTTGGGCGGGAAGAGAGTCGAGTGGCGCTGCTTCGGAGGGGAAGGTGGCGTTCGCGTTCGAGGGGAGGGGGCGGCCCAGGCGGGGGGCGGCGGGCGGGGGTCCGTGGTTTTCTCTCTTTCTCGCTCTCTGGTTTCGAGTCGTGGGTGAGCGTTTACCGAAATAAACCAATCCCCACTTGGGCGGGGGTGGGAGGAGGAGGAAAAGAACCGGGCCTCTGCCCCTCCCCCGAGGCCGCGAGGTCCTGAGAAGTGTGAGAGGGCGGGACCGGGGAGGTCGCAGGCGGGCCTGGGCCCCACTCGGTGTGACCCTTCCCCGGAAGCGGAAACTGAGGCAGGGAGCGGTCAAAGGGTTAGGGGTTTAAATTAGAAGCCATCCAATCTTATCTCCTCGATTTACAGAAAGGGAAACCGAGGCACAGAGAGGTCAGAGGACCTTGGATTTAGGCTTAGAAAAATTAGTCCGCCCCTCGATTTACAGAAAGGGAAACTGAGGCACGGAGAGGCCAAAGGGCCTACAAGCATAGGATTAGAAAAACTAATCCGTCCCCTCGATTTACACAAGGGAAACTGAGGCACAGAAAGGTCAAAGGGCCTAGACCATAGATTGAGGGCTGGAGGAAGCTTAGAGGTTTTCTAGGCCACCTAGGATCACAGACCCAGGCTTGGAAAGACCATCCAGAAGCTGTTCAGAGAGGTGGACAGGGCTTTAAGGGAGGGGAGGTAATCTGCTAAAATTCACAAAAGGCACGGATTCAAACTCAGGATTCGGGACTCCCAATAGGCGTTTTCTACTTTCAAAAGATTCCAAGACTTTTCTGCTTTTTTTTTTTTTTTTTTTTTTTAATAATAGAGGAGTTTCCCTCTTCCCCTCCCCGCCCGCACTCCCCCCACCCCCAACCCCCCTTTGCAGTTTTTGTTTTTAAGGTTTTTAAGCCCTTGAATAGAAATTGTACAGGAAGTTCTAGCTGATTGCTTTGGCTCCTCTTGGAGTCGATTGTAATGGTTAGTACGGGGTCAAAGGTGAGATCTTTCATTTTTAAGGAGAATTCTTTGGACCTAAATGACTCCTTGTGACCACTCGGATTTGCTGCGATGAAAAGAAAAAATTGTAAATGTTGTCATGTGGTCCGTGTTGGGCGTTTACCGAAGCGAGGGGAGAGCGTCGGGCTAAGTGTTCTGTCCAGAAGTAGCTGGGAATAGGAGACAGTCCTGGTAGGTGATACTTAAAGGGCCAACATTGGAAATAACTGCACCTTTTGGAGCATTTTAACATTCATCCAGTTCCTTCTAACAGCTGGGAGGTGGTGGTTGTAATTTACCCCATTTTGCAAATGAAGAAATGGGGTGCAGAGCACCGAAATGGCCTCAGCTGCTAAGGACAGAACTGGGATCCAAGCCCACTTTTCTCCCCTCCCGTATTTTCCACTCCCTCGTACATGACTTCCCCACCTCACTTTATGTAGTAATATAATAGAAGCCATGTACTGAATTTGAGGGAGAAAGAAAGAAGATGATGGGAGTTATCTGACAGGGAAGGTTAGTCAGAATCATGAATAATTTTTATCAAATTGAAATCTCCCCGAGTGGTAGGGCAAGTGGGCAAATCAAATCACATGTAAAATGAGAAACCCAAGGAGGTTTGGGGAAGAATGAAGGCTGCCTGCAAATAGTTGAAGAGCTACGGTGGACATGAGTTTTCTTCTGCATGGCCACAGAGAGCAGAATGCTTCAGGGATTTCAGTTCATAATAAGGAACTTTTTAACAAGCCCAAAATGTAAATAAGAAATTTAAATAGTATTAATTTACTATGCTGTATAGTAAATTCCCAGTTACAGAAGGTATTTAAAGAATGGTTGGTTGTTGGCCCCTTTACTGGGACACAGTAAAGAAAGATTCTTTGTTCCCCTTAGAAGAAGGAACTGGATAATGACTTGGGGCTTAAATCTCCAGTATTCTGATTCTGTTGATTCTGAACTCTTTCCTTCCAATCTAATGATGGATACATCAATGAAACTTGCTCTTCAGCTATAAAAAGTACCATCTTCCTATGAACAACACAGCAAGATAAAGTCTGCTTTCCCCTCCGAGCATCATACTGCTGTGAGGAAGGTTATCCAGCTTCCAGGCAGAATATCTTAGTGAAATATACAGAATATAAACTGCATCGTAAAGAGCAGCTCATTTCGGGCAAGGGGAAAAAGGCATGAGTCAGCCCAATATGATAGCCTTTCAAAAATATAAAAAATAATAAAGATTCAAAAATATAATAATTAAAAGCTTTTCAAAAATATAAAGTGTAGATTCAGGACATTTGGCTTTGTATCCTGCCTTGAATACTAGTTGTATGCCCTTCTTTGAACATTGGTTTTCACTTGTAAAATGGGTGTTGTCTTATTTGTTTCTACCTCTGAGAGATGATATGAGGAGCCCTTAAAGTATATTATTTAATACTCTCTGTTTTATGGGGAAAAGAAGGCTAAATTTAGTTATCATCTGTCAATAAACTAATCAATCAGCATTTATTAAGCACTTTGTGCTAGGATTATCTTGGGCATTGGAGATACAAATTTAAGATGAGACAGGCTCTGCCTTCGAGTAGCTTATGTTCTGTGCAAGAGTATATGTGCTCTCGAAATACAAGATAATTGCAAAGTAATTGAGGCTGCCACCATTTTGGGAAGAAATCAGGGGAAGAAGGCCTCTCAAAAGATGCAAATCACTCAACTTCTCAGCCTCAGTTTCCTCATTTGTAGAATTGGCTTAATACCTACCCTGAAAAATTGTTAAAAGAATCCAGTGAGATAGTGAATGCAAAACTCTTTGAAAACCTTCAGTGCCTGCATACATGATTTAAAAAAAACCTTTTATTTGGTATTCTGTTTCCCCCAGTTATAATGACTTTTTAAAAAATAGATAGTACACTGCACCGTTTTATATAAATCCTTTACAAACCATGTTTCTCTTGAGCACCCTTCTGGCCACTCCCCCAGAGAGTAAAATTGTAGGTGTTTGAATCTCATCCCCCACAGGGAATCCGAAGCACAGAATGCCGAACAGATTTGCTTCAGGATGTCATCCTTGCAGAGAGAACCTAAGAATGCTGGGGGAGAGCTCAATAAAGCATCGCTGCCACAGTTGAGCTGTGGGGTGGCTGAGATCTGAACGCCCTGTGCAATTCCCAGTGTTTGTGTCTGTCGTGAAAATAACTTGTAAGTGAAAGACATCGGAAAATTAGAATTCTGCGGTTATGAAATCCTAACTGTGTTTTTAGATAATGAGTCAGAGAACAAGGTGATAAGAACATCAGAGCTCTTCTCTAACGATCGGTAGCGCTGCCTCCTGGGGCTGTCAGCTTGAGAGCTTTCAAAACGAGGCAGTTTGTGCTTGAATAGGAGACCTCCACAGAGCACCCGCTCCAAAGGGACACACAGCCCCAGCGACGGGAGTGAGAAGTTGAATGGAGGCTGAATGCTGTGGGATCCGGGTCCTCGTGTTCCTCCAGGACTTGGCCACAGAAGACCAGGAAGAGACTTGATCCTGCTTGGAGGAGAAGCCACAGTAACTGAGGAGCGGGCAGGAGGGAGGGAGCTGGATGAGGTTAGCTTCAGGTAGAATGAAAGGCAAGATGAAGGCTTTCTCCTCATCTCTGGACAGCTGCACCCCTCTTCCCTCCTTATCCTGTAGATTTGTGTTAGGTTAGAAGAAGGTAGACCGTGCTTAATCCATGTTTATTGATGATTGACACAGGAATCATTTCAGGATATTGCAGAACCCGGGTTCTAATCTGGACTCTTCCCCTTACTATTTGTATTTTTTAAAGATAGGTCACTTAACCTTTCTGTGCCTCGATTTCCTCATCTGTAAAAGGAGGTTTAAGTAATTAAATGATCTCTAATACCCTTAAGCCTATCATACCAGGATCCTGGCCTATTTCCCTTCGATTAGATTTCTCTAATAGGGTCCTTCCTTTCTCATTTCCTTGTAGTGTGTGTGTGTGTGTGTGTGTGTGTGTGTGTGTGTGTGTGTGTATGAAAGGCACATTGAATTGGGGAGTTTCTGACTCCAAGGCTGGCTCTCTATTCACTATACCTTTATAATGTATTGGGACATCTAGGGCTCTTTCCCTTTTGGAATGTCAGTTTCAACTAATTTAGGGGAAAAAAGGTGTTGTAGAGTTCAGATTTCTAGAAACTTAATAAACATTAAATGATTAAGTTCCCAAAATAAGTGATTAGTTTCCTAAAGGTCACTAATGATTGATGTTCTATAGGTTTTTGCAGATAATAAGTTTACTATAGAGCATGCATAATAATTGATTGTGTTCTAATTGGTTCATGTCATCATTAGGCCTTCTTTAGAAATGCTATCAGGCCGTCCAAAGTAAATGAAGGCAATTCTAATATAGAAAGCTATTTAAAAATCATTATTCCTCTTATTTATCTTCTAAGACTAATAACTACCTCAGTAGGGGGTATTTTTTAAGGACTAATGAACTAGGACTGGTCTGAACTTTTACTAAGTGGTCTCTCATTCCTACAAAATCCTCAGATTTTCTTAACAATATCCTAATTCCTCGGTGAACTCGTTCTGGACCAGGCGGTGTCCAGGAGTCAGTCCCCAAAGCCCAGCCTGGGATGAGCACAAGCCAGAGAGTTGAGATGGGGACGTGCAAACCTGGTAGAAGCCCCCCCCCCCCCCCCCCCCTTCCCAGCCAGGCTGAGTTTACTCCAGTAGGAGAAAAACCAGGGACCCCCCACCCTTAACCACTGCTGCCACCTGGTGGAGGCTCACAGGGAAACTCTGGGCTTGAGAGAGGAGATGAATCAGGATATCCCAGGAACCCACAGTGGATGAGGTCCTTCTATGAGTGGTCTCGTTTTAGGGGCTTACGGCTCCCCGGGATGGGGACCAGGGCCAGCTTGCCTTCATGGGGAGGGGGCAAAGGCCTTGACGCCATCACACACTCATTGATTTTTTTTTAAGTCCTGAGTAAGAAGGAAAGAGTTTACCTTGAACTCTTTGTCAAGTGCTATCATCAGCTAACGCTTCTTTGTTTTTACAGGACAGAACTATTACTATCGACAAGACATCATGGCCACCACTACTCAGGTCTCTTACTCCGTCGAAACCTACAAGACCACCAAGGTATTTGTCGGGATGGACACCGAACATGTGGTTTAGTGTAGTGGAAAGACACACCTGAGATTTTTGAGTTAGCCGTCCCATCATCAGCTGGCAGGGATGCCCTATTCTGACTCCTTGTTTCTAGCAGGATAAAGGGAAACCTCTTTCCTTGGTGCTTCAGCCCTCCCTAGCTTTCTAGCCTCATCTCCCAATCGCCCAATCCCAGAAGGGCTTTCTCTTGGAACCTTCAGTCCCCCTCTTCAGGAGGAGTCTGCCCTTCTGCTTTAGGCTTCTCTAAATTGCTGTCCAGGCTTTAAGTGGGCAGTCCTCTTCCTTCTCAAAGCCCTTATAATACAATGAGCATTTATTAAATGTCTCCTATGTACCCGACGCTGCTGATCTGGGGATTTGTTGTTCAATAGTGTCACTCCTTGTGACCCTATTTCTTGGCAGAAATTCTAGAACGGTTTGTCATTTCTTTCTCCGGCTCATTTGACAGATGAGGGACTGAGGCAACAGAGTAACATGACTTGTCCAGGGTCATACAGCTAGTAAAGGTTAGATATGAACTCAGGACTTCCTGAGTCCTTGCACTTGCTGTAGTGTACCACCTACCAGACTAAACTGGAGATACAAACAAGAAAGAGTCGCTGCCCTCAGAGAGCAATGCAAATGGGGAAAAGCAGCAGTGGAGTTAGAACCAAGCAGTGAAGCTGATATAAAATTTCCCCTCCAAAAGCTGTTCTTTAGTAATCATGTTTTAAGTCTTGCTAAAACCTATTGCTCTTAGACTTGATACAAATGGGTGTAGGCTCTGTCCTATTGGCCAGATGACCAGTCTTTCCAGAGCAGCAATGTTCTTGTATGCTTCTTTTAATGTTCCTATCAGGGATCTTTAGAATGTGCCCCCTCAGTGTTTTTTAACTGGTGTGGGGCTGACCCAAAGGGGAACCCGAGCTCCACAGAGTCTGCTGAGACAGAAAGGCTTTGTGTGGACCCTAGGAGAGACTGGGTCTGTAATCTGAAGACCGGTCGGCCAGTAGATTCACTGTGGAGTGAGGAATTTGTACCTTTGACCACAAAGATCATTTCCCCAGTTGTGGATGCTGGTGACTTCCCTTCGAAGGAGGCCCTTTGTCTCCTCAGGATGTAGTTTGTGTCACTCTTTATGTACTCACTGTCTCCCCTTTGGAATGGAGCCCCCTTTGGGCAGGGACACATTCACTTCCATCTTTTTATTCCCAGAACTTAGAAAAGAACAAGCCGGTAAAAAATGCTTGTTGATTAATTATGTAGAGTTGAATTCTTTTCCCTGCCTTAAAAGGCAGAAAGCTGAGGTATTAGGGTCCCAAGAGCCCCCTGCCGCTCTCTCCCACCACAGGCCCAGGCCTTTTAAATGGCTTAGTCGCCAGCCCTGGCCTAAGCACCCAGTCTGTGGAGGAGACCTCGTCTCCAGCTTTGCAGACAGCCAACCCCCAAATTGCCTTCTAATTCAGAGAAACATACCATGCTCCAGTAGGGAGATAAAGGGGAAGGATTTGGCGTTACAATTAGTTTAACTTCCCATTACCTCTCTTATCTGCTCTTTTCTTTCCTCTGAGTGGATTGAAGAAATCCATTGGTCAAAGGCCCGCTATCTCAAGGACTGAGGGATTGAGGGAGGAAGGGAGGACAAGCTCCCCTATATTTTATCCTCTGGAATTAGCTGTAGTCTGATCTCAGTTAATAGGCATTTAAGTGGCTGCATGATTAGGCTACTGGGTGTGCAGCCAGCAATTGTTGTTGTTTGGTGTGTCTCTTTCTGATCCCACTTGGGGTTTTCTTGGCAGATGCTATAGTGGTTTACCACGATTTTTACATCATTTTACAGGAGAGGAACCTGAGGGAAACAGGGATAAGTGGCTTGCTCAAGGTCACTCAACTAGTAAGCTAGTATTCGATTTCAGATTTGAATTTAGGTCTCCCAGGTTCCAGGTCTGGGGCTCTATCCATTTTGCCACCAAGATGCCCACTAATTGGGCATTTTCTTATCTGTATGACCCCGGCAAGTCATTTCACCCTTTTTACCTCAGTTTCTTCATCTGAAAAATGGGATAGCGAAAGAGAGGGCAAACCACTCCAGCATCTCTGCCAAAAAAAAAAAAAATCCCATGGTCAGTATAGGTGCACTATGGTCCCTTGAGTCATTAACAGGCAGGTGATTCAGAATTCACAACAATCTCAAAGGTTTGTAGCGATGCTCATGATGTCTTGAAAAACCACCATTTTGCTCTAAATACCTCGATTGTTTTGAAAGAAATAAGGTTTAGGCCTGAATTAGCAAAGGATAATTAACTCAACCTTTTTGTTTTGATTGGCTGTGGAATTGTGGTCTGATGCCTTTTTTCTTTCTGGGAAGCCTCTTTTCCTTATGAACAGTCCCTTCCCCCAACCATGATGTGATTCTTCCATGTCCTGAGAAATCTTTCCCCTTTACAATCTAAATAACCACGGGATTTACTGTGTGCTGATCTTTCAAAATGCTAATCTTGGCCAAATTTTTTTTCCTTCCAGGAAACAGCTCTGTTCCCAACTCAAATCACCACTGAGCATGAATCTTTAGTGCTGGTGAAGAAGCTTTTAGCCACTTCTATCTCGTGCATCACTTACCTGCGGGGGCTGTTTCCAGAGACTTCTTACGGAACCCGCTGTTTACACGGTAAAACTGCAGTCAGTGATGAATTCTGATATTTTTGTTCTTGGCTCTGCTCCGTAATAGCATCAAGCATTTCTTGCTCACAGAAGGTGTTAATCCCCAGGCCTGTGCCAGCTCTTCATGATTGATTTGTTCATTTACATACCTCTTTAATTTAACTATCCCAGATTCAATAGTTTTACTACCAGGTGCCATTAGTTCCTGGCTTGATACCAAATGGCAGATTAAGCGGCCAATAAATCTCTGGTGAGCCAGTCTAGGAATTCTGGGCTTTTATCTGCAGAGGCAACAGCAGCCGGGTTCAAGGCCATTGGAGGCTTGGTATTTTAAGTGCTCTACTACGGTAGTCGAGGTCTCGAAAATGAAATTGTACTTGAAGTGCTTTCTAACACTAATTAGATTCGATGGCGAAAACCATTTTGCCCGTTTAGAGCTGCTAAGAGAATATACGTAGCCCCTATAAATCTCCATCAGTCCCATCATGGAAATTTTAGCAACTTAAATCGGCAAAAACCAGTTTTAATGATGCATCACTGGATGGAAGTGACCTTGCGTTCTCAAAGCCTGGCCCAACAGGGAGCTCTCTAGAAGGGTCTACTCAAATGAGATAGTGCTTATGCAGGGCTTTGTAACTTTCAATTGTTGTTTCTGTGTCAGCAATGATGATGGTGATGGTGGAGCTGGAGAGGCCCTGTGGATGGGCCCAGTGACAAGGCTGTTGTCCAAGAATTCGTCTAGATAAGTTGGGAGAGGTTTGTTGCTACTTTGACTTCAGGGAACTTATTTTGAGTTAGTTTTCACATTGTATTTACTGAATCACAAAGGAGTTGCGATCTGTGTTGGTGGAAATCTAATTCTCGATGATATGGTGGTTCCTTGAAGAATTAAATATTTTGGCAACTATTGTAATGCCGGAGAAACTGAGGCAAGATAGAGATTAGAGAGTATTTAATAATTTATTTGAAAGGGAGAGATTTACTGGGACCAAATGGATCCATGGTTTGGTCCCAGGGATGAATGAGACTGTGGTCTCCAAGAATCCAGCAAACAATCTTGAGTTCTCAATGACATATATACACATGTGGCTCAGGTATAGGAGGTAGATTGAGGCAGGGGCGGAGTCAGGATGCTGAGAGTGGGAATGGGACTCTGACAGGGTGGGGTGAGCCACCGGAGATGGGGATGACATAATGGGGGAGGCACCCCGGAGATGGGGAGAGGCATCTTGATAAGAGGGTATCTGATAGTCTGATAGCTTGGGATGGGGAGAGGCATTCTGATATTCTAAAATATAAGATCTTTTATCCTTATCAAATATTCTGATTAAGAGGGAGGGGTGGTTTGCAGGATTGATCAGAATAATTAGGTCACAATTCAGGAAACTGAGGCAGGACAATTTAGGGAGACTGAGTCAGGATATTTAGAGAAACCGAGTCAGGACAATAAAAGAGAACTGTGGCATAACACTATCAGTTTTATCCTCTTCTCAATTGTCTTCAATTTAGAGGTCTGGGCTTTGCCTGGTTTCCATATCTTTATTAATTTTTTTCGTCATCATTTTCTTAGTTTGTTTCTGTTTTTCTTTCCCTTTGACTTTCAAAGTTCCTTCTGGACATTCTATTTTCATCTCCTCCTTTTAGGTGATGAGACTTTTACAGGTGATCAGAAAAGCGTTTAGAGGAGCAGCCATTTGGAAAACCTTCTGTTGAGTTTTAATTAAACTCTAATTACCATTTGAAAAATACAGGTGGAATTCTCCAGATTTCTCCTTTTGGGGTTCCTTTGCCCAATCTCTCTTTACACTAAACTTCTTAATTCTAAATTTTACAAGTTGCTTTCATTTCTTCCTAATTTCATTTCATTGTTAACTCTCTTCCCTTCTAAATTGTACTTATTTACTGGCTCACATTGAAATTCATATCCTGGAGACAAAGAACCCATAAAGGTCAATTACATTGGTCATTTAAAAATGCATCTGTGGTGTACAATAATTGCCATTATATTTTGAGAAATGCTTTTCTTGTGTTGTTAACTAGCAATAAAATTGTTGGTAACAATAATAAGTGACATTTACCTAGCACCTCTTTACAATGCAGAACACTTCAGTTGCTTTTTATGACTGCCACAGAGATAGATACTATAGAAGCTGTTATCCTGATTTTACAGGCTCAGAGAGGGTGGGTGATTTGTTTGTTGTCACACAGCTAGAAAGTGCCATTGATGGAAATGGAACCTAGCACTGCCTGATTCTGTGTTCTTCTTCTATTCTACTCTGCTGGTTGTTTCTTTTTATAATTACAAATGTCTCCCATCAGCAAAATCGAAGGCCTCCTAGAATGATTGTACTGCTCAGAGATATTTTTCACTTTTAACAATGCGAAAGAATTGCAGCTGTCAATATGAAGGGATTTGAGAGGTTGTCCAATTCAGTCTTGCACTCAGGGTCCAAATCCTTGCTACACCATAGGATCATGGGAATTAGAGCTAGTAGTGAGAGAGTAAATATTGTTTGATTCAAACCCCTTGTTTTACAGAGAAGGAAACTAAGATACAAAGAGTTTTCATTGCCATGGTCAGCATAGATCATCCATCCTGTGGGATAACATGTCATTAAAAGACAGCCTATTCCCATTTTTCGAGAGCTGTAGTTGTTAGAAAGTATTAAATTAAAACTAGCTCCTTTCTCCTTTTCACTCCTCCTTAGTATTGGTTTGTGGGAAAATTTAATCCTTTTCCTACATGTTAACACCTTTGATTATTTGAAAATAGATATCATGTCCCTAGCAAATCTTTTTCTTCACTAAAAAGCACCTTAAAATAATCTGTTAGCTTGCCATTTAGGGGAGGGTTGGGGGAAGGAGGGGAAAATCTGAAACACAAGGTTATGCAAGGGTCAATGTTGAAAAATTATCCGTGCATATGTTTTGAAAATAAAAAGCTTTAAAAAAAAGAAAAAAAAAGAAATAACCTCTCTTAGACCCATCCAAAATTGTAACAGGCTACTGGGGAGACAATGAGTTCCCCTTGTCTGGAAAGGACCATGACATGTTGAGTATTTTGTAGTGAACATATTTATATCTGCATTGCCTACCCCATAATAATGCTGCTTAATAAATGTGGCTAATTGATTTTTCAGGTATCTGGCAGGGTTTTCCATACATTATCTTAGTTTGTCCTTTTGACCACCCCTGAGGTATAATGCAAATGTTTATTTATGTACTATTTACTGAGCATTGTTGTCCTTAAGCAGTATAGTGATGATGGGGGTGGTGGTGGAGGAGAGGAGTTACTTAACAAATTTGATGTAGGGTTTCTGCTCTTACGTGCACTTAAATCCATGCTTAATATGCATCTAAATCACCCCCTTTCTGGGAATCCCCAAATGCTTTACTAATATAGAGTGATTTTCACATCTCTCCTGAGAGATAGAGCTGGCGTCTTCTTCATTTTAAAGATGGGAACAGAGAAGTATGAAATGGTCAAGTGACTGTACATGGAAAGTCATACAGTGAGTCAGTGATAGATTTGGGTCTTAGATTAGGGAGATAGATTTAGATATTTAGATAGAATTAGATAGATTCCCTAATATAGACACCAAGCCAAAATTCTCTTTAACTGAACCCCTTTGTTTTCCCTAAATACAGAAAGTTATTTGTACTTCCCCTGATGAAATCAGAGTTTTGAGACTATGTAATGAGAGATTTTCTCTACTTTTTCCTTCTTTATCTCTTACTTTTTAAAAAAATTGATTCAGGAAAGGAAAAAGGGGAATAGATTAGGTCTGTATTTTAAACTGGTAAATCACAGATTATTAAGAACTAGAGGGCATCCTAGAAATCATCTATCCAGTCACTTCGTTTTGAAGAAACTAAGATCCATGAAGGCAGTCTTTTCATATTCATTCCCTGTAGGGAACTTTTTGGAATTCTGCAGAAGTACAGAAGTTTCTTCTGCAAATCAGCTTAGCTTCTCCTAAACTGCAGGGAAAGCAGGGAGAGAAGGAAAAAAATATCATGATTCAAAGTGAAATCCAGGTACATGTCAGTTCACAATAATTTCTTTCAGAAATAGATATTTAGGGATAATGTTTTTAAATTCCTAACTTCTCCTCTCATTTCTCTTTATCTCTGGAACTTCTAAAGAATTGCCATCAGCTCCCCTTTAGAAGCATCCAGGCTCACAAGGCATACAATGCAGAATGAATTTTATGTACACAGCAAAGCACATAGTCAAGTCAATAAGCATGTATTAAGTTCTGACTGTGTGCCAGTTCTGCTCTAAGTCCTGGAGATACAGAGAAAGGCCAAAAATAGGCTCCGCTCTTGAGAAACTCACACTCCATTGGGGGAGATAACATGCAAATTCTTAAGTATAAATGAGATATATACAGGATAATTTGGAGATGATCACCAAGAGGAGGTACTAACATTAAGGGACATTGAGAAAGGATTTTTGTAGAAAATAGGATTTTAGCTGGGACTTGAAGAAGATGGAGATAATGAGGGAGATAATTACAGGCATGGGAATTAGTCAGTGAAAATGGAGTCTAGAGTTGGAGTATGGAGTGGGAAGGAAAAGCAAGGACACAGAAAACATTCTTCTTGATTCCCTCCTTTCCCTTTCTGTTTGATTTTCACTTGCTCTTCTGCACGTGTCTTTACAGTATGCAGGACTTATAGTACCTACCTATGTGGGGTGATAATAAGAGAGAGATCTCAGAGATCATAGTGTCAAGCAAGACCTCTTCTAGTGAGTCTTCACCTATTTCTGGGAGCTCTTTTTACTGCCCTGGAAGGGAATCCTAGCAAGGGAGAAGTTAGATTTTTTGTTTGTTTGTTTGTTTGTTTTTTAGCCATCCAGTTGCTCACTATTATGTATGGCTCAGCTACCTTCCCTGAATCATTAAAGAAGTGGGGGGAAGGAGAAGAGAATAGATATTTATTTAGAATTTTATTTTATTTTTTAATAGTTTTTAATTTTTCCAAATATATGCAAAGAGAGTTTTCAATATTCACCTATGCAATTTTTTTCCTCTTTCTCCTCCATCCTCCCCCCCAGACAACAAGCAATCCAATTTGAACATGTGTAATTCTTCTAAACAGATTTCCATATTCATCATGCTGCTCAAGAAAAATCAGATCAAAAGGGGGGAAAAAAAAAAACATGAGAAAGAAAAAAAAAACCCAAGCAAGCAAGTAAACAACAACAACCCCCCCCCAAAAAAAAAGTGAAAATAGTATGCTTTAATCCACACTCAGCCCCCACAGTCTTCTCTCTGGGTGTAGATAGCTCTCTTCATCACAAGATCACTGGAACTGGCCTGAATCACTTCATTGTTGAGAAGAGCCATGTCTGTCACAATTGATCATTACATAGTCTTGTTGCTGTGTGTAACACTTTTGCTTCTGTTCACTTCACTTAGCATCAGTTCCTTAAGTCTTTCCAGGCCTCTCTGAAATCATCCTGCTGGTCATTTCATAACATTCATATTCCAGAACTTATTCAGCCATTTCCCAACTGCTGGGCATCCACTCAGTTTGCAGTTTCTTACCACTACAAAAAGGGCTGCTGCAAACATTTTTCCACATGTGGGTCCTTTCCCTTTTTTAATAATCTCTTTGGGAGACAGATCTAGTAGTGGTATTGCTGGATCAAATGGGATGCACAGTTTGATAGCTCTTTGGGCATAGTTCCAAATTGCTCTTTAGAAGGAGAATAGGTATTTATTAAACACCTACTATGTGCCATTTACTGTGCTACTGCTTTATAAGTATCTCATTTGATCCTCATGACAACTCTGGGAAGTGGGTGCTATTATTGTTTCCATTTACAGTTGAGGAAATCGAGGTAGACTTGCTCAATCATACAACTAGCAAGTGTCTTAGGTTGGATTTGAACTCAAGTCTTCTTGACTCCAGGATCTATCTACTGTACCACCAGCTGCCACTGTTCTTTTCTAAGGTTTTCTTATATCAATACTCCATTATCCTAGGTCAGTTTTTCTTTTTTAGCTCCTTGTTGAGTTGAGATCTCTCCTTGGGGATGTGCTACAGTTCTATCAAGATGAAATAAATAGGAGCAACATGCTTCTCGGTTATTTGAAACTTTATAGCTTGTTGGGGCACGGTCAGGGCCCTTTTAGACCATCTGCTCTTTCACCCTTTACTCCAACAGTATCCTTAGGCAGCTATAAACAGGATATTCAATCACATTTCCCCATTTTAATTTTTGTCTTGTAGCTTATCTTCCCATATTTTCCCTACTCCTGTGGCAAATTATCTCTTGCTTATTCAGCACATCCCACTAAATCTGGTGGTTCTGAGGCATCCTCTTTATATTCTCCCCTGCTTATCTTCCCACCTTCTTTGGCAGTAGCTGGGCCCAATAGTGAAAATCAGCCTGGGCTTTTTTTTAATTATAGCTTTTTATTTACAAGTTATTTCCATGGGTAATTTTTTAGCATTGACAATTGCAAAACCTTTTGTTCCAACTTTTCCCCTCCTTCCCCCCATCCCCTCCCCTAGATGGCAGGTTGACCAATATATGTTCAAGATGTTAGAGTATATGTTAAATACAATATATGTATACAAAATAAAATGCAGTTATTTTCCTGCATAAGAAGAATAGGACTTTGAAAGAGTGTACAATTAACCTGTGAAGGAAATCAAAAATGCAGGTGGATAAAAATAGAGGGACTGGGAATTCTGTGTAGTGGTTCATAGTCATTTCCCAGAGTTCTTTCACTGGGTATAGCTGGTTTAATTCATTACTGTTCTGTTGGAACTGATTTGTTTCATCTCATTGTTGAAGAGGGCCACAAACATCAGAATTGATCATCATATAGTGTTATTGTTGAAAAATATAATGGTCTCCTGGTCCTGCTCGTTTCACTCAGCATCAGTTCATGTAAGTCTCTCCAGGTCTCTCTGAAATCATCCTGTTGGTCATTTCTTACCAAACAATAATATTCCATAATATTCAAATGCCACAATGTTTGCAGCTACTCCCCAGCTGATGGGCATCCACTCAGTTTCCAGTTTCTGGCCACTACAAAGAGGGCTGCCATAAACATTTTGGCACATACAGGTCCCTTTCCCTTCTTGAAAATCTCTTTAGGATATAAGCCCAGTAGTAGCACTAATGGATCAAAGGATATGCACAGTTTGATAACTTTTTGAGCAGAGTTCCAAATCGTTCTCCAGAATGTCAGCCTAGGTTTTGAGAGAGCACCAGGAGTTAAATGACAGTGGCTGCTCCCTGCACAGGCACTTGGGACAGCCAGTTGGAGAGGTAACTGCCAAGTTATGGAGATATGTGTCCTTACCCTATTCCTATATGGTAAAGTGGAATAAATGGTATAAGCAAAGCAATTGAGGTAGTATGACATCATGGCAAAAAACATGGGACTTGGTAGCAGAAGACTAATTTCAAATCTGGGCTCTTATCACTTTATGGGAGAATCACTTATTTTCTCTTGAGCTCAGTTTAGTCACCTGTAAAGTGACATAATTATACTTACATAATGTCAAAAGTCCCTTCTAGTACATATTGTATAAATCTATGAATTCAAGGAAAGAGGATAACTAATTGTAGCTTGAATAATTTAATTAAAACAGGAATGCAATTCAAGTAATGATGTATTCTTTTTGTAGATCTCAGTTTAAAAATCCTTCGAGAAGATAAGAAATGTCCTGGCTCTCTGCAGATTATCAAATGGTAAGTAGCTCAAATTTAAAATGAGCTGAGCAGCAACATTTTTATCATGTATCAAATAATTGACTAGGTTTTAAATGCTTAGATTAGGAAAAAAAATAGCATTGGCAAAAGCTATTTTTAATAGCAGCACTGTTTCACGTTTTAGTATAAGCATCTGTGAACAATGATCCAATAATTCTATTTTTCCAATACTTTAAGAAAAATATATTTGTATCAAGAGGAAAGCAAAAAGTCAAGCCGAAGGAGTCAAGGGCATGATCCTTGAGTCTAGGCTAATCTGAGCTTTAGCGATATGCCACGATATGTGTGATAGCCTTGAATTGTGACTAACTAGAAGAGGCAAAGGCATTATCAATTGGGGCTGCTTCAATTTAATGAATGCAAAAAAATACAAAACTTCTTTTCTTCTTGTTGTTTTTTTTATTTTGCTTTGAGACTGACCCATGTTAACATCGACCATTTATTTCTTGGCAGGATTAAAGGTTGTTTTGATGCTTTGGAAAAGAAATATGTAAGTCTTTTAAGATTTCTGTTATGATCAAAGGCCTGTCTTTTATCGCTTTTCATACTAGAATGATAACAAAGATTATACCTAGAATCTTTGCCTGAATCTACATTCATAGACCAGTTTCCTTTCCAATTGCTGGTGTTCAATGCTTAGGTTTTAAGACTATTTTGTCTCACTGATGACTTTGACATCACCTAGAAATCCAATACCCTTTTCCTCTTTCACAAGCTCATGCTTCTGTCATGACCACAGTTTCCTTTGAAGTCTCTGGAAGTGGTCCACAGGATGTGAAACCGAGGAGACAAGAATCTGGAACTTAGCACTTTGAGTATACTCAGAATTGTACTATTTGTGTCTTAGTTGTCCTGCAAACCAGCATTGGTGCCTGTGTGCATGTCTGCTGAAAACTGCTTGTACAACTATAATTTCTTTAAAACCTATTCAACATGGAAGAATATTGGTTCTGGGGGCCTATATTACATACGCACTCTGGCCCAAACAATTAACACTCATCCTGCTCCTTAAGTAATTTATAATTTAGTTGGGAGGGAGGTAAAATATACTTACTTGTAACTGTGATACCAAGTAGAACCTAAATGCTTATTTCAGTTTAGGACCGTCCAGGTGAACAGCTCAGGAATGGAGAGTGATGGGAATCAGATGCAGGAAGTTAGGCTTCAGAAGGGGCAGAGTACAAGCTGGCTGATGTTCAGGGTTCACAAATTGGGGCATGTGGGGTGACATAAGGGAGCTTCGAGGCAGACTATGAAAGACTGTGAATGCTAGGGTAAGGTGTCTGGATTGTAATAAGCAGATCTATTGGACATTAGGGTGATTAATCTGGCAGTTTTGTTCATGGCTAGATAATAAGGGACCTTCTAAAGTCCAGAACAATGGCCAGGAGGCTATTGCAGTAATTCTGATGAGAAGTAACAGGGCCTGGGGTGGTGGCAGTGGGAATCAAAGTGAGAGGTCCGGTGTGACAGATATTGTTGGGGTAAAACAGGCCCAAAACTTGACTGGATGGAGGGAAGGAGAGGCCAAAGCAGAGACTGGGCTTAAATGACCTGAAAATGGCCACTACATTACAATAGGGACCTTGGGGGGAGACAAGAGTAGGCATTTTTTTGTTTTGTTTTGTTTTTGCAAGGGGGGGGATGAATTTAATTTTGAATGGAAAGAGTTCAAGGTGGCAGCAGAAAGCTAGTGCAAAAAAAGACATAAGACAGTTACCTTCAGCTCTATAAGTCTCTTGAGTAAATATCTCTCTCTCCCTCTCTGTCTCTCTCTGCATTTCTCTCTCTGTCTTTCTCCTTCTCTCCATTTCCCTCTCCCTCTTTTCTCTCTCTCTCTTCCTCTCTCCCTCCCTCCTTCCTTCCCCCCTTTCTCTGTCACTGTCTCTGTCTCTATGTCCATGTCTTTGTCTCTCTCTCTCTCTCTCTCTCTCTCTCTCTCTCTCTCTCTCTCTCTCTCTCTCTCTCTTTTCCCTCTCTCAAGGCAATGGGGGTTAAATGACTCGCCCAGGGAAACACAGCTAATAAGTATCTAGTGTCTGGTCCTGGATTTGAACTCAGATCCTCCTGGCTCCAGGGCTATCCACCTAGCTGCCCCTTAAGTGAGTTAATCTTAAATCAATTGAATTGCCCTAAATCAGCGAGATAGATTGGAAGCATCAGAATCCAAGAGCTTCCCTTTAAGGCCGTGTCTACATAAAGTTAGCAGATAGATTGTTCCATTAAATTCATTGATGTGGTCATGTCAGTCACCACGTGGTTATTAAGGTTATTAAAGACCTACTAGGTACTAGGTGTGGCGATGATGAAGGAAACTGTTCCCACTCACAAGGTGCTTATGTTTAAGGATCTGGACCCTGGGATGTACCATGGATATGAAATACATATACACACTCCCAGGCAAGGTATCTTCCAAATCCTGGTCGATTCTGAGCATTACTAGCTTTTAATAACAAAAATTATATTTACATGTTTTATACGTGTGTGTGTTTATGTATGTACCCAATTAATATGGAGAGAATAAACATAAATAAATACAAGGTAGTAGATTGGGATTCAAGGTCTTAGCAGGTGGAGGGATCAGGAAAGGCTTTCCTAAGGGGTGCATGTAAAGGAAGAGAGACTCAGTGGGATGGCCACGAGGCTGTGGCAGGAATGGGGAATGGCCACAGCAGAGGGAGGATCTTTGTGTGGGAAACAGAGAGGAAGCCCCTTTGACTGAATCCAGAATTCGGGAGAAGGATGGTGTCTGGAAAAGATGGATGCATGGGTTGGCTTAAGACAATGAAGGGCTTTAAAAAGTAAACAGAGGAATCTCCACTGGATCCCAGAGGAGGCAAGGAGCCACTGGAGCTTCCTGGGAACTACTGGGCGAGCGGCATTTGGGAACATACTGGACACTAGAGCGGGAAGACTGGGGGAATCTGGGAGGAGAGCCAGGAGGCCGGAGCCGTGATCTGGGTCTGAATGTTGGCGCTGCCAGCCCTGGAGACAAGGGCTAGCAATCTGACTGACTTGGTTTGCTGAATTGACCGTTTGTGTGAAACTGTGCGGCTGTGGTGAGCTGCCGTGTTTACTGTCTAAAACAGGATTAATACCTTGACACTTAACAAATATGTTCTTTTAAAGCTGCTGTTTTCAGGGGGCTGGGTCCATGTTTATAGCACTCCCCCGTTAAGACCTAACCTAAGACTAGGAAGACGACCTAAGAGAGCATTTTATCAGCGAGTGCTGTGCACACCCCCTCCTCTCCCCTCCCCCTGCCACCTTCCATCGGGCTATTTCCCAGTTGTGTTTCCTCCTAGACCTCCAGATCTTCCTCCAGTAAGCCTAGGGGTCAGGGCTGTGTTTGCTCACTGACATGCAGTTATCAGGCTCGCCACGGTGTGGCACTTGTGCTCCACCAATATGCCGCCTTTGGAGCTTCCTGGCCTAGCTCTGGGTCCCAGGTTACCACAGGATAGTTCACATCCTGCTCCCAAGGACAGCGGTACTGGTCACAATGTCGGCACTAATCAGGGATGAGGTGGGCTCAGAAGCTGCCTCCGACGCTAGCCGAGTGAGCCCCAAGTCCCTTTACGCCTCCCTGCCAGAGCTTCCTCATCTGTAGATGAAAGGGTCAAAGTCATGGCTCCCCAGGCTCTTTGCAGCTCTCGCTCCCTGATTCTGAGAGTGAAGAAGGCAGTGGTTTATTCCCAGTAGGTGGCAGGTGTGGTGCTTCAGTAGGGGAACAAATACAGGAAGCAGGGCAGCCCCTGTCCGCAAGGAGCTTCTTTTCCAATAGGGAAAAATAGCACATGTAGGGGAAGGAGGGGCGTATTTTGAACTACAAAGTCACCCGGATGCATGGTGAGTGGATCCCTAAGGTGAGTGACTGATCAGCTCTTTCTAGAGAGGTTGCTGGGATTGACTTGATTGTTATTCTTAGGGGCCAGAAGTGGTAAACTGGGGGCAAAGGGTGATGGGAGAGATGTCTGGAGTGTAGCTCAGTGGGTATGGAGGCCCCAAGTGGCAAACTCTCACCAATCAGGAGTTCTGGGCCCCAGAGAAGGAGCTTTAGAACTGGGGGGGGGGGCGTAAGCTAAAGGCTTTTCTTATATTTCATAGACATGTTTTAGAACTTATTAGACTCATATCGTAGCTGGATCTGTGTTAAAAGCAATAGTGGTTCCCCCAATCATAAATTTCTTGAGGGCCCAAGCTGTGCACTCTCTAGTTATTTAATAAATGCGTTATGAATGAATGAATGAATGAATGATTTGTCTTTTGCTTTTCTTTGTATCCACAGCATTTAGCACAGTGCCTGGCTCATAGTAGGTGTTTAATCAAGGCTTGCTGTCTGCCTGCCCACCCAGGCCTTTAGATCATCTCTAGAGCTATATTTAATTAAGTTAAATTAGATATCAATATAGCTATACTAACAGGAGCTCATGATCACATGGATGCTTTTTCACAATTGTTTCCTTTTTTTTTTCATGCAGCTTCACATGGCAGTACTTGCAGTAAGTAAATATTTCAAAACCCACGTTATTTTTTATCTCCTTCCTTATTCTTTGGAAGAGCCAGACATCTGACCCTTTTGTATTTCAAGATGTATTTATAAGAACTACAAATACACGTTCGCTTACCTTAATTGTTGCCAGGGATCCATTCTCATAGTCACCTTGTGAACTTAAATTCAGTTGCAGGAGTTTGGTGGGCATTTCTTTGGAAATAGCAAAAGTATGTACATGGTTCAGAATAGGGAATAATCTGAGAACTTCCTCTTACTGTCTTAAAGTCCCATCTAGCTGAGACACTCCAAGTACGGAGCACTTAGGCTTATCTGCTTGTGACTGGAGGACCAGCTGAACTCAGTTCAAAGACTGGAGCATCACTAGAGTGCCGAGTGTATTCTTCTGGAGTGGGAAACCAAGCCCTCAAAGAAGGGTTTGAAAACTACATTATTGATGGATGGCCATTATTTATGGAATACTAACTAATTTCAACCCTCAGTTAACATAGTACAGGTAAACCCTTTGGAACATATAGTTGATATAGGAAGAATGATATCTTTAAAAAAATCAATTAAATTTTACTTTTTATCAAAACAGATTTTTACAAATCCCAAGGAACCAGAGGTAAGGAGAAGAAAAAAACCATATGGGAAGTATATTTCCTTATATTTGCTTAACTAAAGTTTGAAATATATATATATATATATATATATATATATATATATATATATATATATATATATATATATATGTTCCTAGTAACTAACATAACGTTTGGCCATAGTAGATACTTAGTAAATAATAAATGTTGCTTTTCCCAAATAGAATGCCAACTTCTGGAGGTCAGAGAATTGTTTTTGGCCTTTGTATTTCTAGAGCTTGGCATTAGCTCCATGAATCTAGTAGGTGCTTAATTAATGCTTGTTCAATTGGATTTATTTCCTTACCACATAATCAACTTAGATCTTATGGTACTCTTTAGTATATAGACATAGCCTATGTGGATACTTGGATAAGAGATCTAAAAAAAAATATAAATCCTAGATGCTTTTAGATAAAACCCTGAACGGTACCTTGGCCATTTCATACCACACTGAGATAAAGGGATATTCATAATGTAGGAGGTGATGTTTTAATCTAAAAAATTCAAATATCTTATGGTTAAGTAATTTCAATTGTTGAAAGAATAGAAGTGTTGACACTAGTATTCTGGCATAAATCCAAATTAATCGCTTCCTTATTGCTGAAATTGCCTCTTTTTTTCTGCAAGCTTCTTAAAAAACAATTTTATTTTTGTTCCCCATGCCAGTTTTTCCTTTTATATCCCTGCCCTCACATTGAACTTGCCCTTGCCGTCTTCCCATATCCCCTTGCTCCCACCCCCCAGCACATACAAACACACACACACAGTCACACACAAACACACATTCACACACAACACACACACACACACACACACACACACACACAACACACTGCTGATTTCTATCTTTTCTTGGTTTTGCCAGACAGACAGCTTGGTATAGGTGATAGAGGGTCACTGGGGAATCATGAAGACCGATAAAGCCTTGCCTTTGACACATACTAGCTGTGTGCCCTCGGCAAGCCCATTCATACCTGAGTTCCCCTGGCCGCTCTCCAAGTCTACAGATCATTTTCCAAAAAACTGCTTTCCAACTACCCTCCCTAGCTCATCTTGGATTTGGGAAGGAGATTGCTTTGAGTCCCTGTGTGGGCCTTCATGATTCCCCTCATTGCAGGGCCAGCCCTTTGAGGCCTTTGCAGATCCCAGAGCTGCCATGCAGAGGTGGGGTTAGCTAGCCCTGCCAGCCCAGTACCAGCTCCCAACTGGAGAAGCTTGCCACTTTGCCAAGTCATTGGCAGTCATCTGGAATAGCAGCAGCACAGGGCTGAGCCTGGGTCTGCAAGCTGACACGCAAGAGTTCTGGCAGGGGGAAAAACTGGTTTGCGTAGGCATGGGCATCTAAAATGTTCAAACCAGTTTTACCCCTTTCTACCTTTATTTGTAGATGAGTTTCACAATTTTTGCCTTTTCAGTTTTGAGGGGTAGTTTTCCAGACCAAAACTTTCTTTCTATCACTGAGTCAGGCAGTGGTGGTCGTGTTTCTGACACATGATAGGTGCTCGCTTTAAAACCTGGGAGTTGGGGATAGTGAAATGTTGAATTAATAATGGTGATGAACTAAAGGAAAATCTTATAAAGCATGCAGAAAAGTATCAAATGAGTGGGCAATATAGAGTAATGCAGGGGAAAAGGAGCCAGACTGTTCTCATAATGTAATGTGGTGGAAACTCTCATTTATGTCCCAGGAAAAGTATTTTGGAGTCATTGGAAATGGTTCTCCAAAGACATCAACTCAGTGAGCCCTTGCAGCCAAATTACCTCTGCCGCCATGAGTGGTAACTCATACAAGCAAGATTTTAATTAGTTGGAGACAGTCAGGCCTAGAAAGTCCAGTAATTGCGGGGGTGTGTGTGGAGAAATCACTCAAGGAGCCCAGGCAACATACTGCCAATTTCTCTTCTCAAACTAACATAGTAAGCTCAGACCAATAGACTTTGGTGCTCCCTTGTCTCTGGTCCACCATTCTCACGTAACCTTTACACTATTGTGAAATTGGGAAATATGGAATTTTTTTTCAGTAGATATAGGGATATTGAAAGTGTTATGGTGTCTAATTGAAAAAAACATTTAATCTCCAAAACTTTGATGCTGTCACAGCATTTATGGTATTAAGAAATGTAGAAATAGAATACATGGAACCCTCTTGGACCCAAGCCAACAGCTTGCCTCTGACAACAGTCAAGAAAAGGTTCCAGGTTCCTCTGCCAGGCCGGCACCCCAAATCTTAGAAAATATTTTTTTCTGAATCATTTAATACTGTGAAACAAACTCATAGGTAAGAAAACTTGGTCAGCATTTGTGGTAAGTCATCAACTGATAATCTATCAGCAAGTTATTAAGTGCCTACTCTGGTTTGTGCTAGGTGAAAGAGAAACAAATGCAAAAAAAATTAAATTCGTCCTTAGTTGCAGAGACCTTACATTCTAATGGAAGAGACAAATACTTCCATGGATGTGGAATGTTATCAGTTTCCTTGCTGAAATGTTGCACATCCACACTCCCTCACCTGGGTGCCTCAACAATGTCTTCCCATTAATCTAGTGCAGAACAAGGAGCCTTTCTCGAGAGCAGGGGCTCCTGACTTGGGGATTTGTGAGCTTGGGTTGTATGAAAGGACAAGAGAAATAGGGCCAACGTCCCCAATAAGCCCTAGAACTAACATATGAATCAATCTAAATATACTAACTCAATTTATACTTCTCCCCAAGAACAGGGCTGTTAAGATGGCAGAGTTGGTAATTGCATAAAGTTTAAGCCTTTACTCCCAGAGGTTCGAGCTTGGGTTGTTTTTTTTTTTAGCATTTCTATTATGGTGTTTCAATATAATTTTTTTTTGGGTTTTTTTGTAATCTTGTTATGCATTTTCTGCAAATCATTTCTGAAACTATCTGTTTTCTTTGACATTTCTAGAAAGTCACAGAGTTATACCAGTTCAAATTCCGATATACAAATGAAGGACCCCAAATGGATTTTGTCAGGTAGAACTTCATTTTAAATATTTAATTAAAATAATAAGTCTCAAATATCATTATTCTCAGAAGGATTGGATGGGCAGGGATGGATGGGATCCAGGAGAGATGTTCTCCCTTTGCATCCGTCAATGTTTTATCACATCATGGTTCAAGAAGACTCTGCTCACAGGGCACAATCAGTGACAGGCCCTGCTAAGTTGGAAGGGTTACTAAGCTACTTGGATGCCCACAAGGTGATGAAGTATTCATTCACAGCCGTTCTAAAATACCATCTAAGTTGTAGGGGAATTACAGTGTAAGCGGAAGGAGTGTCTGCCCATAGAAGTGCAATCAAACATCTTTGTGTAGCAGAGGCCTTCTACCCCAAGTTTCCAAGGGATGAATTGATCCAAAAATGATGCCTCTTGGCAAGTCCCATGGGATAAGGTTGAGGGATGGCTATCACTATACCTGCAATCCTAAAGTCAAGTAAAGAATAGATATGAATGAAACAAATAGAAGTCCTTTGAGAGGAAGGGACGGTCATACTCTTTTTTTTTCTTTTTTTTTTTTTTTATGTCCACAGTGCATTCAGAAGTACTGTGAGCACATTGTAGTCATTCAATAAAATAATTAACTGTGTTGATATGTAACAAACACTCAACAAGAATTGTTTAGATTTTGTACTTATATAATCTTTGATCTCAACACTTCCTTTGCTTGTGATGATGATGATGATGATTTACAAATCATAGGATTTTGGGCATCTCAGAATTGGAAGGCTCCATAGAGTCCATGTAATTCAACTTGGATGTAGTGAGGATACTCCCAATGTGGTGTAAACCTTATTCTTATTCTTTAAGTGCTCATATATAAAGAAGGGGGCCAGCAGAGATTGGATGCCAGTCAGGGTTGTTTTAGAGAGACCTTTCCTAGGTGCCTTCTAACCCTGAAATTTTCTGGTTCTCAGATCTTTTGCTGCTATAATCAGTGAAAAAGTAATATTTAAACTTTGATGGGGAAGGGAAAATTAGGACTTATTGGTAATTTTCCAGAAATCAAGGTTGTAATTAGAATTAGATGGTTACTTGCATTATCAGCTCTCTCATTAGAAGATATAATTGTCCTAGAAGAGAAATGCAGCTTGCCTTCATCCTCCTTCCTCACTGGTACTGAAAATGTACAGGGGGTCCCAGATGTGACTTTTGCAGGCTGCCAAAGTTCACACAGATAGACCCTGATAGACAGAGTTCAAAGTTTTGGTGATTCCGGGGAGGGACATTTCTAATTAAACCGTTACTGCAGGAGTTTCCTTGTTTATAGGTTATAGAAATCTGAACATAATACTTATTGTGTATCTAATTTATATTTTAAGATATTTAACATCTACTGGTCATCCTTCCATCTGGGGGAGGGGGTGGGGGTTAAGAGGTGAAAAATTGGAACAAGAGGTTTGGCAATTGTTAATGCTGTAAAGTTACCCATACATATAACCTGTAAATAAAAGGCTATTAAATAAAAAAAAAAGAAATCTGAACATAAAGCCTTGGAAAGATTTTATAGAATCATGGCATTTTAAACCTGAAAGAGACCTCAGAATCATCCAATCCAATATCCTCATTTTATAGATAAGGAAACTGAAATTCAAAGAGGCTAATTAGAGAATTGGGGCCCCTGAATCCTCAGCCTGAGGTTCTTTCCATTTGACCACAGTCAATCCCATACTACATTGGACTTTAGAACTTCACCCATGTGGGACTCCTTTCATCAGTCCAGACTATAATCTAGCCCATCCTCTAGGGTCCTTGCTCACATATTCCCCTCCAACACCCATCATAGTAAATCCTCTCAATAAGAACCTCAATGAACATGTAAATAAAATATTTTAAAACCAATTATATTTTAAATATATAATGGTCCTTGCTATTTAAGTAAATTGAGTCAGTAAATGTTCATTAATGCCTACCATGTGCTAGGAAGCCTGCTAAGTGTTGAAAATACAAATACAAAAAAGAAAGATAGTTCCTGCACTTGAGAAGCTTACAATCTAAGGAGGAAAGGCAGCACATAAAAGAAAACTGAAAAGGTGGGAGTTGGATATTATAGGGAAGTCAAAGAAATCCAAAATGAGGGCAGGTGGATGGGAAAGGAGAGGAAATCAGTCCTTCTAATTCTTTTGTAAAGCAAAAAATTGCCAGTAAAGAGAATAATGGCCTTAATAATTTTTTTTTTTGGTTAAGTCAGCACAGACACAACCCAATAGCTTATTTATAAATACTTTGTCCAATAGCAAAACTGACTGTTCCTCTTGGAAGGGAACACCGACAGTTCCTGTTTCTGATAATCACCCGCTTTGCTCTTCTGTGCCGATTATAGCATGAATACCAGCTTTGACAGTAGTGGAACTACTAGTGAAGAGATCAAGAAGGCCAGCATCCTCCTCATCCGCAAGCTGTACATCCTGATGCAGAATCTTGGCCCTCTTCCCAATGACATCACACTGACCATGAAACTCTACTACTACAATGAGGGTGGGTGGAGACCTGCACAGGCAGATCTTTTCTTGGGATGTTCTTTTGTCATTAGATATAAGCGATTAGTGCAGGATCTTGAGGGTGAATGCGAATGGCTTTCAGGGACCTTTTGCACACAGGCACTGATTTTTTTCTCATTTCACTTTGCAGTGACACCTAATGAGTATCAGCCTCCTGGCTTCAAGGAAGGGGAAAGTGTCCAGAGCTTTCAGTTCCAAGGCGATCCCGTCAGCTTGAAATTAGGCGTAGTTTCCACCAATTTTCATAGCATCAAAGTTAAGATCATGACTGAGAGCCACAGGATGATAAACGTGGAGAGCAATCTGCTTCAAGAGAATAGCATAACTGAGATCTCCCATCAAGGCCTCGACTGTGATGAAGAGGAAGAGGAAGGCAGCATTAATGTAAGGAAGCTTCCTTTATCTGAGTGCTCATTTGCTAAGTGCGTGCAGTAGATGTTGGGGTTCTATACAGATGCAAAGGGAAAAGTAGATCAGATTCGATTCCTGGCTTCAAGGAGTGTGTGTCTAATTTTTTTTAATGTTTGGTACCATTTTATTTTTTTAAAATAATAACCTTTTATTTTCAAAATACATGCAAAGATACTTTTCAACATTTACTCTTTCAAAACCTTGTGTTCCAAATTTTTTTCCTCCCTTCTCCTCCTCCCCTCCCTTAGAGAGCAAATAATCCAGTATATGTTAAACAGGTACAATTCTTCTATACATATTTCCACGTTTTATCATGTATACAGTCTAATTTTTTAAAAGCATGAAGTACAGTTGGAACTATATCAAATTGTTCATGTATATAAAAAGTCTTTTGATAGGTTTCTTTCATCAGATATCTTAAACTACAAGTGGAAAATTTTAATTTCATTTACAACTGGCAGTCAGGCAGTTAATAACATTTCTTTAGCCCCTACTACATGCCAAATATTAAGAAGATGACATACAAAGAACATGCAAACAACTACGTATGAACAAGCAATATACAGAGTTTTCAGTTGTTCAGTTGTTTCAGTCGTAGTCGATCCTTAGGTGCTTTTGGGTGTTCTTGGCAGAGATGTTGGAATTATTTGCCATTTCTTTCTCCAGCTCATTTGACAATCCCCATTTTTTCCACACATTCTTTTCTCTCCTCTGGCATTGCTCCTACCTGGTACATGCCCTCATCACCTCATGACTTGATTATTGCAATACAAAGATGAAGTCAACAGGCCTTGGCAACAGCTTGGATATGGGGGTGGTGGTGAGAGAGTGAGGAATTCAGGATGACTCTTAGGTTTCCAGCCTGAGGGCCTGGGAGGATGCCCTTACTGTTTAGAAGCAGAGAGGGTTTAGATAGAAAGGTAATGAAGTCAGTTTTAGCCATATCAACCTTAGGGGGTCCACCAGACAACTCGTTTGAGATGTCTGAAAGGAAGTTGAAGATGGGAGATTGGAAGTCAGCAGGAAGGTTAGGGCTGGGGAAAGAGATTGGGGGAAGAAATAGAAGCCTGAAAAGATTGAGGGAGACACTGGGATGCTTGTAGGCAGTAGGGAAGGAGCCGGTAGAGAAGGAAAGATTGAAAATAAATGGAAGAGTGGGGTTTGGCAGTTGGTGGAGATGGATGGAATGGGTGGGTATTTGGGTATTTGGGCATTTGTCTTAGTACTGACTCTTCACATGAGATAAGGGTGAAGGAAAGAGTGGGGAAGGCATCTGAGTGATAGGTGACGAGGAAGAGGGGCAAAGAGGGAGCTCTTGGTGAATGGCCTCTGTGTTTTCGGTAAAATATGAGATTCTCAAGGTTTGCAATTGAGAAGGTGGAGGGAGGGGGAGCTATGGGAGATTTAAAGAGGGATGAAAAAGACTGGAAGAGCTTCTGTGGGCACTTACTTACCTGGGGATATTTACATGGTTTTGCTTAGTCTAAAGAATGTACCAGAGGATTTCTGCAGATTCTTTTCAAAGCCTTTTGTCCTGGGTTGTCTTATTTATTAAATTCTCCTTCATGCCCCCACTTGCTTTTTTTTCCCCTTTTGAGATTTAGTTGGAAAAGTATTCTTGATGCCTATTGTTTTTACATCACAATCTGAATCACACATATACCACACACATATGGTAGCTCAGGAAAGTACATATTTAAAGCTGATGAGTGAGATTTAAGAGTTGTATTCCTCTCTTTTAGCATTTTGTGAAGAAAATGATATCCTTAGATCTTCTTATTTCTTACCAATGGATGAATAACTATCATCTCTTTTTTGAAATCTTTCTTTATTCCTTTCTGAAATGATTCTGTAAGTGCTTTAATGCTAAATAGAACCCATAGTTTCATCTTTTACGAGATGGGAGCATGTTCAGTAGTTTCCTGTTTGTCTTTGTCTTTGAGAATAGTTTTGAAAGATTGTTGGATTTTAAATGGTATTTGTCCAAAGGACTTGTGTAGTCTATTTCTACCTAGAATTGTGGGCCGTGGCTGAGTGCCCATTTCTAGGGGCCTGCAGTATTTTGGTTCATCCATTTACAGCTAGATTTTCCTAATGAGAACTTCAGAGTGTGCATTTGTGTTACTCATATTAGGATGTAGATCTGTTGTAGGGGGAAAAAACAACCATTATTTCAAGTACAGATTTAGTTATAATAAAAGTATTAGATTCTTCTTCCTTAGTTGTAGTTCTAAATGAATGCTTTCAATTTATTGATTCCTGATTACAGATTTGGCTCCATTTGATTTTCAAGGTATTTGTGGACAAATTTTTGAGTTTATAATTCCTTCTTTAATATCTACTATTTTGAAATTTCTACCTAATCCTACTTTGATTCCTCATCACAGCATGGAGCTGGTCCTAGGTTCTCAAATACAACCTGACTGGTTCTACTGTGCTGAAAAAGCTTTGAGTAATGTCTGGGCAATAGAATATAACCCCTTTCTGAAGACCAGACTGACTAAGTGTGGAAAGGCTTACCATCATTAGGTTGATAAATTGGAGATAAACTTCTTGGTCAGCAATTCATGAAAGAGAGTTTTGTTGTGATTTTATCTTATTTATTTACTATTTTGTTGATTTGATTTCCTCTCTCTTTTTAAAAATCATATCGGCTAAAGGTTTATCAATTTTGTTAATTTTTCAAGGAACTGACTTTTAGTTTTATATATCATTTCTACAGGGCTTTTTTGGGTGAGGATTTCTCAGGTTATTTATTTTTTCTCTAACTTTTAATATCTCCTAATTTGTATTTATTTTAGGTTTTTTATTTGGTGACTTTCTAATTTTTAAAATGTATTTTATTGATCCTTCTCTTTTTCTATTTCATGACTGTGTTTATAGAAATATGATTTTCCCCCCAGAGGACATCCCACAAATTTCAGCATAATGTTCCAGCAGTATAATTTTCTATCACACAATTATTGTTCCTATGATTTGTTCTTTGACTCGTTCATTATGTAGGATTTAATTGTTTTTTCTGTTTGGGTCTGTGTTTTTTGTTTGTACTTGCATAACTAATTAGTATTTTTAATTGCATTATGGATTATAAGTGATATATTTATTCTTTCTGCTGAGGCATTTGGAGCATATAAATTTAACACTGATGTTGGTTCATTGTAAGTGTTCCTTTCAACAGATTATAGTTTCTTTGTTTATCCCTTTTATGTTTATTTTTTCTTTGATAGCATGATTGCAATTCCTGCTTTTGGGGATTCATTTAATGTATTTGAATTTTTTCCAGTTTCTCATTATTATTCTGTGTATGTCTTTATTTTATATGTTTTCTTATTCATAAGAAGTTGTGGAGTTGTCTTTTCTAATCCAAACTGGCACTAATTTTTTTTATTGCTTTGTTTAATCCATTCACATTTAAAGTTATGAGAGTTAGGTTTATAGTTTTCTGTGTTTAGAATGTTTCTCCCCACCCCTAAGCTAATTTCCTCCTCCTTCTTTTGTAAAATGGTACTCTATTTCTTTAGTTACTTTAGCTTACCCAATTTTTAAGATTACTCTATTCACATTAGTTCTGATTCCTTCATTGTCACACTTCTTCCTTTCTTATTTGTAATCCCATCCCGTTTTCTTGTTAGTTCTTTTTTCTTGCTTGTTTTTACTTATTTAATTCTTGTCCTCTATTTTCTCCTCATTTAAGCAGTCAAGCAGAATCCCTTTTCTTTTCCTTCCTTTCTTTAAACTTGTTTGTTAGTTTTGATAATTTCATTTTCTGTACCTTTTTGTTGAAGAGAATTTCTTTCCTTTATTTCCTTCATTATTTATCTTCTTTTCTGTATATTCTAGTTTTATTCTTTAATCCCTGGTCCTTATATGTATTTAGTCCCTTATTATCTGTATTTCTCATGAAATTAAAACTTTTGAAGTACCTAATTTGGGTTCCCTCTTCCAAAGAGTTTCTTTTATTGCCCCATGGCCCTCTTTTTTCTGTTAGGTCCCATTCTTAGAAATACATTACCCATAGATGATGGAGATATTTCCTCAAGAAATATATATCCTTAATTTTATAGTTCACTATTGTCATTATTGACCTTTGTCCTCCCCTTGATAATTTTTTTCTCCATTTGCATTTCAGTCACTTCCTAGGGTCTGTGCTTCCCATTCCTCTGGGTGTCAGTTGCCCTCTGATTCTTCTTCTCCTGGGGCAATTTTGAAACACCAGATTCATTGAAGATCATACCCATTGTAAGATCCCCATCTTCCTTTATAAATCTCTTTTCTCCCATAGAAGGTACCCCTTCCTACCACTGGAACAATGTTTTCCCCTTTCTTTTCCCCTTTTCTAATTCTTCCTTTTACTGTTTCACCTATTCTTCTAAAGGTTCTTTTCCTGAGAGAGAATACAGGAGTATTTTTTCTTCATTGTTAGTCTTTGACTTGCTTAAGATGCATCACATATTCCTCTCCATCTTCTTTTCTCTCCTTGTATTCCTCTCCATCTTCTTTCTCGCCTACTCGCTCTTACATGCTCTCCCATTCTGTAATTTGGTCCCAGAAAAAAAAATCCCACAATGATTCACCCATAGATAGAGTGTTATGAAATTTAGATCATGATGTTTCAGGCTTATTTCTCTGTCACTTGTATTTGACTTCCGAATGGCTGAATGGTTAATTTGTTGCTTTTGTTGGACAATGTTTATTTGCCTTTTTTGTATTTCTGTTGTCTGATCTGTTTGAGAAGTGAAAATTTTCTTGAGGTCTGGTTTTCTTCATAGGAATATCTCAAATTCTGTAACTTAGTGCATTTTGTGTTTCTTCTGAGCTCATTCAATTCTACTTGGCTCATAGAGCACAGCACCTTCTCTGATGAGGGCACGCCATGCTGGGCTGTGTCTCCCATGTCATACAATCAATTCTAAAGTTCTTAAGAGAATATTTGAGAGTGTCCTTGTATTATTTTTTCTGACCACCTTGTGAGCACTTGCTCTGTGTGAACTTTCCATGAAGTAGTCTTTTTGGCAAGCGTACATTTGGCATTTGAACAATGTTGCCAGATCAACAGAGTTGTGCTCTCTGGTGTAGAATTGGATGTTTGGCAATTTAGTTCAGAATCTGCTACCTTATCCTGCCAGGTGATCTTCCTAAGACAATTTAAATGGAAGGGATTTTTTTTCTAGCATGGCACTCATAGACTGACCAGGTTTCACAACCATACAGCAATGAGGTAGCAGAATGGCTCTATAGACCTTCAGTTTGGTAGTCAGTCTAATACCTCCCCTCTCCCACACTTTGCTTCTGAACCTTCCAAACACTAAGCTAGTCTGTAATCAATGTGTAAAATTCATTATCAATGTATATATCCCTGGAAAGTATTCTCCCAAAGTAAGCAAACTTATCCACAGCATTCAAAACGTCTCCATTTGTTGTAACCGATGGTTCCACATATGGATGGTGTGGTGCTGGCTGATGGAGTACCTGTGTTTTCTTGGCGTTAATTATTAGGCCAAAATTAGCAAAAGAGCAGAGAATGGTCCATATTTTGTTGCATCTCCTCTTCAGAGGCTGCACTAAGTGCACAATCAGCTGCAAACAAAAAATCGTGCACCAAGGCTCCTTCCACTTTAGATTTGCCTTGTAGTTTACAGTTTACTTGAATTTAATATAATAATTGTTTTTGATTTACTATTTAGAATATAATCTTTAGGCTGTGTTTTGTTTTTATTTTCTTGATTGCCAATTTCTATTGTGTTCTGTAATCCTCATATTTCCACATTTCTACACTCATCTACATTTAATTTTTTTCTAATTACATGTAAACATATTAAACATTCTTTAAAAAAATTTTTGAGTCTCAAAATCTCTCCTCCGTCATTGAGAAGGGAAGCAGTTTAAGGTGGGATATATATGTTTATATATATCTAATCTATATCTATATATTTATATATAGATATAGATATATGCAGTCATGCAAAATACATTTCCATTATTAGTCATGTTGTGAAAGAAAACAGGAAAAAACCCCAAAAATGAAGAAAGGAAAAAAATGTTCTTTGATTTGCATTCAGACTCCATCAGTTCTTTCTCTGCAAGTAGATAGCATTTTTCATCATGAATCCTTTGGGTCTTGATCATTGGATTATTGTCATGGATCATCTTATTGATGAGAATCATAGCTGATCATTATATAATATTTTTATTAGTTTTGTTATTGATATATTCAATTGTGCTGATGGTTTTCCTAATACTGAACAAGCCTTGCATTCCTGGTATAATTCCCACTTGATCACAGTATATTTTCCTGGTGATAAATTTCTGAAATCTCTTTGCTAATATTTTATTTAAGATTTTTGCATCAATATTCATTAGGGAAATGGATCTATAATTTTCTTTCTGTTTTGGCTCTTCTTGGTTTAGATATTAGCACCATATTTTGCCATAAAAGAGATTTGGCAAAAATTCTTCTTCAGCTATTTTCCCCAATACTTTATATAATATTGGAATTAATTATTCCTTAGATGATCATTTGTAGAATTCACTTGTAAATCCATCTGGTTCTGGAGAGTTTTTCTTAGGTAGTTCATTGATGGTTTATTTAATTTTTTTTTCCTAAAATGGGATTATTTAAGTATTTATTTCCTCTTTTGTTAATCTGGGCAATTTATATTTCTACAAATATTCATCCATTTCACTTAGGTGGTCGGATTTATTGGCATACAGCTGGGAAAAAATTGCTCCTAATTATTGTTTTGATTCCCTCTTCATTAGTGGTGAATTCACCTCTTTCATTTTTGATACTTGTAATTTGGTTTTCTTCTTTATTTTTTTCTAATCAAATTAACCAAGGATTTATATGTTTTATCTATTTTTTTTAATAAAGGCAAACCTTAATTTTATTTAATATTTTATGTATTATTCAATAGTTTTTTACTTTCAGTTTTATTAATCCCTTCTTTGATTTTCAGAATTTCTAAGTTTGGTATTTAACTGAGGATTTTAAATTTGTTCTTTTTTTGTTGTTTTTTAGCTTTTTTAGTTGCATGCCCAATTTATTGATCTCCTCTTTCTCTAGTTTATCTTGTGAGCACTTACTGATATAAAATTTCTTTTGAATACTGCTTTGGCTGCATTCCATAAATTTTGGTGTATTGTCTCATTATTGTTGTGCTCTTGGATGAAATTATTGTTTCTATGATTTGTTGTTTGACCCACTCATTCTTTAGGATTAGGCTGTTTGGTTTCCAATTCATGTTTGGTCAATTTTTCCATGTCCTTTGTTAGATATAATGTTTATTGTTTTTTGATACTGCCTTGAAGCAGAATAAATTTTATTTCACTTTCTCATTTTAACTATAAATGTCTTTATAATTTAAATGTAGATTTAAAAAATGCAATGAATTGTTAGGCCATCTTTTCTAATGCCATTTCCCTCCTATTTAAATGGCAAGTTTATTCCATTTACATTCAGGGTTATAATTGTTAAGTTGTGTTTCCTTCTATCAAAATTTGTCATATGTATGTCATATGGGTGTAGTTATATGTATATATACATACCCATATATAAATTTTATTTTAAATAAAATTAGACCCTTATAGTTTGCTTTATTTGCACTCATCTGTCTTATTCTTATTTCTTTTTCCTAGACCTACCCTTATCTCTCCCACCCTAAGTCTACATTCCTTGATCCTATTCATTCTTATTCTCTTTTGTTATTCTGTTTTTTAGACCAAATAAGTCTTTTTCCTTGTCATACCCCAGTTATCTCATCTCTTCATTTGAAGGCCATTCATCTGTAGTACTCCTTTCCAAGAAATAGGAATTCACTTTATTTACTTCTCTACTCCTTTCCACTTCTAGGACCACTTCCTAGTGGATTTTGCACAGAAGTATTTTCTCTTTGTTCTTTGGATGACTGGCCATACCACTCTCATTCAAAGTGAAACTTCTGACAGACAATTGCTTTACCCCTCCCTTTTCTCAGCCCAGACAACAGTGGGTGTAGATCTCTTTGCTCTCATTATCCTCTCATTCATACTTTTCTGGTATCTTTGTATGAAGGAACTTCAAATGGGGAATCCTATTACTAGAAAAATTAATCATGAAGGAAATGTAATGGAATAGATTGGCCTGTGTTTCACTGTAAGCCACCGTGTGGAAACTTGGCAGATGTCATTTTCCAACTATGATATTGCAAAAAGTCTTCTCATTGACTATGGAGTCAGAACTGATGATCAGAAATGATTGGGCCAAAACTAAGCATATAAAAGGGATGATTAGCCCACCTCTCAGTTTCTTTTCTTTGTTGCTTTGAAGAGGCAAAACTCGAAGAGCCATAGTGGCTATTCCCTAAATACTTCAAGGTAACCCTACTCCAAGGTAGGAGTCAGGGAAGTTACCATCAGTTCTTTGGCTGTGAAGCACTAGAAGACTTTTTGTCATCACACAATAACAATCATTGACTTGTCATGACCAGAATCCAATTTTCCCTATGTTTCTGGATAAGCACTTGGACTGAAATCATATAGGGAAATTATTTGTACCTTCCATTGGCTAGTCCATCCTATTACACTATTCCACTATATTAAATATCTTCTATCTTCTGCAAATCATTGGAGTGCATTTTCGACTCGTTGTCCCTTTCTCCAATATGTAAAAGTTCTTTGAGATCCTGGAATGACTTAAGTATCATTCCTTCTAGTGCCTTATTTTTAGAAAAGTCTACATGGCATAATTCTTAAAAGAACAGGAAATTAACATTCTTCAATATTTCCAGATACATGGTGATAAAACTTATTATATAACAAAATTCTTGTAGGTTAATACCAACCTGGTGTTTGCAGAAGCTTTCCCTAATTCAAAACAGTAATTAATAAAAACTAAAAGAAAAAAAATAAAGCTTTCCATTTCAGAAGGAACTCCTAAAATTCCTCTGTAAAGATTAAGGAGCTAGAGCTGCCTGCAGGTAACTTAGCTTAGTTTCAGATGAGAAACCAATCTGTTCTGCATGAAAATTATTTCATGATTTCCTTTAGAACATAGACAAATCAAATTGAAAGTTTGAACAAAACATTTTCAGGTAACCCATTCAATACAGGCCATACTAAATGCTTCCAGAGATCCCTGTCATACATACTGTGGTCCCATTGGAAGTCCAAATAAAAATTTCATTTGGATCCATTCACTATAGGGCCTCTGAATTTTCCTCAAAGGATCCCTACCAATACAGAGGGCAATTGAAACAGAGCTTCTAATTCACTCCGCACCAGGACAAGAAGTTAACTTTAAAAGGAAAACAAATTCAGAACAAAATGTAGAGATTCCCCAAAATGAATCACTTAGAGTTGGTTAACCAAGGTTTCTAGGCCAACAGGCAGATCTTATCCTAGAAACCTGAATTCAGTCCATAGGAATCTCAGACAAATTACCTTTACTCACGTCACAACAAAGCAAACAATCTAGATCTGCTTAAAAGTAAAAGCAAAGAACCTTTATGAATGTCATTGTGTATTTTAGAAATACAAAATTCATTCATATTAGTTATGTGTGACTAAGTTGGTTGAGCTTGAAAAATGGTTACAGTAGTACAATACATATATTTTAATATTTAAGTATTCAAACAAGCAAAAGTTATTACACACACATATAAATACACATCCTGCTCTTGTAAAGAAACACACTGGAAAATAGACTAATTATAGCTTAAAACAAATTTTTTTTCTTTAGTGGATTCCTGCAAACCAGGAAGGAAAAAAACAGAAGGAGAATCTCTACTATGTCCTTGAAAATGCCTAGTGCCTCAAAATTGTCCCGGGTCAATCTTCCCCAAATCCTTTTCCCATTGGTTGGCTGGGTCTCCAGAGAAGTTGACTATTATTTTCTTAGCCAACCTGGGGAGGTTGAGTTTCTAGGTATTGTTTCTCATGAGTCCCCACCAGAGTCCTTCCCATTAACAACCAGTCAGTCAGACAATTAGCTTTTACAAAAGATATTTACTAAAGTGGTATAGTAGGATAGTTTGTACAAAAAAAATTTTCCCCAAATATCTGGGGCATGCTCTCCTACAAATATCAGGTTCATGGAAAGAGCAAGCACAAAACCAAAGTACAATGGCTACACATGAGATATCACATGTGAGATACACATGTGATAAAGCGGTAACTCAAAATGCCTGGTTAATGGAAGTCCTTTCTTGGCTATAGCCAGCATTCTTTTCTAGTGCAAAGGGTCATGCACCTTAAAGATACCCTTGGGTGGCTATTTTTCTGCATCTTTGCTCGTACTATTCTGTGTTTATCCTTCACTGTTTGGCTCTCTGCTCCTAGTGGATGCATTGCCTCTTACAGTGTCAGTCTTTCCAATAACATGGTGTGTGTGTGTGTGTGTGTGTGTGTGTGTGTGTGTGTGAGAGAGAGAGAGAGAGAGAGAGAGACAGACAAAGATAGAGACAGACACAGACACAGAAACAGAGACAGAGAAACAGAGAGAGACAGGGAAATTATTTTTAGGCTCACTTCCCTACTCCCCTTGCTGTTCTCTGATTCAGGGTTAAGAATGACTCCAAGGTTGTGAAACTGGAATCTGAAAGGATCGTACAAATATAGAATTTTTCATTTGGAAGGCTCCTTAGACCATCTAGTTCAAACTGTACCTGAACAAGAATATTTTCTACAGCATTAGCAAGCATTCATCCATCCTTTGTTTGGAGACATCCCAGGAGGAAGAATCTGCTACCTGCACTCTGGGAATAGCCTATTCTACTCTGGGATAAATCTGATGATAAGGAAGCTTTTTCTGGTGTTCAAACCAAAATCAGTCTCTTTGCAGCTTCAGAGAACTAAGAATACAGTGAAAAACTTGACTCAGGAGTGCCTGTTCATATTTTTGACCATTTATCAATTGGGAAATAACTCATATTCTTATGTATTTGACTCAGATGTTTATATATTTGAGAAATGAGGTCTTTATCAGAAAAGCTTGCTTATAAAGTTTCTCCCCCTCCCCCCTGTTTCCTGTTTTCTTTTTAATCTTGGTTGCATTGGTTTTGTTTGTGCAAAATTTTTTAAATTCAATGGAATCAAGGTTATTCATTTTATATCCCATGATCCTCTCACTCTTGTTTAATCATAAATTCTTCCTTATCCTTCGATCTGGCAGGTAAAATTTTCCATGATCCCCTAATTTGCTTATGGTATCATTCCAGGCTGGCATTTGAGGCCCCTCCTTTTCTGGCATTATTACATATTTTTGTGATTCTATGATTTTATAGCCCTTCTTTATGATCCGTACATATCATGCTATTTCTTACAAACCTCTACACATATTTGAGATGTACTTTCTTCTCACCCCTGCTTAATTTGGTTCAAAGTACAATTCAACCGTTCTACACAAAACTTTTTCTAAACTCCCTGTTCTAATTCTTTTTTCCCTTGGCTTTGCATTATTTTTACTTACATATATGTATATGTATATATATATATATATATATATATATATATATATATATTTAGTATTCCCAATACATTTACACCCAGTAAAATGTAAAGTCTTTGAGGAAAAAGGATTGCTGCCTCTTTGTCAGTGCTACCGGTTCTTAAATTTTATATTTGGATGGGATTGGTGATTTCACTAATGTAGTCTAGAGAATATGCAATGTGGAATATTCCTCTCATTCAGCAATCTGACCTTAGAAGGAGGTTCTCAAGGTAATGAAAGGTTAAATCAGATTTGCCTAAGGTCTCAAAGCCACTTGTTTCAGAGAGGGGACTGACCCTGAGGTCAACACTCTTCTTACCATGTGTGTTGACTCCTGCCTCTAGAGATTGCTCTAAACCCTGAGATTCTGTAAGATCTAAGATGAATGGTTGAAGGATACAAAGAGACAGAATTCAGCTTAATATAAATCAAAACTTCCTAATAATTGGAGACATTCAAAAGTCTATGGGGCTGCCTTGGGCCATAGTGGCTATTCCCTAAATACTTCAAGGTAACCCTACTCCAACTTGAAATCTCTTAAGGGTTTGAAGAGTGTAGAAGGGAGTTGAGCCAAGTAGCTTCCATGATTCTAGGAAACCCATCCCTTTTCTTAATGAAATATTTCCTCTTCCTTGATCCATCCTAGGCCTCAGGGATGTCAGCCTTCCCTTTTTTTCTGCAGTACTTTGTGTAGGTATTGTTTATTGAGTATTTTGCATATGGTATCCTGTATGGTCATTGATCTTTCATTTAAATGTCTTGTCTTGACATCTAGATTCTCCTTTGAACATAAGGACCATGTCTTATACATATTTGTAGGTCTAGTTCTAAGAATAGTGTCCAGCCTATATACTAAGGACCAACAAATATTTTTAATGTTGATGAAGATAATAGATCATATTTAAATAGCATTTTATAATACGCAAATTATTTTCCTGACAACAATATAGGGTAGAGAACAAATATTGTTTTCCTTCTATTAAAGACAGAAGAGCATCTGAGGTTAAAACCCTTGTCAGGATCACATAGCTTGGAATTAGTCAGTGGAGTTTCTGAGTCCCATTCTAATGCTCCTTCCACTAAATGGCCTCTCCTCCCCACCCTCAGTTAGTCTTGGGTTGTACTTTAGAGTAGCCTTATGGATTCTGAGGTCTGTGAGAAAGTTGGATTGTTCTGGATGTTCTTATTCATTAAACACCTCCTGTATACATGGAGCTGTGCTAGCTGGGGGGGGGGCCTGCAAAGACAAAAATGAAATAGCGCCTGCTCCCAAAGGGTTTACTTATAGTAGGAATGGGGGAGAATACACAATATAGACAAGTAAGACAATGCAAAGTAACATGGTGAGTATAGAGAGAGTCCTAAGAATTCCGAGGCAAATGATTATTGTCTGTTGTTGCTCTGTCATATCCACCTTCTCTTGGCAAGAATACTGGAGAGATTTGCCATTTCCTTCTGCTGCTCATTTTAAAGATAAGCATCTGAGGCAGACAGAGTTAAGTGACTTAAGCAGGGTCACCCAGCTAGGAAGCATCTAAGGCTAGATTTGAACTCACCAAGTTAAGTCTTTCTAATAATGCCAGGTCTAGAGCTCTATCCACTGTACCACCCAGCTGCCTCTGGGCACAATGATGATTTGTATCCATTTGATAGAACTGTGAGGAGTAGCCTCAGCCAGCTCCTGATGAAAAATCCTTTGGTTAAAGTAATCCATTGCTCCAGTGGCTAAATTGGGCTGTAGAATAGTTTGCCCCTTGGGCTACTCATTATCCTGCCGTGCATGTCTGCACGGCTGGCTGATGTTACAGCAGACTGCTTTCTGTATCAGAAATCATGAATGACCTTAAGAAAGTTAGAAAAATTGAGGAAAAAGTAGAAATGAAGAGGAACAGAGAAAGGCCTTCAGACAGAGACAAAGAGGGGCAGAGAGAGAGAGAAGGGAGGAGAGAGATAGAGACAGAGAGGGAGACACATACACACACATAGATAGAGACAGAGAAAGAGAGTAGAGCAGGCCATTAAATGACAGGGAAAGGAGTGAGGGCACATGTGTGGGTCCCCCAAGGACACCTAGATCTTGACACTCCCTTTTTCCCTCTACATGTTTCTTAGTCTTTCCAATTGAATTGAGGCTAGTTCACCTCATTTTCTTCCTTGAGGATTGCTTTTTCTATTCAATCTTCTGCCCAGTGGTCTTGAAATTAGGAAGACTGAGTTTGGGATCTAACTTGGAAGGACACATAATGGCTTAACAAGTCAATCATCTTTCAAATACATCTCTCAGTACCCCCCAAGCAGGCCATATCAAAGGTTTGGAGGAGCTGGGGAATAGCTGTCAGACTGTGATTGGCAAAAGGAGCTTTGTCATTGGGGCTTCCCTATATTAATGAAATCACAGTACAGGGCAAAATGTAAACAAAAAAAATCATTGTACATACATACATATATGCCCACACATAAATTCACACACACACACATTATATATACATATATATATATACATATAAAATATACACATACATGAGACAGGGAAGTGGGGAGAGAGAAATAGAGGCTCAGAGCTGAAGTGATTTGCATAGGGTCTCATGTTTGGCAAAGGGCAGAGCCAAGATTTGAATTCAGGTTTTGTCTCACTCTACATTCAAGCTTATGAAATATTTCCCAGCCTTTTCACTTATTTTCTTTTTCTTCCTGGATGCTCTGTAATAGAGCCAGATGAAAAAAGTCCCTTGGATTCTACTTCCATTTATTTTTACTCTAATATATCCTGTGGTGTTTCCCTCTTAGTTGTAGCATTTGCTTATTCAAATTTCTCTTTTCAATAGACAAAATTACTCTGCTTTTCTTCCTTTACTTCTATTCTCCCACGATTTATCCTGATCTCTTGCATAAGATAAATCCTCCAGAGCCACATTCCTGTCATGGACCTCATGCCATCAAAACTCAGTAAAAATCTGTGATGTTGAATGTTTTCCTTACATTAGGATCCCTATTTACCTTACTCAGGAGCCATGTTTTGGAAATTTATGGGCAGATATTCGGGGCTATGTCATAGATTAAAAACCAAAAGGGACCTTGAAGATCATCTAGTCCAATTGGTCCCCTCTATTTTACAGAGGAGCAAACAGGCCCTGAGATTGGACAACTGGGGACAGAGGTGGGATGTGAATCTAACTCCTTTGCCTCTAAACCCAGTTTCCTTTCCACTGCATGTTTTTTTTTTTTTAATAGTCAACTCCTTTTGTGTATTTTGTAGCCTGGGAATTTCTGGGGTTGAATCTGGGCTGCGCTCTAATTCTTTAAGACTCCACTTTTTATATGAAGAACACTCTTTCTGGATCCATATTACACATTTGTAATATATTGTCTACCCATGGGTGGCAGCAGCTATGTATGCTTGTTTTCTTCTGGGTTCTTTGCTTCTGTTTGGTGATATTTGGAGATGTAAGAAAGTAAAAAAAATTAGGAAAAAAAATCCTTATGTGTAGACAAAATGTGAAAAAGAAGTTTCACAAAAATGCCTAACTCTCCCCTCTCCTTGAAAAATGTTTCCTGGTTTCCTAATATGTTTTTGTTGGATACAGTCTGAAACATGCTGTCCCGCTCCCTCTAAGTCTCATTAATATTTGATCACTTCATGAAGTTCTTATAAGCTGAATTTCATCCTGTACTAGGGTAGAGCTAGACACTTGGCTAAAAGGGACATGTCCATACAATGCAATATTCTGGGAAGGCAATATGACTTTAGTTTTGTCTATTCTATTAAACTGGGACAATGACAAGCCAACTCAGTGTATGTTGTCTAAAGACAGATGTGTTTTTATCGAGTTGGGAATCCTCTAGCCCCAGATGTGGAGGAGAACAATATGGGGGAAATGATTGGATTTGGAATCAAGAGACTTGTATTGAAACCTCAGCTCGATTATTTACTTCCTGTATGAGCTGGGTCAAGCCACTTACTTTTTCTGGTTTGTATTTCCATCAGCTGCAACAGAGTCTGTTGACTCTGAATCCTCTGAATGTATGAAATCTTGGTAGTAAGTCTGAGTGGGGAAAAAAATGATTCCTTATAATCAGGGACATCCACCCAAACCTGCCTGAAAACCACTGCTAAGTGCTGACATGTGTAGACAGTCTACCCAGAAGCTTTTAGGTGGGGTGTGGTGGCTCATTCTACTTTTGAGTTTTGTCTGTGGAGACATGATTTTAGTCCATTGTGGTTATCTGGGAAACTAAAATGTTCACTCTCTAGTTGTGAACATTTTCAGATGTCAGTCATAGGCTGTGAAATTTTATTTTCCCAGACACATCTGTGTTTTTTGTGTCTATTTCACAAACAACTAAGAAACACTTTCCCCAGGTCTTTTCCCAAGGAACCAAGACTCAGGAATCTTGAGTCAAGATATTATATTTTTCTCATCTCTAAAAGACTTATATACTTTACATAATTCATTTCTAGTTATGTCAAACTCTTTGGGACTCCATTTGGGGTTTTCTTGGCAGAGATGCTATAATAGTTCACCATTTCCTTCTCCAGCTCATTTTATATATGAGGAAACTGAGGCAAACAGGGTAAAGTGACTTGCCCAGGATCACACACTCCAATAAATCTCCGGAACTCTGGAAGCCGTCTTCCTAACTCCAGGCCTGGTCCTCTGTCCATTGCCCCACCTAGCTGGCCAACATAATTCATATGTATTTGTTTTGATACATTATATTACAAAGAACCTTCATGCCAAAGTGGTAACATCACATCAGTACAGATAGATAAGTACATACATACCCACACATATATGTGTTGGGTTTTCTTCAGATTGCTTTCTATACCAGTTAATGTAAGAGAACAAGAACTTTTCATCCTGAGCTCATTTTGTTGTGCTGAGCTGATGTCTAGTCTCTTGTGGTCTCACTTGATGGCTTTCGTAGCACCGAATCTCACAAAGCACGTTTGCCTTGTTCGATATCCTCCAGTGTTGGCAAGAACCCTTCAGGGTTTCTTGGAAGTGGAGTTGATTATTGAAAACGTTGGAGGAGGCACACTATCTATAGAGAATTTTCACCCTTTAAAACCACACATTTCTCTTCATTGTGGAACTGTCATCCTTTGTATTAAGTTTTTCTTTTTCTTTTTTTTCCAAATGGGAAAAAAGTTCCCATTTATTTTTGTGCTCTGCATCATAGCATGCAATTATCCTCTGAAAAACTGAGTGGGGACCAAGGGAAAGAAAGCTGGATGACTGTAGCCCATCAGCCTAATAAGTCATTTCTTTTGGAATGAATCACCCTAGACTCTATCAGAGAGTTATTTCCTTGCCATTGTTAGTGGGGAGAGGTGCAGCAATGGGCTGTTATGTATTCCACTTACAATAGGAAGAAAGAAAGATTGACCAAGTTAGCATCAGAAGAGACTTGGACAAAATGAGTAATCCATGGAGGGATATGGGCTGGATGGCAGTCTGTTTAAATCTTAGAATGAGAAGCTGATTTTGAAACCGGAGCAGGGATGCGGAGGTTCCATCAGTGGAAAAGATGATGCTTGTAATGAGTAAATTGATAGTGTCGTGCTACAACTAGTTTAATCTTTTCCGATAAGGTCTTCAGTACATTTAGGGTTTTCCAAAAATAAGATTTTATGGAAAACTGGTAGGTTTTGCATGGGGAAAATGCTATTGCTCTGTGGTACCCATTAGACATCAGAGACACATTAGACATGGAGAGAACTATGTTGTCTCACTTGATGAGGTTGTTTAATTATTCCAAGGCTATTGCTGTGTCTCTGAATTTTCATTTGAAAAAAAAAATCCCAAGAAGACAATTTTTTTAGGCTGCGGTAAAAATAACAAAACACCACAAAATTAGTAATAGACCCTGGGATGTCAAGAGCCATCCCTTTCTGATTCTCCTGATCAAGACTAAAACAGGCAGAAACTTAATGAACAGCAGCCTTGTTTAACTTCTAAATAAGTGGACTCCAAGTGTAATCTTATGATTACAGTGTCATTTTACAATAAAAATCGACTGTAATTTACTAATATGAACATAGGAACGCTTTTTTTTCCTCTAGGGGAAGCGAGAAAAAAGTAATATCTAAGGAGATTTGGAGAAAGAAGGATACAGTTGAAAGAAAATTGTTTACCACCATTCTCATCAAAGGCTTATCTTTTATGTGGCTTTGCTTAGAAGTTAGGATATCTCCAGGTATCTCCTGCTGCTGCTGAGGGCCCTGAAGGTCAGAAAGAGCAGACTTCAGCAATCTGGTATGGAGCAGGCCACAGCCTGAGCCCAAGTGATGAAAGGGCTGCTCCACAGCCTGCCTTCCAGCTTTTCAACAACATTATTTGGCAAACTTTCTAAAGTGCCTACAGTATGGGGGGGCTCTTGGGGAGAGACCTTGGTACTCAGATGGAATGGTCTGTGTGTGACACACCCCCTTTACTTAGATGTTGATCTATCATTTCTGCACCCTCCCAGCTGGTGTGTAAGAGGGATCAGGGCCTTGATGTGATAGCAGGAGCAGGAGTGAAAATTGGCTTTACTGCTACTGCTATCTGGCACCTTCTTACAGTCAATTAAGCTGAGGGCAGGGTGGGGGGCAAGAGGGAAGCAACTAGGTGCCACACTGGATAGAGCACTGACTCGAATTTAAACCTGGCCTCAGATCCTTACTGGCTGTAGGAAATTAGGCAAGTTCCTCTCTGCCTCAGTTTCTTTAACTGTAAGATGAGACAGTCATAGCACCTACCTCCCAGGCTTGTGGTGAGGATCAAATGAAATGATATTTGTGCAGCACTCAGTGTAGTTCTTTTTTCAGTCTTATCCTACTGTTTGTGACCCTATTTGGGATTTTCTTGACAAAGATACCGGAGCGATTTCCTTTTCTAGCTCATTTGCAGATGAGGAAACTGAGGCAAACAGGGTTTAAGTAATTTGCCCAGAGTCTTATAACTAATAAATATCTGAGAATGGATTTGAACTTGGGGAGATTAGTATTCCTGACTACAGGTTGGGCACTCTAGCCACTGTGCCACCTAGTTGGTACATAGTAGGTACCTAATAAATCCTTATTTCCTTCCTAGTACAGTGGAAAGAATACTGCCTTTAGTAGGTGCTTTATAAATGCTTGTTTCCTTCCTAGTACAGTGGAAAGAATACTGCTTTTGGAGTCAAGGACTTGGGTTTGATGCTTAGCACTTCCCATGTGTCACAACCTCCCTGGCTCTCAGGTTCTTTATCTGTAAAATTATAGTGTTGGATTAAATGGTCTCTGAAGTCCCTCCTAGTTCTGGCCCCCCAAGAGGGCCCGAGTGTCTATATCTCTGTAGGAGCTGTGCTAGCCTCACAAACATGCACAGGAAGGTGCTGACAAAGCCAGGAGCGCCACGGTCAAAGTTCGTTTAACAGCATCGACTGGGGACCCTCTGGGGTTGACCTCCGAGGGAGCTTTTAAATGCCCCTTTGGCAGAGCTACCAAGTGCCCAGAAAAGGCGACCAGAAGAACATGAACTATTTTCAGACCCCGTAGGCTAAATCGAAAAGAAGAATGTTTCTAGGCTGCAGCGAGCCGTTGAAGAGGCAACGGCCCCAGAGAACAGTTGGGCCCCAGGGAGCCAGGGGAGGCGCTTGAGCATTGGGGAGGCAGATCTCTGTGGGGGACAGGTATGAAGGAAGCAGTGCTTAAGGTTATGACCATATCTAAGACAAGGAGCTCCCTGGAGGCTTGCCAGCCACGATGCAAGGCATCCCTCCCTTACCTCAGAGAATGGATTTCTCCGGGGGTGAATTTGTTTTTTTTCCCACAGGTATGTAAGTCAGTGGGATATTGATCATATTTGTTTATGGGGCAGGGCCAGGAGTGAGCTGACAGCATGGTTTTCCTGTTATTTAGATTACTGTAGGTTTCAACCAAGTGATGCACTATTTGATTTGTGGTTCCTGCTTGGTCTGGGAAGGTACTAGAAGGAGAGTTGAGTCATGTATTTCCCCCCACATGAAACCTGAGTTAGGTGAAGGTCCCAGTGCCAAGTAAGACATCCATTACAAATACCACAGGGTTCTGTCATTTTAACAAGGTGGATCTCCATCCATATTTGCAGTTTAAAACCCTTCCAGATCTGGGGAGACAAGCTTCAGGAATTGGAACCTAAAAAGAGTCAGAACCTTTTCTGACTAAGATGTCTTCAGGCAGCAGACATGTGGTTCACCACCAGGACCATCCCTGAAGTTTTTCAAAGTTCCTAGAACCCGCTAATGTTTATGTCTTGCTGGATTGGTCTTCAATCCATTCTATGAGAGGAACTGGTGCTGTGCCTTTTGGTAGACTTCTCATCCATGTGTTTCAGTAACTTTTCCCTTGAGCATTGCCTGTTGTGCTAAGGACTTCCTCTGAGAGGGATGCAAAGAGAAATAAGATGTGGCCCTAGAACTTAGAACCTAGGAGACCCAACTACAAAAGGCTATAAAACATCACAAAACAGGGTGAAACCAGAAAGCCAAGACCTTTCTTTGGTGTCTCATGGCTGTTAGGGAGGGGATCCTAAATTGTTTAGAACAGTGAAGGCAAAGTTCAAGCTCTGGCAGGTCTTATGAAGGAGGTTTTGGAGTAGTCTTGATAATGAATAGCTGTTGGCCTAGGAGCTGAAACAGTGAGCCTAGATTCAGGAGGACCAGAGTTCAGATTTGGACTCAGGACATTTACTGGTTGTGTGACCCTGGGCAAATCATATTTACTGCCTCAGTTTTCTCAGCTGTAAAATGGGGAATAATAATAATACCTATATCCTGTGGTTGTTAGGAAGATAAAATGAGGTAATATTTGTCAGGTGCATTTCAAGCTTTAAAAGTGCTATGTGAATGTTGGTGCTGGTGATGATGTTGATGATGAAATATACATTTGTTTCTGAGATCTAGTCTTTTGAGTTGAGAGGTATTTACTACAAGAAGGCTGGCTCATGAAAGCTTATGCCTTGAGGAGCAGAAAAAGGATTGTAGTCTTTCCCTGGAGACTTTCTCTGAAGGGAATAGCTATACCTACAAGATCATCATACATCTTGAATTGTCAGCAGAAGGGCATTAGACAGTTACAAAGTTATCTTATGCAAAGCCCAAGAAAGTAATAATCATTTCTAGTTGAAGCGTATCCAGAAGAATTTCATGAAGGAAATGACATTTGAGTTGAAATTTGAAATACGAGGATGATTTTGGTAAATGAAAACATGGGTTGGGATGAGAAAGGGACAGGACAGGTAGAGGGAGGTGCATAGGATACAGGAATGGAATGGTCTGAGAGGCATTCAGTAAAGGTTGTATCACATGACTGTCTTGTTTTTACATTATCCACATTTCCCAAAATAATCCTCTCCTGCTCTTCCCTCTCCAGAGAACTCTTTTTTAGAACAAAGATTTTAAAAAGAGACAAAAATAGTTAATCAAAATCAACCATCACATTAACCAACCCCAATGGGAGAAGGGAAGGAGTGTATCCCATGGATCTTATTTGGGGTCTAAGTTATCTTTTAATGGCTAATAAAGACATAAAGATATCCCCAAAGTCTTTGTGTATTTTGAACTTTAATATCTCAAACCTGCACTAAGACTTTTGGGACATGTTGGATAAAAGAGGAAAAACTTATTCTGAATTGTTTTTTTCCCCATAGTAACAGTAGCAGTCTGTTCCAGTCTAAGACTTTAGATATCTGTCCTGAGATTCTTAAACTTTCAGGGTAGCCAAGAGATTTTTCTCTTAGACAAAAAATCAATTTTGTATGCCTGTGATTTTAACATGAATGAAAGCGTCATGGGTGATAGAGTACTGAATTTGAAGTCAAGAAGGCTTGCCTCTGATACTTACGATTAGAAAATCACTTAATTTCTCTGGGGCTCAAGAAACTCATGATTTACCTACTAAGTTACAGAGAGATTGCAAACTAGATTAGTAGAAGAGATTCCTCCTGTGTCAGTATCACAGATATTCAATGAATTTTCATTTCCATCGTATTTCTAGCCAGTCAAAATTATCCTTTTTCAAGTGGAGAATTGTCTTTTGGACAATATTTCACACTAAGATTTAACATTCAATAGACTACCTTCTTTTTGGGGATTGTTTATAGTGTTCTTTGGAAGTTCCTTTTGAAGGCAAAATCGGAATCATAGAGTTGATGGGAACTCAGGGGCCATCTAGTTAAGCCCAGGGCTGAACATGAGTACTCTCTGTAGAGATGCTGTAGCATCCCTGACTGATGATTATCCAGCTGTTGCTTAAAGGCTTCCTGACATAGCCTATATTCCATTATTGAACAGGCCTCATCGTTAGGAAGTTCTTCCTTATATCTAGGTAAAACATGCTGTCTAGTACCTGCCATCAACTACATCTAGTTTTACTTTCTGCCACCAAACAGAAAAAAATCTAATTCCCATAACAGGAATTCCATTCTATTCCCTGATCCATGGGCTACTCAGGCTCAAATATGGGGTCAATTTATGGCTCGAGAGCCCATTTAGTGCAAACTCCATAGACCAGGCAGGAATCAAATTGTAAAAGCACTTAATTGCAACATGCTAACAAAATAATAGAAAAAAACATTCAGTAGGATCATTGTTCCCACACCCCCACCACCCCACCCTACTATAATCAAGTGAGAACAATCTCCCATTGACTCATAAACCAGTGGCCAAAAAGATGATTTCTTCCCTAGGGCACAAGCTGGTGGCCTCTGCTGACATTCCTGCCATCATGGCAAAGCCTTCACTCCCCTTACATACCTCTTCCATAAGGCAATCCTTCAAATACTTGAGACAGTAATCATCCTCACACCCTTTCCCGCCCTCCAAGAATCTTCTCCAGCTTCAATACCCACAATTCCTTGAGCTGATTTTCATGGGACCTGGCCCTCCCATCCGGGTCACCCTCCTTTGGACGAGTTTCCACTTGACAATGTTCCTCTTAAATGTTGGCACAGATGTGGGAAGATCAGGGTGGAGGATGTTGATCCCATCCTCTACCTCTTTCAGGATACTTTGTTTCTGTTAATGCATTCTAAGATGCCATTAGCTTTTTTGGGGGGTATGATGTCACCTTACAATCATGACTCAGGTTTCTAGAGTGCATCATCAGGTACCATCTTTGATACTAAAAATTTCAAAAGGATAGAAATCTATATTAAATATTTGAAAATTTCTCTTTTTGATAAGAATTGGAAAAGACTAAGCTTTGGTCTCAGATATTCTTAAGCAGGTACAGATTATCTTTAGAAGCATTTTTGCAGTGAATGGAAGATTGTATCCATAATTTAGCAATCTAAGTAAAATTTCTATAACAGAAGAACTGTTCTAGGAGTTGAGATTATGTGATGGTTGTCTTCTTGTCCTTCCATTAAATAATGTAAGTGAAACCTTCATTTCTTAATTGATTTAAATAATTTAGACAGATTTCATAGATTATTCTTCAAGGTGGGGCATCTAAATATTTATTTCCATAATCCTATAATCTGCCAATCTAATTGCTATTTGTCCACGTTTATTTTCAGACACATTTGACTTTTCAAATCAGATCACAATTCCAGAAGCTTGTTTATTGGAAACAATTTGCCAATAAGACATTATCTCTTTAGTTATAATTGATCATGTGTCTAAAGATAATAATATTTACCTCTGGATTTTTATGAGGATTGATAAATTAATGTTCATGATCTATTTTAAACCCCAGATACTATTACAAAATGATCAACAAAGTTAATTTTAAAGCACTTTAAATCAAAATAGTTATAGTAATAGAACATGACCTCAGTAAGAATTCTTCCTTGGAAATATATGACTAGAGTGAGACCATTTCTCTGTAACAATAACATTATCTCAAAAATTTGCAGATTTTTCCTTTTGGATACTCTGGTATCTTATCAGGACTTGTCAGGAACACAGTTCACAATTCAGGCACAGAAGTATGGGTTAAAGATAGCTTCAGGGTTGACCTTGATACTTTCCTACTCATGCATATAACCTCTCAAAGGGATCAGATTTCTCCACAAGTCATTCATTTCCGGGTTTTTGCTGTTTTGTGTCAATCTTGACTTTGCCCAAATAGTTGGTATTTTGGAATTCTGATTAGAGTACAGTTTTTCTACTTGTTATAGCCTGGTTAAGTCTAACCACTGAGTGACTCTCTCTTTTGATACAATCAGAACGTGGTTGAAGAAATAACCATAAAGAAATAGGTATATCATTAATTATTGGCGGATAATCAACATTTGGCCCCTCCTAGTGGATTGATTCTGCATTACAAGGAGATTTGCTGTTTGCTAAACTCGGCTTGGTTGGAATATTTTGTTGTGTGTATTATTTTAACATTCAGGAAAGTCTACATGGGGTGATAGAGTACAACATGAAGGTTCTGAGTGGGATGCCTGTGAAATTAGCTTCTTTGGTCCACGCATCGGGCAAAAGTGTATCTTTGGTCACAGTAGAAATGAAGAGGAAAAGTGTGGAGAGATCACTGCAAATTCATTACTACTGATCCTTGGAGATACTTTCAGGCCTCCCTCTCCCTTATCTACTACATGCAGTCAGGTGACAGGAAACATGGATGAGGAGTGAAAGATGGCCTGGGGTCAGGTCCAAGCCTGTGGGACCGAGGGCAAGTCACTTAATTTGAGCTTCATGGGGTTGGGGGGGAGAGCAGGGTCACTGAAGTCACAAATTCAGTTTCCACTGGCACGGCCATCCCTGAATATCAGCCACCAAGTCTAGGAGCACTGGCTTTCTTTTCAGAATTCCTTTGTGTCTCTGATCCTGCTTGGACACCAGCCCTCTTGTATTACACCTGCATGCTTCAGACTCTTGCCTTGATCCCTCCTTCCACAGCTTCCAGACTTATCTTCCTTAAGCAGTCCTTCTTTACATCACAGAACCATAAGACTGGCAGAGGCCATCTGGCCCAACCAGTCCTAGAAAGGAACTCTCAGTATAACATCCCTGGCAAGGTAGTCAACAAATGTTTACTAAGTGCTTATTGTATACCAGGCTGGGGGGGGGGGGGGGAGGAGAGGCTCAGTGGATAGAGCTCTTTGTTTGGCGTCAGGAAGACCTGAGTTCAAGAGACTTACTGCCTGGGCAGCAAGTCATATAACTTCTGTTTGCCTTAATCCACTGGAGAAGGCAATGGCAAACACTTCACCCCTTGGACAGCGTGATCCATGAGGCCACAGAGTCAGATACGGCTAAATGACAGACAATAATGTGCCCGGCACTGTGCTAAGTGTAGAGGGCACAAAGAAAAGCCCAAACCAGGGAGTGGGTGGCTGACTAGGCCTGGACAAGAAGCAAAGCAGATTCTCTGACCTCACTCTCCTAACTCCCAAGCCCATGTGGGCTCTTCCTGCCCTATAGGGCAGCTGCTTCTCTTAAGCCTTAGGTTTCTGAGAACCCTGAGGTACTGGGAGTAGCTTTCCAGTGCTATTGCTTGTAAGTCCCCTCTGGTGTGATTATTAATTATTAAATAATTAGCCAGGATTAGTTAGCTTTTGGAAAGGTATTTCAACTTTGTAACATCTCTCCAATGTGCCCCCTTCTCTTTTCTGACATCGCCAGAGTTTTGATACGGGCTCTATTATCTTGAACCTGGCCTGTTGTAATAGCTTGCTGGTGGGCTAATTTGCTGGAAATCTCTTTTTCTTTCAATTCATTCCACAGTTGAGCTGCCAGATTGATTTTTCTAAAGCACGGATCTGACTGAATTGTAAAATCCCCGTTCAATAAACTCTAGTGATTTCCTCTCACTTCCAGGTGATCAAATACAAAATTCTATTCAGTTTTCAGGACGTTTCACTATCCAACTTCTTCCCTCTCCACTCCCAGACTCCTTATACTTTATTCTCTGCCATGTACCCTTTGGGGCAGTAACATTGGCCTCCTGGCTGTTCCACAAATGGGACACTCCAACTCTTGGCTCCAGATACTTTCTCTGGCTGTCCCTCTGTGTCTGTCTGTGTCTGGAATGCTCTCCCTCCTTGTTTCCATCTTTGGGCCTCTCTGGCTTCCTTCAAGTCTCCCACAGGAAGCCTTTCCCAATGCTTCTTTCCTCTTTTAATTATTTCCTAATTTTCCTGTGTGGAGTACATAGGATGCTTGGGAGAACCAGAACCTTTGAAGTGAGGGCTTGCCAAACCCTTTCCATGAGCACTGCTTTGGTGTCCACTTGTCACCCACTTCTCACCCGTGGCTCCAAGAAACTGGCATGTGCAGCAGCCACAGCTTGGTCTTAGCTAAACCAGGCTGAGGGTAACCAACAGGCGTCACATCCTTCAATGAGTTAGGGGACATGTCTCCCCCAAGCATGTGAAGGTTTCCCTCAGGAGGAATAGACAGATGAGAGCAAATGTTTCTAAGAGCCTTAAGCTGCCAAAGCAGGCTCTGTGGAACACTCAGAACTTGGTCAGACATTGAAGACTCAGAGGTTATCTACTACATCGTGGGTCACTGCCAGTCCCTTTGAACTTTGTCTCCTAGACTTCAGTGACTGGATTTTGCATAACCCTGTCTCACTTAAACCCAATTCATGCACAAGTTAAGTCATCACCTATGATGTCACTGGTCTTTGAATCCACTCTATAGCTGCTTTGTATATAACTGTTTATTCCTTGCTGCCCCAATTGGGTTGTAAATTCATTGAGAGCTGTCTTTTGGCCATCCCCTCTCCCCCAGCTCTTTCTTAAACCAATATCTGCCCTATAGTAGGTACTTAAAAGCTTATTGACTGACTGGCTTGATTATTGAGTATATGTGAGCTCCAAAAGGCACCAATCTGAAGAGACTTCCTTTTGGCCTAATTAAATGCCCTTGATCAATCAAGTGATTCTATAATGGAACCAAGCCTTGTTGTACTTGGTTCACATTTCTCTCTCATGCTGGATGTATGTTTTCACTCCTGTTTCAGAGGATGGGTTTCACCTGATAAAGATATTAAGGCTAAATGGGGCAGAATGATTGATTGATTGAGTTATCCAGGAAAAAGAAGTGAATCTCTGAGAGAAGGCTCTAGTAGCTGGGTAGGGAGCTGCTGTGCTGAGAAAGGCTTCGTTCCACAGAACTGACCACCTTTATTGTCTGCACCACAGAATTCAGCAGTTAATCATATACTATCATTTCTTTGCTGGTATTTATTTCCCTTAAGTTATTCTTTTATTTTCTGTAAGATTTTAAGGTCTTGGGAGCAGGAATTGTATCTTTTTTATATATTACAAGTCATGGCTGGGCATATAATAAATACTCAGAAATACGTCATGATTCAGAGAAGCGAGGGGACGCCATAGTGCATAGAGCGCCTGGTCACCTTCCTGAGTTCAAATCTGGCCTTGGACCCTGACTAACTGTGTGAGGCTGGGCAAGCCCCTCCACCCTGTGTGCCTCAGTTGTCTGAAGTCTAGATGATGTCTCTATTCCGTTCTTGCTCTGACATTGTTTGCAGTAACTCCGAACAGAAATGCCTGTAGTCAGCCTCTGTGACAAGAAGAGGGCTCCCTTCTCTATCTTTTCTGTTTCTTCACCATCATTGAAAACTGAATATCTTTCCCCAGAAAGGAAATTTATGGTCTTTTTTATCCCATTTTGAAAAACATGAGGGTGGATTTAAGAACTTGGTCACAAAGTATGCAGCAATGTTGTTTTCCTTCACAGATTGAATCTTTTCCCTTTCCTTTCTCATGACAAAAAGTGTGGTTTTCCCTCTATATCACTTGCAGTGCCAGGCTCAGGGATCATAAATCCAGGACTGAAGGAGTCTCAGAGGTGTCTGCTCTGTGGGTCTCTGCCTCTCATTTCACAGATGAAGGAACTTAGGGCTAAAGAGGTTAATACTGTGACACTTTTTCTTGAGTCACTTTCTATCTTTTTCTCTGCATCTCCTCTGCTGGGTCCTCATCCATCCTTGTTCTGAGTGTTCTGTCCTGAACCTTCTACTTTTCTCTCTACATTCTTGGTGAGCTTACTGTCTACCATGGGTTCAGTGCTCATCTCTAGCCAGATATTCATCTAAGCACATAAACATGTGTGTTTATCTCCAGCCCACATGGTGGCCTACCACATTTGAGACAAACCGGATGTCCCAAGATGTCCTGTCCAATACAGGACTCACTGTTTTCTCTATCCCACCCTTCTCTCTTCTGAGCTTCCTTATCACTGTCAAAGGTACCTCCACCATATTTCCTGTCATTAAAGGAAGCCTAAGTTCACATCCAGTCTCAGACATTACTAGCTGAGTAAGCCTGGATAAGTCACTTACCCTCTGTCTGCCTCAGTTTATTCATCTGTAAAATGAGAATAATAATGGTACCTAGGGCTATTGTGAGAATGAAATGAGATAATAATGGTGATGTGCTTAGCACCTGCCTGGCATGTGGCCAGCCTTTAATAAAGCCTGTTTGTTTCCTCCTTCCATCCCTCACCAGTGCTTGATAACAAGGATCTTCTTGCTTGTTTGACTCAGGAGGCCAAAGGAATAGGAGTCTGAGGTGGTTTTTGTTTCTGGTCCCAGAGCTGAGGCTTGTACTTTGGTCCTGGGTATGGGAAATGGTTTCATTCACTCTTTCATCATTGCCACGATTATTATAATTTTCACATAATATCTGTATAATCATATATTTGATAAGCTTTTGTTGCCCACCTTTACTACAGAACAGAATAATAAACAGAACAGAAAATTGGTAGGAGAGAGGCTTGTCCCCATGAGAACGAGGTCCTGATTACACTAACGTGAGGAAGGGGCTTCAGAGCCCACGTGATCTGAGCATGAGCAGGGCAAGTTCTGGTTCTAGATTCTTGGCCCCTACCTAGAACCTTGCCTACTGAGGCTTTGAGTGAGCCCAGATTCCAGGCTCTCTGTTCTCTAGCTGCATTCAGAGGAGAACCTGACCAGGCTGGCCATAGGGCACTAGGTCCTCTGCTGAATTGTAGAGTGGCAAGAGTCTCCTGAATGATGAAAGCATAGAACCTTCCCTTCTGCCAACTGTTATTGTTATTATTAGCAACAATAAACATAATGGCCCTTTAGAGGGATGTGGAGGTGGGAAGTACTTTTGCAACCATTGTTTACACTTCTTTAAATCCTTGGCTCCCTTCAAGACTTAGCTTAAGTCCCAGCTTCTGCAGAGGCCCTTCCTCGTCTCCCAGGAGCCAATGCCAGGTTCTCAGAGATGGCCTTCCTTCTACTCTTTGGAGAGAGGCAGTGTGGTGGAGGAGGTAGAGATCTGAACAGAACAATTGAGGTGAAAGTTCCAGCTCAGTCACATATTGGCCCTGGACAACTCATGTTCCCCCATGTCCCCCAAAACTCTTAAGATTATAAATTAAGCTGACCTGCCTTTGCAAGAGGATTACCTCCCTTTGAAGCTTCCTCTGCCAGAGTTACCACAGACTCCATTCCCCTCCCACTCACTATGTCAAGTACTGGTGTCTGATACTTCCTGAGGGAAGGGACTGGTTTTATCTTTTATTGTATCCCTAGGGTTTAGCACAGGCCTGCCACATAGTAGGCACTTAATCAGTGCTTGTTGACTGACTAGTAAGGCTGTGTTTTCATGATCTAAATATTGAAAATCAGCACTTTCAGTTGAGTGCTAACACTGATTGTTGTCTTACTAGGCAAGCTAGACTAAAGCATGAGTGTAAGTCAGAAGCCTTCAATAAATCAAACTTTTGTTGTAGTTTCTTAGAGGCCTTGACAGTTGGAAAGGGCCTGTGCATGGAGCCGTGCGCAGAAAATGCATTCTTCTTGAAATGCTTGTTGATAAAATGTGCACTTTTATACTCAAAAAAGTCTTGTGAAATGTGTGTGTATGTTTTCCTCGGGGCACTTTTTACGTAAAATATGCTCACTCACTTGTTAGCTGGGATTACTGTGGGGTCTCCGCCTTTCTCTAGAAAAACACAATATTTCAGGGCTCAAAAACAATAACAGTCAGTGGGGAAAGAAAAAGAAAAGCTCATCTGTGTGGGCTAAAACATCCTGATGGAAACATCTTAAAAACTTTATTGCCTGAATTTTTTCCTTTCCAGCCCAAATTTTTTTTAGTGTTTCATAGACATAGCATCAGAATCACTAGTGGATGGTTTGGGATAGTACTGAGTTCAAAGGGTACTCCCTGAAGAGTTCCCCTGGTTTGGGGACATTTTGGTGTCAATGTACAAATTAATTTTATTAATTTTATTTTTAAATGTAGATGTGGTTTCAGGCAATACTGTTAACTTGTCTTTCATTTATGGCACTTCTGAAATCACGAGATTCTCTCCATGTTCCTGTGTTATCTCTTCTAAGTTCAAAAGCTGAGATCTTCCTAAGATCACCAGGAATCTCTTTCTCTTTGAATCTGCTGACATTTGGGTTAGGATTTAGGATACTGCTAATCAAAGCACCCGGCTATCTGCTTACTACAACTACCTCAAGATAAAAGGCATGTAAATTCCAGATCTGAACCCTCATTCCCAGAAATAGCTTTCCTCTTCCTGGGCCATTCCAACTTTTCTTTGTCTGAAGGCAAATTTAGCCTTTTCAATCCTAATCCAAGAAATGACTGAACTTTTGTTTCATTTTAAGCCAAAACATTCCAAGAATATCCCACTACATTCCTTGGAAGCCCAAGAGCCATTACAGGGCTCTCTGTCCAACATTCATTCCCTTTAGAAGTCGAATGTCGCCCCCGGAACTTCGGGAGATCCATGGCAAAGAGAACAGGTTTCTGGTCATCTCTTTGACCAGGTGGGTCTGAGGAACTTTTTCAGACGTCTACAATCTCACCACCAAAGCTCAGGCAGTAGGTGTTGGAGGACATTTCACAAAGTCCTGATGACATCATGAGTAGAGAGAAACCAGGTCTCTCATTTTGGGCAAAGCCTAAATATAAGACTACTTTATATTTATGTAGTGTCTTTTTTCCAAGGAACTCCAACCTCTTTACAGACATTATGTCATTAATCCTCAAAACATCCCTGTGAGGTACATGGCAAATATTATTATCCCCATTTTTTATGGTGGTGGAAACTTAGACAGAGAGAGTAAAGGGCTTGCGTACGATCACACAGCAAGTCAGTGATGGACACCTCTGATTCTCCATTTAACCCACATACCATGCTCCTTCTTCATAGGAAAAGAGCCAGACTTTTTCAAGCATATTAATTGCTTCTTGGGTGGGATTTGGGAGGATAAATTTCAGTTTGGCCTGAAATGCCTCTTTTAGGCATTGCTAGAATGTAAGCACCCTGAATATTTGACTGGGGTTTTTTTTTTTCCTTTTCCAAATCTAAGGTAAACATTTTCAAACAAATATTTCCCTCAACTTAGCCTAATTTCCCTCATGCCTATTAAAAGCACACCAAAAAGTGAGGCTAGGTGAAATAGAAATAGGTCTAGGAAAAAGGGATGCTCCCCTCTTTTCATTAGGACTATAATCTAACAGTGATAATACCGAGCAATTCTAAAGATAATGTTTTTTGACATAATGGAAATTCCAAAATTAATTTGGCTAAGGCTAATGTCTAATTTGAACTTTCAGATAGAAGAAAATCTCATGCTTTGGTTGATGGACTAGTATTTTCAGTCATTGAAGTGTTGATGTAATCTCCCACAGTCCTCCATTCAGGTTGTGGAAGACAGTAGACTCATAGCCTGGATTCTAACCTCCGACTCTATGGACACTTCCGTGTCATCTTACACTCACTAAGAATATGCAAGGGAACTCACTAAGGGGCCTAGTTCGAAAAGGGACCTTCCATCAAGTCCCCCATTTAACAGATGAGGAAACTGAACTCTAGAGAAGACAAGTCACTTGACTAACATCACACAATCAGTAGCAAGCAGATCAAACTTGGCTCCTTTGATGAGGGGCCCATGCTTGGCCTGCAACTCCACTGCCTGATGGTTTGTAGATTTAAGTATTTTGTGGCTAGAAAGGAAATGCAAATAAATTCTCTTGGTGGGCACCAATGTCATGCTTCTCTATCCATGATCCTAGTTAGCATCCAGATTGCAATGGTCACTTGGATAGACAACTTATGGGACTTGTCCATTAGTATCTATGCACAGTTGCTTAGACTTGGACAGTTGCTTCAAATGGACTGTTGCGTAGAGGCCAGAACTGAATGGGAGAAGAGCCATTTGGACTGTCTTTGGGAAATTACTCAGTTCTTATATAATGAGCCCAAGCTTCTCCTTAAAACAGAGGTTATTAATCTTTTTTGGCATCTGGTGAATCTCATAAACCCCATCTCAGATGATGTTTGTAAATACACGAAATAAAATATATAGGATTACCGTAGAAATTAATTCTACTGAAATGCAGGTATCAAAATATTTTAAAGCACAAGTTTATGGTCCCCAAATTAAGAAGCCTTGCAAATAGAGTCCTACTTTTTTAACAGTAGTATTTCCGTGTTGGTATTGAATAGTGGTGATTCATAGTATACTGTATTCTCTGAAGAATTAAAGTTGACAGTCACCTAAAGGGAATGAGCAGGGTGATGTTTATGTTTGTTATAGTCGTTCAGTCATTTATGACTCTTTGGGACCCCATTTGGGTCTCTTGGCAAGATATTGGACTGGTTTGCCATTTTACAGATGAGGAAACTGAAGCAAACAGGGTGAAGTGACTTGCCCGGGGTCACATAGCTAGTGATTGTCTGAGGCTGCATTTGAACTCAGGTCCTCTTAACTCCAAGCCTGGTGCACTATCTGCAGTTCCACCTGGCTGCAACACATGACAGATGATAAATTATGAGGGAGGAGTGATATAAAGGATGTCATCTAAAATGAACAATGGAGAAAGATGCTCCTCCTGTAGCAAGAGTGAGGGTATTTGACAGGGTATCTGTGCTCCCCTGCTTTTATCAGAATGCCAGGAGAATGGAAGGAAGGCCTCTTGAGGTTGAGTAGACCTTATGTTGGGAGCCCAGGCTGGATAGGCAGCCATGGGTTGTGACCTGTGTTACTGTGCCATCTCCAAAAGATAGACCAGCTGGAATAATGAGGAGTATCTCAATAGGGCGAAGGAGAAAGGCAGAAAGGGTGCTGCCTGCCCAGAGTGGCCAGAGGATCTTGTCACCACAGAGAGCCTTCCCCATTTCCCCCCCCCCCCCCACACACACACACAAGGTACTAAGTGCCACAGATAGAACCTGTTGAGGAGATATGAATCAATCCAGCTCTGCAAAAGGAGATGTCCACAAAAGATTTGCCCCCTCCTCCTCTCCCAATTCATTTAATATCCACAAAGATAAGCAGGAAAAGCCCAGTTCCCAGATAATCAGCACTTTTTTGTAGCAAACTTTTTTTATAATGCGATGCTACTGGATTCATTTCTGTTCAGTCAGTCCCATGCTAGGTTCTGCGCATCTGACGGTGGAACTTCCACAATTCTGGCCATCAAAGAGCTAGGGAGTGAGGGCATGGAGGGGAATGTTATAAGGCAGAGTGTGATGGGACCACAGGAGAGAGAGAGCAAAGAGTGCTTTAGATTAGAGATCTCCAGCCAGGTCTCCAGAATAGGTGGCAGCTGAGCTGGGCCCTGAGAAGGGCAGATATCCCATGACAGCATGGTGAGCATGGTGGGTGTGAAGGAGAGAGGAGGTGAGCTCTTTGGGGGAGAGATCAGTTTCTGTTTTGTCCTTTTATCCTGAGTACTTCAGCACAGTGCTTGGAGGGATAATTGTTCTTGACTTGAAGGGAAATTAAATTGGAATCAGATTATAAAAGGCCTTAACTAGCAGTCCAGAGGTTTGTGTTCTATTTTAGAGGGAATAGGGAACACTTGAAGGCTTTAGAGCTGGAGCAGGATGTAACAACAGGTTGTATTTGGAGGTGGAACTGACCAGCTCAAATAGTGCTTTCCAAACTTACAAGCTTGGTCTGTGACCAAGACCAAATTATGGCATCTCTCCAGACCTCACTTTCCTCAGCTTAACACAGTAGGTACCACAGCGCCCATATCTTAGGGCTATTGAAATGAGCAAAGGTAAATCACGTGAAGTGTTTGGCAAAGCTTAAAGTTTAGATAATATTAGGTAGCATTTACATAGCACCTACTATGTGCCAGGTGCTGTGCTAAGCACTTTATACATATTATCTCATTTAATCCTCACAATGCCACATGAGGAAACTGAGGCAAAAAAGGTGAAGTAACTTGAGAGACTACAGACCCAGCCCAGCCCTCTCTCCACTTCACCACCTAGCTGCCCACATATATAATTTCATTATATAGACACATACATACATGCATATGTCATACACAAACACATACAATACATATGACCCATACATGTGACATCATTAAGGTCAGACCTGCACATATTATTTGGGTGCCTGCATGAAAGATAAAAGGACAAATTAGAGAGGAAAAAATTAGAAGTCAGGGAAGACCAGTTAGGCCAAAACTACAAATAATTCAGAATAATGGTAGTAAGGATTTAACGTCTAGAAAGATGTCCGTATGATGAAGAGAAGGGGACAAATTTGGAAAAATAAAACATACTTATATACTACATGTGATTAGAAGTCTCCTCCTCAGTAATAGTAGAATCTGGCTTTAGAAACTACAAGACCATATTTTTTGTCGCTAGGAAAAATGATAATCTTCCTGCCCAAACTCATTTATTCTTCTAAATGCTCCCTCGTTTCTTTTTTTGGAAACCAGACTCTGAACAAGCACCTAAAGATTCGATTTCCTCTTTTTTGTCCTTTCCAAATGAGTGAGCGTGACAAGAGACCTGAATATCAGGGCAATTAAGTAGGAATCAGAGAATCTCAGTTGGAAGGGACCTCCAAGACCATCTGCTCCAGCCCTTACTCGTACAAGGAAGTCCTCTGCATGCAGGCTTTGCATGAACTTGTTTCTACCTCTGTAACAGCTCCCCAGTCCTCCCCTTTTCTCTTCTGATGCTGTCAGCATCATGGCAGAGCTCTCACCTCCTGCTTCCACTTTTGCAGTAGACTGTTGCTTCGGGTCTTCCTCCACCCCATCCCAGGCTCCATCTGTTTGTCCAAATGGATGTTCCTCAAATGTAGGTCTGAACGTAGAACTCCATCAGTGGGTTCCCATTCCCTCTAGAGAAAATATAAAATCTGTTTGTAGTTTAAAGTCTTTCATTACCTAGTTCCCTCCAGCTCCTGCCATTCCAGTTAGTCAGTTAATCAATAAGCATTTATTAAGTATCTACTATGTGCCAGGCACTATGCTAAATGCCAAGGCTACAAAGGGGCAAAAAACACAGGCCCTGCCCTGAAGGAGCTCCCAGTCTGACGGGGAGACAACAAGCAAACAAATGTCTACAAACGAACCAGAGACAGGATGATCAGGACAAAATGGAGGGATGCTAAAACTAGGAGGGATTGGGAAAGGCTTCCTGTAGGGGGTTGGTTGGAAGCCAGGATGCAGGGATGAGAAGGGAGGACATTTAGGCAGGAACCAAGAGATGGAGTGTTATATGGGAGGAAGAACCAGGAGCCCGATGTCTATGGAAGCAAGACTGGAAAGCAGGAGGGGGCCAAGTCCTGAAGGGCTTTGAATGCCAAATGGAGTATTTTGTATTGCTCCTGGAGGTAACTGGGAGCCATTAGAGTTTATTGAGTAGGACAGTGATATAGTTAGTCGTGCATGAAAGGAAAATCACTTTAGTGACTGAATAGGGGATGAAGTGCAGTGGGGAGGGCCTGGAGGCAGACAGGCCCCCTGGTACGACTGTTACAGTAATGTAAGCTAGAGGTAATGAGGGTCTGCACCAAGGCAGGGGCAGTGACAGAGGAGAGAAGGGACTGTGTTTGGGAGGGGTTGCCAAGGTGAAATCACCAGGCCTTCCTTGGGTTCAGATAGGATATGGGCAGCGAGTGATGGTGAGGAGGTGAGGATAACTCCTGGGCTGAGAGTCCGGGGTCCGAGAGGATGCTCTTCTACCTTACTACCCTCCACAGAGCCTATAATCCGGGATACCACGGCATCCTTGGCTCTGCTCATACCAAGCACCCCATCTCCCACCTCTAGGCATTGCCTCTGGCTGCCCAACTGGCCTGAAACTCTCTTCCTCCTCATCTTGCTTCCTCGGCTCCATTCAAGTCTTAGTTAAATTCTATTTTCTGCAAGATGCCCATCCTGAGAATCCCCCTTAAAGCCAGTAGCTAGTGCCTCAGAGCTGGTGCTCAGAGATTACCTCCCGCTGATCCAGAGTTGAGTGCATGTTGTCTCTGAGAAGACTGTGAACTCCTTGAAGGCAGGACCTGTTTTTACTTTTATGTCCCTAGAGTTTAGCACAGAGCCTGGCAGGTACATAGTAGGTGCTTAATAAATGCATATTGACTTGACTTGGTGACCTCAACTATAAGGAAAGTTGATACCGTGTAAGGCAGTACTGTCCATTGGGATCGTTGGAAAGTTATTCTTGATATTGATCCAAAGTGTTTCTCCCTTACCCCGAGTTTGGCCAAGCAGAGCAGGTTTGCTTTCTTGGCCACTTGACAGACTTCAGATGCTGGAGGCCTGTTCTTATGGCCATCTGAAGTTTTCTCTTCAATATTTCCAGTCACTTCAACTGGCAGAAAAAAAAGATGAAAAATCAGGAAAAAACAATTCTTCCCCTTGGAAGTGCCAGGCATTGGTTTTGAGTTCCTAATTCTTATTCTGGCTTCTGAAAACCTCAGGTGCTGCAGAGAAGACAAAGATTGGCCAGAATTCTGGGGATACCCACAATATTCTGCTGGACTTAGGCGGTCCAGGAGAATTGGAGACAGGGCTGCATTTATAAAGAAATATTGTTTCATTTGAAACTCAGTAGTTCCACCACAGCACGGAAAATATTTATAGGTTGGAAAATATGTATAGTATGGTGTGCTTTAGCTATATAACCCAACTGTATTTTCATAGCATAAACTCACCACCACTTATATTAAACAACATTATATTTTTTAAAGAAAATTTTCATGGCGCTCTGAATTCCACTTTGCTCATTCTCAACATGGTTAAGACAGTAAAAGGAAGACGGAGCATCCCAACAAGGGCTGAAGTACAGAGAATATTGGTTAAGACACCCAGAAGATAGAGACAAAGACTGAGATTTGTTGGTCTGGGAAATGGATTCTAGGAAAGACTTTTAGCTTCTCTGATTAACAGATAAGGGAGCTGAAGAAAACCTTCTCTAACTATGGCTTTTGTTATCCATGGACAGTCTTGATTTGTTTTTCTTTTACTGATTCCAAAAGATTTTTACAAATGATCTTTAAGACTATAGAATTTCTTTTGGTCCACTGTGTCATATACCTAAACTTCGATGCATCATAGGCAACTGTGACAGTTCTGAGAAGCATGGAGGATAACTGGGGTCTATCATAGGCAAGATTGTGAAATGGGTACAAAGCAAGTTCTTGGGCTCTTTACCTGCTGCTTGGGTTATCCTCACCCTACCTCCCACCTCTTTGCTATTTGGTACTCTCTCCCTGTCTTCTTTTTTTAGGAAAATGAGGGGCTTTTATGTATGTCACAGAGACGCTGGTACTTTGGAAGAGTGAGGGCCTACTGGGCCCCACAAATCACACTTCAATAAACAAATGTCTAGTCTGCTTTCCATAAGGTTTTCCTGCCAGTGAGTCTCTAGCTTATTTAAATTCTTCAGATACATTTCCTGAGGACACACCTGGTCCCAAATCAGCAAAAAAAGTTAACCAACAGATTAATTTTTGGATAGTTTCAAAGAGATCAACTCTTTTTAATAATATAAGAAGTTCATAGGAACCAGAGTTGGAAGATAGATTTCATACAGATAGTCAGATTCCCCCCTCATTCTACAGGTGAATAAACTGAGGCCTGAAGAAGTGAGAGGATTTGGCCGAGATCCCACAGTTAATGAGTCACAGAGCCAGACTTCAGATCCGACTCTTCTGATTCACGGTTCACCAAACCACATCTGCCTGTTTGTTGTCTTCTGGTGAAATTCTCTTCCTCCTCCTTTGACCAGCTCGGGCACCAGCTCTTCCTCTGGGAAGCCTTTCCAGATAAATCGAGCTAATCTCTCCTTTCTCTCGATTTCCTTGAGCCCTTGTCACTCTGCTATTGCATTGTCCCTTGGATCATCCTTATTTGTATATGATTTACTCTCTCATCTTTCGGGATTTAGACTCCTCAAGGGACAGGACCGGATAGTTTATATCTCGGCAGCATTCCTGACTAGCAGAGCATACAGCAGGTGCTGATTAAATGTCCAAATTGAAAAAGAAAAAATGTTTGAAGTAGCCAAGATGATCGTTTACTGGAAGTGTTAGAAAGACATGCAAAGAAGGTGTTTGGATCAAGAAAGCAAGTTCATTCATTCAGAATACAAGTAGATGATGAAGAAACAGGAATGGTTTACGTCAGACCCAGTGGACATCTTAGAGAAGCCTTCTTTCTGATAAAAACACAAAGGTTACAAAAGTGCTTCATTTATTGCTGAGGACTTGTAGATAAATAAAATTTGGATTACTGAAATAATTGGTCAGTGAAGTAGGCCCAGAATTGAAACAGAGGAAAGGGCCAGGCTAGATGGTTTTTTATAAAACATCATACCAGTTTTCACGGCTCTGGAGGATCCCTGGAACTCAGGTCCATTTTCTCAACATTCTCCTTCTTCTGGTGCTGCTCCACAGCTTTGACTTGTGGAATAGCCTGGACACCAAAAAATGGAGGATGGACAGTGAGGCTTGGTGATGAAGGGCATGGCAGCTGTGAGTTAGCAGTAACCCAATACAATGAATAGCTGGGTAGAAGGGGCAATATGAGGCCTATCATCAGAGGAACATGGGCCTGGAAAGAAGGAGAGCTGGTCATGCTCAAGAGATGGGAAACCCATGCGTTCCATTCCTATCCATCAAGAGAGGAAGGCCCTGACACATTGGGTATGATAAGAATAGTGGGTGCAGTGTGAGAAGGTCTGGATGGAGGTGCTATTATGTACCCCAAAATGGAGTTGGACCCTCTTAGAGAGAATTTAGATTCATCCTCTCAAATTGGAACTTTAAACTTAACCTTTCCTTATGAGCAGCTTTTATTTAGAAGGGTTTTTGTTTCTTTGATCATTTTCAAGTGAATTTATCATTGATTTAAAGTGAAAGTTAACTTCTTAGAAATGAAATGGTTAAGCTTTACCTTAACGTAGAGGAAGTACTTCAGTAAGTGAAACAAAGTTGAGTACCGTCTCCTTAATCCTATGTCTTTCTGTAGAGATTACTCATAAAAAAGTGGTTTGGGGCTAGAAGATGGGCCTTCATTTAGGTTAATCAGTAGAATGTGAGCTCTTTGAAGGCAGAGATGGTTTCATTTCTGCCTTTGTATTCTCAGTGGTAGTACACAGAAGGTGCTTAATAAGTGCACATTCAGCTAAACTAGTCTCATACTGGCAGGTGAGGGAGAAAGTGCATTTCTCTCTGTGATAGTTTCTCTAATTAAGCTAAAGGCAAGCTGATTTTTGTACCTACTGAAGGCACTTTGTAGACAATTAGATTCAAATCAGTGACCTACATAGCAGGTCTATGAGAACCCAGTGTATTTCAAGACAGATCCTCTAGTTGCTGTCCTTATCTTTCCATCTCCTTTTTGAAGAATCAGCAAGCCCTGTGTCAAGTTTGGTACATCTGGTGACACCGTCATGTCACTGCCTGTAGATTTCCTCTACTCTTGCCAGAGAGGGAGATAAAAAACCCTTTTCATTTTTATCATTTTTGTTGTGGGTTTCTCTTTGCTTTTTTCTTTTAAAGTTTTAACCTCTACATATCTGGATTGGCTAAAGGGTTCACACAGAATCACTTAGGTACTTGAAAGTCAGAAAGGAATGGAGATGTTTAAAATAGATTTTTAAAATCCCCTTAGATATCAAATAATGTTTTTAGGTCATTAAAAGGTAAGGCAAGCCAACCTCAAAGCATGTTCCTTCAACAGCTTTCCAGCTTTGAGGAAAGGAACTCGTTTCACAATCAAGGTTTCATCATAAGTAGCTAGAGGCAGACAAACAGATCAGAGTAATAAATATATCTGTGTGATAATAAATATGAGATAACCAATGGCAGCCTCTGAACAGAATCGCTGGCCTTCTGGAGGGAAGCACTTTCTTAAATCTTGATCTGTTGGGGAAAATGCATCTTTTACTCTGCTGCCTGGAGAGAGAGAGAAAAGAGAACAATTTCTATTGACTTAGATCCCGGGCATCCAGTGGGCATCTTGCAAACCACAAGATGGCCTACAAACCAGAAGGCATCCTGCAACCAGAGAGCAGCCTGTCTGTGATTTTTAGGGGGAGAAAACCGTAACTGGTCCTTGCCAGGTGACATCTTCCCAAGTTTAGATCAATAATTGAGTTGTCATTACAATAAGTATGATTGGAAAAGGTTCAGGAGGATCACATCATTATCGATTTCTGATGACATGAAGAGATAACTGCTCTTGGCTTGGATTACCTAGGCTGGTGGCCTAAACTATAACCCAATATGTTGGGTGACTCCTTCGTTTTTGTTAGAGGGGGGAAGAAATAGGCTGGATCTTCTAGATTTTAAAGGAGAGGCCTTTGACTTTGGCCAATATCTCTGGTGCTCCAGAATGTTGTCCCACTTGTGCCCTGTCATATTTCTACTTTCTCTGACCTAACTTTCTGCTTCTAAGAACTAGCAACTTTTATAAAAGGAGAATGAGAAAGAATGAAGAAAAAACAAAAATAAGATATATAAACCTGTGGCACATAAGTGAGAAAAATCACTTTTCTGAGATTATCCCACAATCGAGTAAAGAATCAGCAATGTCAGAGCCGGGAGATATCTTAGAATGGAGAATGTCAGAGGTGGGGAAAGGAAGGTCTTAGAACAGAGAATATCAGAGCCAGGAGAGACCTTAGAACAGGGAAGGTCAGAGGTAGGGGGAGAAGGGTCTTAGAACAGGGAATATCAGAGCTGGGAGAAATCTTAGAATGGAGAATGTCAGAGGTGGTAAGAGGAGGGTCTTAGAACGGAGAAGGTCAGAGGTGGGATATCTCTTTGTGGTCTAGCCCCCAGCTTCTTAAATGGTGTTTTACAACACCATATGGGGTCTTGTAACTGAATGTGGGGCTTGTGAAATTATGATTTGTTATAAGCAAATGTTTGATTTGTACACCTTTTTTTTATATACCAGTATACATGCTATCACGTAAAATTTCTTGAGCAGAAAGAGGTCACAAGTGGAAAAAAGTTTAAAAAGCTCCAATCCGGCTCTTTATATACAGAAAAGATCTGATGTTGTACATAGGCAAATTTCAGACACTGTGGCAAGATGGAGAAGCGAACAGTTCAGACAGATAGTTTTAAATCTGAGAAGCTTCCCAGTGCCTCCAAACCCAGAAGAGGCAGTATAGCTCCTCCACCTATGTTTAAGGGGAGGCCTGTGGTTCTCAGAAGGAGACTAATGTTGGCAAATCCTAGGAACTAAAGTAGAAAATCCCTGGTGTTGGCTCCATAAAGTAAAAAGCATACTGCCAGGACTTTTTACAGAAACATATGCGGATTGTCAGCTCCTTTGAGAAAACTCCTGTAGAATTTTTAAGCAAAAGGATCATCATTCTTCCGACTTTAGCTAAGTAATTGTTTTGTGTAGAATGTCTGACAATGCCCCAGAAGATTGTCTTTCCTTAAATAGAATGAGCGATGCATCAGAAGACAGTCATCTGATGGCGATCGAATTATCCACATTTTCAGTCTAGACTGTCCGAGACTCACTGGATATGCAAACGCTCAGTTTGTTTTGGCCTTCCCCCTGTGGCTTCTGTCACCCGGCATAGTTATTAGAAGTACGAACTGCACCTCCACAGCGTGGTTCCCAAACATTCTTCTGCATGGATCGGTTCAAAAGTATTTCCAAAGAATTCTAGCCTTTTACAGCTGTTGAAGTTCTCAGTGACCACCTAGTTCTTATTTCACTGGTGAAGAAAGAAAGTTGATTTGTACCCATTAGTGTCAGCCTACTTCCCTCCTCCTCCTGGGTTTCCTTTTCATCACTGGTGAATAAGAACTAGACAGTGACTGAGGCTCCTTCTAGGTGTAAAATCCCACGATTCTTTATAAGAAATATCCTCAGGGAATTCTTTTTCCTCTTGGACTGCTTCTGAACCTTCTAGCTTCTTTATAAACCAGTGGCACTTTCCAAGCCTCACCATTCTGGGAGTGGTGTATGTAATCAGGGTAAAATTCTGACCAACTCACTGCAATAAAATGGCTTTTTCCGAGCTTCCCAATCAAATTCTGGTTTCCTGAATAATAGAGCAGAGCAGGACTCTGAAGTTATTAGGGCAGCCTATCATTTGAGGGCTCTGGCTTACATCTGTCTTCTCTTCTGAATCAGAGAGACACCGATCCGTCCTTGGTACTCTGTGCCCTGACTTAATCAATGGCAGGATGATTGGTAGTTGAGTAGCAAACGCCCCCAAATGAGGTTTCACACAAGCTGAATTCTGGCCTGCCGTTTTTCATCTCGCCTTACCATAACAAATTCGTTTTCTCAAGAAAGAGGTTTGTTTTTGTGTTTTGTGTTTTGTATGGCCTGATTTCATTTCGTCCGGAGTAGGTCATTCTAAGATTTTACATACATAAGCAAACCAGTGATTTGATAAGTTTTATTTATTTTTTCCAGGGTTTTACGCTTTTAAACAGTCTAGGTTTTGGTTTAAGCCAGAGTGAATTTGAGTGGCTGTTCCCAAGGGTGGGCTTAAAACTGCTGTGACCAATTATCCCGATTGCTTTCAAAAACCAAAGAGAAACCAATTCTTGAACTAGCCAGGTATCCCTCTGAGCATTCTGGTTCCATGCTGGCTTGTGTGTCATAAGTGCTTGACTCCCTTACTGGGGAGACTGCAAGATTTAGTGCTGGGATGGAAAGCCAGCCAGGAAGACCTGAGTTCGAGTTTCCCCTGGAACACATACTTTCTTTATGACAATGGGCAGGTTTTTTTTTTTTTTTTTTTTTTAACCTTTTGGCTTTCTAGGTTGTTGTAAGAATCAGAGAAGGTACCATCTTCATCGGTAGATGGACTTTCCTCACCTGGAAATTCCTCATTCCACTGAATTCATAGACCAAGTTCCTATCCTCATAATTTTTCACCACAAATCAAAAATAGTAATAACTTGTGTCAACAAGAGGCAGAGGAATATCGTTTTGGCTTCTAGTATATTTGGCAGTCTTTTCCCACTAGGTATATTGGAAAAATCTTTTTTATCATTTATCTTTCCACCCTCCCTGGGCAAGAGTGGGGGTTTGGGGATGGGATGGGGGGTGGGGAAGAGGAATGGACTAGGAAAACCTTTTCTCCCATCTAGTGGCCAGAAATGTAAGTGTCCTGAGTGTTCCTTGGGATGGGGGATTAAGAACTGGCTCAGGGGGCATTGCATGGAGAGATAATATACTTGACTCTGCATTTAGGGAGGCAGGATTCTAATCCCCAATTCTTCCTAAAGCCTGAGGAGAGACTTATTTGTGGTGACTCACCCTTTAGTCTCCTATGTCTAAGCCTCTTTAGGTCCTGGGAGGCGGGGGCAGGATGGTTCTAAGGGCCAAGAGAGCGGGGTGCTGGCCGATATCATTCACTCACTGGAAAGGCGGCCTAGCTCCCTCTGCTAATGTGTGTGGAAAGCCCTCATTTTTTTCCCTCTCTGAAGCATTTGGGCACCCTCCAGCTCTCCTGACCATTATTGCTCCCCTGCTGGCTTCTCACCTTAACCATCAGCCCTCCCCCCAGGATGTACTGAATTCACTTGGGAGAGCCAAAGCAGTGTCCCCAAAGTTGGCTGCCTCCAGGGGCCTTGGGCTTCTGAGGCTTGGAATGGCAGCCTCTGCTCCTGGCAGCAGGACAAGCCAGCAGGGCCAAAGCAGCCAGCCCAGGGAAAAGCAGGTTGGGATCCGTTACCCGGCTCCAGGGAGCGAAAAGCCTGCTTTCTTGGCGGCCCCGAAATCGCTGCTGACTGTTGTCTCTCTCTGGTAATTCCCACAGATTCAAAGGCTGGAATTCATGGACAGTCAGCAGAGCCCTGTGGTTCTGAGGAAGAGGAGGAAGGTCAGTGAGTCCGAGAAAATCCTCATTCCAGATCGAGATTGACGATCGGGCCCCTTCTCCGTGTTTGTTTTTGTCTTGTTGATCTCATTGTGCCACAGACCAAGATAAACTCTCTGGCGAGGAAATGAAGCCCCTGTGGCCAAAGCTTTGGGCTCCTGCCGGGTTACTATTCCTGAATTTGTTTCCCTACCCCTCTTTCCACTGTGGTAAACAAAGGCTGTGATGTCGGGCTGACTTTGGAGTTCACTCTGGGAGAAGGGAAGTTGGCCAGAGAGCAACAAAGTCAGCAAAAGACCGCCCTGGGTTACAGTTACCACAGGCTTTAGCTGCAGACAAGCGCCCATTGTGTGTGTGTGTGTGTGTGTGTGTGTGTGTGTGTGTGAGAGAGAGAGAGAGAGAGAGAGAGAGAGAGAGAGAGAGAGAGAGAGAGAGAGAGAGAGAGAGAGAGCCAGGCACCTAGACTACCAGGAGATGCCTTAACTTGTTGTAACCTGTGGGCCAGGAGTCTGATCTCTTGGCTAGCGTTCCCACCAAATTGAATTGCAGAGGATGTGTATGGTGCTGTTCTGCCTATTATAAATCAGATTTATGAGTTACCTTAGATTCTAGCCAGGATCAAACTAAGTTCTAGACAAATGGGCCCCTCCTGAGAAGTTGCTCCTATGTGACCTGGGACTGCCAACCAACCCCAAGACCAGAATGGAAATTTGAGGCCTTCAGAAGTCCGGGGCCTGTCTCCAGACCCAATGTGGAGTGACGGTCAATAAGAACCTCAGTTTGCCCAGCTGTACCCACAGGTGTTGCTCTCTAATCCTGTCTCATTACAGAGGAAGTTTGGTAGATTTAATAAGTATTACTGTACCAATAGGAAGTAAATGAAAAATGTTATTTTTTTTCCTTTTTGAAGATGCATACAATGCTGAAATTAATAATTCAATAAAAAATGGGAAAAACCAGTAAGACACCGGATGTGTAGTGTATCTGTGGCTAACTCCACCAAAATACAAGGTAGTGTTCTGCTTAATCATCTCTTTTGTGCTAAGAAATGTGTGATCGCCTAGCTGAAGGGAAAATCAGTCATCTGACTCAGAGGGCCAGTTTCCAGGTGTGCCCAGCAGCCAGCAAAAGGCTGTTTTCTGATGGACCTGGGGATGGCGAATCTCAGTGAGTACCCCTTACTCCCCCACCTTCTCTCCTTTGCCTATAAGCAAACAGTGGGCCAAGAATCCTGAAGCATGTGTACCTGGGGGGAGGAGTAGTTGGCCCTTCTCATGTCCTGGTCCTGCTCATTTAGGGCATTCTGGGGAGGAAACCTGGCTGCACTGGCATTGGTGTATTCTTAACGGAGCTGTGTCTGAAGTCATTCCATCTCTAGCGATACATTTATATAAATCAATCAGTAGCCTAATGAAAGCAAATCCTTTGGACTGAAGAGTTACCCCACATAGAAATGTATGAAACGCCTGCCTCCCACTGCCAGTTTAGACTTTTGGAGAAGATCATTCTAATGAATGGGAAAATACAATTTTCAACTCATATTTATGATTTCTATAAATCCAAATCCTGGTTGACAGATTTCTCTAGGTCATAAACTGCTATCTGAAATATCTGAAAACAAAACTTTTATGGTGATTGTTATTGATTCTCTGCCAAGCCTCACAAAGGTAGAGTGAACTTTTCTGTTCTGTCAATGCCAACAAATTGAATGTAGATGAGGCAATATATCATAGAATCCTCAGCTGTCCTGATCTGATTCTTTTTTTTTAAATTATAGCTTTTTATTGACAAGACATATGCATGGGTAATTTTTCAACAATGACCCTTGTAAAACCTTCCAACTTTTCCCCTCCTGTATCCCACCCTCTCCCCTAGATGGCAGGTAGTCCCATACATGTTAAATATGTTAAAGTATATGTTAAATCCAATATATGTATACATATTTATAGTTATCTTGCTGCTCAAGAAAGATCGGATCTAGAAAGAAGGTTAAAAAAAAACCCAAGAAGGAAAACAAAAATGCAAGTAAATAATAACAGAAAGAGTGGAAATGCTATATTGTGGTCCACACTCATTTCCCATAGTTCTCTCTCTGGGTGTAGCTGATGCTCTTCATTATTGAACAATTGGAACTGGTTTGAATCATCTCATTGTTGAAGAGAGCCCCATCATAATTGATCATCATATAGTCTTGTTGAAGTGTATAATGCTTCTTGCGCATAGAAGAAACAAATGGGAAATGTACATTTGACTGGATGTAAAGGGAAAAGGACTATTGAGATCTTTTGTGTGTGTGTGTGTGTGTGTGTGTGTGTGTGTGTGTGTGTGTGTGTGATTAATGTATCGATATCTCGTCTGACAGTATAACTTGTACACACAATCATTTCTATAATTTTAGAGAATTAAATGATGTGAATAAGATGGCAGGTTTTCAGTCACCTAACAAGCAACTAAGTGCCTACTATGAGATCTGGTGAAGTAGGCCTTCGTGTTTATCCTGAACTGATTATCCACATGTACATCAAGAAGAAAGATCTTGACTGGGAGGAAATTAAAATATAGACATCAATCTGGAAAAGAGGGAGCTGGGCCAGGCAGCTGTTGTCTCACCCCCTCCTGCTTTTGATTCAGTGAAGTGATTAAAAAACTTGAATGATGATAGCAAGGAAATCAAGGTGTTGTTAAATGAAAAAAAATTATGCATAAGGGAAAGCTGGGAATTTTTCTTGTTTACAGAAAGTTGGTTCGATTGGTAGGAAAAGTCAGTCAGGCTGGCAATTGTCCACAGCCTTTTAATTCAGGATGTGAAGATCATGTTTAATTTCTAGTTTCTCCAATCACTTTAGTGCTTGGTTTCTCTTAGTTCTTCAGAAAGAAGTTGAAGATGTTAATCAATGCCCTGGATACCTCTTCAGGCACATGCAAGTAGAGTCTGTATTAAATGGCCCAATCTTCCTATTTGACCTAAAAGAAAGTGTGGATTTATGGTTTTAAATCAGGGGGTGTTAGAGATCATTAGGGACTTCCACAGGTTTGCATGGTTAAAAAAAAAAAAGGACCTTATGGTAAAAAATTAAATTTAAACTCTTATGTGCACAAGAGACAAGACCAGGTCATAGAATCTTAAGAGTTGGAAAGAACTTCCAAGATTCTATCTTGTTCTGACTTGCACACAGAGCAGGAATCTGCTGCTGCACTTTCCTCAAGTGGTAAGTGATTGTACCTCTGCTTGAGAACCTCCAGACCTGATCTGGTGCCTGATCTGGATCGAAACAGAAAAGAAGATGAATTTGATCCAAATTAACCTCTAGTAGGAAGCTTCAATTAAAAAAAAAAAGGATGCTTTCAGCCTTGAGTTGATAATTGATATTAAGCCAGAGGGTGTAGGCTTATTATTAATCAAGTTGTTTTCATCTTAAGATACCCAGTGTCCTAGGGATGAGCCAAGGTATAGAGCTGGAGCTGGACTGGCCAAATAATAAGATTTTTTTTTTTTGATTAGGACCAGGCAAAGCTGTGAAGAAGCAAGAACTTATTTTTTCAGGAGCCCTTTCTTACCTTCCTCTGGCCTTTTTTTCACATCCCAGAAGCCCAGGGCTTAACAGATACCCAGAATGCTCTACTGCACCAACCCCTGCAAACCTGCTGTCTGGAGCAATGCCCTTTGTCCCCAAGTTCCCTTTTCTTTCTCCATCAAAAAGTCCCTTTCCCTCAGGGCAGCTGATTTCAGTGAGTCTTGAGAAAAAAGTATCTGATCAAGTTTAATGTGAACTTCTATTTGCATTTTACAAGATAAGCTAGTTAAGTGAAAGGAATGATTTTTTAATAGAATCATTTCTATGCAGGTTTTTGGTTTAATTTTGTTTTTTTTGGTTTTGATTTGTTTTGTTTTTGTCTGGGATGCTTTCCTTAACCTACCCTCAAGAAGACAATCAGCTCTCTCTGTTTTATGCCCCTTCCACTGGGGGAGTTTTGTTCTACCCCAGAAATTTTCTCATAGCTGGAAGGAGTTCCTTTACTCATAATTAATCTCGACACAGTTTTCCCTGAAAATGACAAAGTGGTTTTTTGTTTGGTTGGGTTTTTGCTTTTTTGCAATTAATCAAAACAATTTTTTTTTTAACCAATGAGAATATATTGGTGTGCTTTTTTTTTTTTAAAGATAGATTTTTTTGAGTCAGAGAACAGCTGGGAGTCATTGAAAGAGCTATACAATTTCTCCAGAGCCACTCATCCCTCTCTTTCCCCAGTATACAGGCAGATTTATATATTAGATGCTATTTTAATATACCTTTTATATATTTGTATTTATATATTATAGATATTTATGTATATATATATGTATATATGTATACATGTATATATATTTGTATAACTATCGTCTGGGTAAGAGGCTTTCTTTATCCACTTTCTTTCCTTTGTGTATTGTGCATTGTGAAGCCTATTATTCTAGGTCTTGTTGAAGATTTCTATGGGTTTTTATGGTTTTTAAATAAAAATCTCAGTTTTAACCATGACCTCGCCAAAATAGGACTCCATTGGAGAGGTGATGGCAGCTAGCACAATCTCCCCCTCACTCATGAGTGTGAAGACCTCAGCATTTAGGCCAGGGCTTCTTATTATTAATTTATTTATTGACTTTTGCCGAGGCTATTGGGGTTAAGTGACTTGCCCAGGGTCACACAGCTAGGGAGTGTTAAATGTCTGAGGCCAGATTTGAAGTCCTCCTGATTTCAGGGCTGGTGCTCTATCCACTGCACCCCTTAGCTGCCCCTAGGCCAGAGCTTCTTAACTTGGATCCTCAGACCCTTAGGAGACTATGAATACAGATGGGAAAAAAAATACAACTTGATTTTTCACCAACCTCTGGTTTCCTTGGCAATCCTTTGTTTATGCATTTAAAAATATTCCAGAGAGAAGCTTGTTTATACATTTAAAAATATTCCAGAGAGAAGCGATCCAGATGCTTCAGTAACCCACCAGGACCTACATAGTAGAAACCTTGAGAAGGAGAATCTCTTCCTTTTGGCCTCTGTCCAGGACATCTATGGGTATCACCTGGCAGGAGCCGCGGTCCCCTCGAGAGTGACACAAAGCTACCTATGTGATTTCAATATCATCCTGGTGAGACTACAATTAAGGCCCCAGTTAGCCCAATCCTTTCCCTCTGTCCCTAAGACAAGGTAAAATCCTTTAGGTCAGGGACTACTTTATCTTTGTCTTTGTGTCCCAATACTCGGCGCAGTGCCAGATGATTATTGGCTAGCCGATTGCTAAAGTGAGCACAACAAAAACAATGATCAGGATGATGATCAGCATTTATATGGTGCTTTAAGGTTTGCAAAATGTCTTTGAGCCTCACAGTGAACTTTGGCAAATAAATATTATTATTATCCCGACTTTACAGATGGAAAAATTGAGGCTCAAAGAGATTAAATGACTTGCTCAGGATCACACAAATAAGAGTATTGTGAGTATAAGTGTCTGAGGCAGAATTTGAACTTGTCTTTCCAACTTTAACCACAGGGCTATCTAGCTCTGATAATTTCCAAAGAATCAAAAGTTCAGGTGGCTGAAGGGTGATGGATTGGCGTGTGGGGGCTCAAGTAAGCCACAGTATATTGCCACCAGAGGTTTGTGTACCAGGAAAGGCCCAAAGGACAATCCCTAGGAAATATATGGTAAGAAAATGAGAGGAGCCAATCGTGTAGTGAGAAGAGGGGATAACAGCCACCCAAATCTGTCACTTAACAAAAGGAGGATTCTTGAGTGGATACGTCATGAAAGATCTATTACAGAAGGGAGACAAGAACTGAGCCTAATGAGTGAGCATTGACAGGTTCCAAGAGGACTTTGCATTGTTGGAGGGAATAGTGGTTGTGCTTTGTTCTTGAAGGGACCAAAATGACATCATTGGGTCAGGATCCAAGTACGGTGTGTCCAGCTGTGGGTGATCAGAGCAGTACGAGCGTGGGATGCTCTATCGCAGGTTGGGCAAATAGTCCATATAAATAGTTAGGATGGAAATATCTCTGAATTTGTGCATCTCCCGTTTCTTTTGAACTACTTTGCTCATAGAACACGCCTTCTTTGATGCGGGCACTCCATGCTGGATGATCCTGTGCCAGGGTCACAAATCGATCACAAAGTTCTTCAGAAAGACCTTGAGAGTGTCCTTGTATTCACTTCTTGTGTGAGTACTCTATAGAGCAGGCTTTTAGTAAATGTGTATCTGGCATTTGAAAAATATGACTAGCCCATCAGTTGCACTTTCTGCAGTAGAGTTTGATACTTTGCAGGTTAGCTCAAGAAAGGACCTCAGTGGGGGCAGGTAGGTGGCTCAGTGGATAGAGCACTAGCCCTGAAGTTAGGAGTACCTGAGTCAAATCTGACCTCTGATACTTAACACTTCCTAACAGTGTGACCCTGTGTAATGTTCTTCTTTTCTAAAATATAATCGTTCTCTGAGAGCAGGTTTATTGAGGGCTTCTGGAGGCAGCCTTAGTTTCAGTTCAAATCAATAATCACCTCAAACTGCAGCCGGCTGTTAAAGTCCAATCTTTTATTGTCTCTTCCAAAATAACCCAGTTAGTTTTCTTATCTCTCTCCTTGGTTCCAAGAGCTCCTGTTGCTAGTCCTTTTGCCTCTGCCAGCTTCAGTCTCCAGCTTTCTCTGAATTCTTCGTTCTGCCCAACTGAATCCTGGCTTCTCAATCTCCCTCTTATATATGATCTCTTAAAGGTGTGAACTCTAATGTGTGAGCTAATGTGCAAACTCTCCCAAAGATGTGAACTCCAAAGGTGTGAACCAAGTACATAAACATTGTTTCTATCAATTCCAGTGAATTAGCACCTTGTTTCAAGTTCTGGCCCATAACAACCCTGGGCAAGTCACTTAACCCCAATTGCCTCTGCAAAAAATAAAATAAAAGAAAGAAAAGAAAGGACCTCAGTGTCTTGTACCGTAATTTGCCAGGTGATCTTCAGACTCTTCCCAAGACAATTCAAACGGAAGGGATTCCGTTTCCTGGAATGGTGCTGGTAGACTATCCAGGTTTCCTGGACACACAACAATAGACTTCAGTTTGCTAGGCAATTTAACATATTCTTCCCTCCCTCTTGTTTCCTTTGGAGCCTTCTAAACACCGAACCAGCTCTGATAATGTGCTAGTCAATCTCATAATCTCTGTAAACTTTCCTGGAAAGCACACTTCCAAGGTAAGTGAACTTGTCCATCGTGTTCAAAGTTTCTCCATTTATGATAACTGATGTTTCTATGTATGGTGCTGGCTCGTGAAAGACCCGTGTTTTCTTGATATTTACTTGTTAGGTCAAAAGTTAGCACAAGCAGCAGAGAATCAATCCGTACTTGATCACAGCTCAGCTTTGGAGGCGACTTTGAGACCATCTGAGAACAAACATCATGTCCCGATTTTCTTTCCATTTGGAGCCTTTTCAAATTATATAATTTACCGTCAGTGCAGTAGCTGATGGATGCTGTTTTTGTCATCCTTGGCGGGCACTGACAACATCATGGAAAGTGTCATGCTAAAAGAGCACGGGAGCAAGCATGCAGCCTTGGTTGACTCCATTGGGAATTGGGAAAGCCCCAGAGAACTCCACAGGGTTCACCAGCAGGATGGTTCATTCATCTCTAAGAAAGCAGCATTTAACTCTATTAGTAAAGTGCAAGTGAAGCTTGGAGAGTTATGGGATTCTTGAAATCCAGTCGTATGCTGGTGGTAATCCTCTGGTACACTGCCTTCAAGGTGACTCAGTAGCCAAAGACCTACAATACCTCCCAGCTTCTCAAAGCTGGTGCGATAATGACATGGAAGCACAAACGACGTGATCTTGTGGAGTTCCATAGTGTTCTCAACAGACCATCATCGGTCAACGCTGGAGCCTTTAGCCACGAACAACAAGTTGAAGACAATCCTTTTCTACCAACTGAAGAACAGTTTTTAAGTGCTTCCTCTTGTGTGGCAAAGATTCATTCCAGCTGAGATTTACGAGGCAGGCAGTCGGTGATTGTACAAAAACTGCCTGAAATTTTCTGTGGCAGGTAAGTGTTGGCAGATGAACTAAACAAGTGTGGATTTGCTTTGACCTGTAATCACAGCCCCGCACACAGGAAGCCCAAGACATAAGGTCATCCTCTTTCTGGAATGAAGCAGCAATGGCCTTCTTCTAAGGACCCGGCAAAGGGAAGGGCTAGAAACAACAGCCTAAAATTGTCTGTCTCACCTAATCCTGGACTGCTTACTCACCCTGAGGTGAAACAGAAAATAATGAAGCTAATAATGATAGTAATAATCATAATCATAATATCTGTACAGCACTTACTATGTGCCAGAAACTTTGCTAATCACTTTACAATTATCTTATTTGATCCTCACAACAATCTTGCAAGGAAGATGCTGTTATTGGTCTATTTTATAGATGGGGAAACTGAGGCAAACACACATTAAGTAACTTGTTTGGGGTCACACAGCTAGTCAGAATTGGAGGCTAGATTTGGAGTGCTCTCCATCCACAGTGTCACCTAGAGACAATACCAGCATGGATAAGGTCACAGGTTTGTGCTCCCAATGAGTTGTTAGGGTTCCAGGAAAAGGTTCAGATTTGGGATACGATCAACGGATCCTCTTCCTCAAGAAATCTGGTGGTGGGTCTGGAAACTATCATCCATTTTAAAATAGTGAACCTAGCAGAGAAAAAGGGGTAGAGATGAGCAAGATTTATACAGGGGATAATACAGAGACCAACCTGAGGTTAGTAGAGAAAAGATTGGCCCAGAATGCATTAGAAGAGGGAGTAATTGGAGTCCGCCATTATGTAGTCCAAATATGAAGTGATGATGACCTGGACAAGAGTCGTAAAAATTGGAAACATAAAAAAGGAGCAAACCTGAGAGAGACAGTTATAAGGACCTGGAATTTTAGAATGGGAAGATGCCTTAGCATCTTGATCTAGTTCAAGCTTTCTCTTGAGATCAACCCTCTTCTCATTATCCCTGCTAAGTGGTTATCCAGCCTTTGCTTAAATATTTCCAGTGGTGAGGAACTCAAAACCTGCCAAGGCAGTCCATTCCATTTTTGGATGGTTCCCATTGTTAGGAATCTCTTCCTTGTCTTCCTATAATTTGTACTTTCCCTCTGGAATCATTGAACAAGTTTGCTTCCTCTTCTGCAAGATCCCCTTAGTTCTCTGTTCTCTAGGCTAAATGTCCTTTAAATTATTCTGCTAAGATGGAGTGTAAGTTCTTATAAAAGAGGCACAAAAAATACTGAAGAAAATATATTTAAAAACAGAACTGTCTTATTGCTAAAAGAGGGAAAAATTCACTGCAGAAAAGAACTTAAAAAGCAGAATAGCTCAAATGGAAAAGGAGGTACACAAAGTCACTGAAAAAGAATGTTGTAAATCTGTCTACCCATTCTGGAGAGCAATCTGGAACTATGCCCAAAGAGCTCTAAAACTCTGCATACCTCTAGTAGGTCTGTATCTCAAAGAGATTTATAGAAAAAAAAAGACCTAAATATATAAAAATATTTATAGCAGTTCTTTTTGTGGTGGTAATTTGAGGATGCCCCTCTAGTGGGGAATATTTGGTCAAATTGTAGTATGTGATTTTTTTAAAACGATAAATTAAATTTATTAATTTGTGGCAAACAAATTGCCCTGTTTATTCTCCTTCTGAACATATTTTTTCTTCTGTGCTCACTTTATTTATTTTTGTTTAGAATTCTATTTTTTTCCAAATATGTGCAAAGATAATTTTCACCATTCACCTTTGCAAAACCTTTGTGTTCCAGTTTGTCTGTCTCTCTCTCTCAACCAAAAGGTTCCCTTCCCTAGACAGCAAGAAATCTGATATAGGTTAAACATGTGCAATTCTTCTAAATATATTTGATATTTGTCATACTGAATAAGAAAAATCAGAAAAAACATGAGAAAGAAAAAAAGTAAACGATGACAAAAAAAGTACTCTTTATGTCTAAATCATGAATTCATTTCGACCTTATCTTGGTATAGGGCTCAACAGTTCTTATAGAATAATGTAATGTCTGGGCTAGCTTTCTCGAGGATCTCTCTGGAGTCTGGAGTCTGGAGACTGAGCTTGAGCTTGAGCACACTCTCTCTCAAGTCTGCTTATTTCAAGTCCTCTCAGCCCTTATATACCTTAGTGCAATTACATTATTACAGCAGACTGAGCATATGTCAATTGTAGAACCATTACATCACTATACTAAGTATATGTAAACTAGAGAACCATTATCTCATCAATCACACTGAGTAAAGACCCTGTTGTAAGTATCCTTGTTTCAAGTATACTTTTCCAGAATTCTGGCCCTCTGCAGAATGATATTATGTCATTACATTCTTATACCATGACTTATTCAGCCATTCCCCAGCTGATGGGCCTTCATTCAGTTTTCAGTTCCTTGCCACTACAAAGATGGCTGCCACAAACATTTTTGCGCATGTGGGTCCCTTTTCCTCCTTTAAGATCTCTTTGGGATACAGGCTCCGTCAAGACATTGCTGGATCAAAGAGTATGCACTCGTTTTATAGCCCTTTGGGCATAGTTCCAAATTGCTCTCCAAAATTTTTTCAGATTATTTCACAATTCCAAGTGGTACATGATTATGATGGAATACCATTGTGCTGAAAGAAACGATGAGCAGGATGATTTCAGAAAAAACCTGAAAGACTTACACAAACAAAGTGAAATGAGTAGAAACCTCAAGAACATTTTACAAAGTCATAGAAATATTTTATGACAATCAGCTGTGAATAACAGCTATTCTCAGCAATACAATGATCAGTTCCATGAACTTATGATGAAAAGTTCTCCAACTCCAGAAAAAAGAACTGATGGAGTCTGAATATAGATCAAAGAGAAAGGACTGATGATTATAATTTAGATTCAAGCATTTCTTTCTCTTTAAAAAAACTTTATTCTTGTATTTTTGGGGTGATGATTTATGTTTTCTTTCAAACTACTACTCCCAGGTTGTTGTTTGTCCTTTTTTTTCAAAGAGAACTATGATATCAGGAAGGTGACACCCTGACTTACAAGTGAATTATATTTAAGAGAGTTAAACTGTGCAAAGGTAAATGAAAAAAGGTGCTCTGAGGTAGCACCTCACACCTATCAGATGAGAAATGCTGAAGGGGATGAGGGAAAAATTGGTATATCAATGAATTGTTGATGGAATAGTGAAGGGATCCAGTCATTCTGGAAAAAAACCTGGAACTATGCTCAAAGGGCAACAAAAACTGTGCATAACCTTTGACCCAGTAATACTACTACTAGGTCTGATCAAAGGAAAAAGAAAAGGATCTCTAGTACCAGAATATTAATAGCAACTCTTTTTTATAGCTTTTTATTTACAAGATATATATATATATATATGCATGGGTAATTTTTCAGCAGTTGCAAATCCTTTTGTTCCAATTTTTTCCCTCCTTTCCTCCACCTTCTCCTGCAGGTGGCAGGTTGACCAATACATGTTAAATATGTTAATGTATAAGTTAAATACAATATATGTATACATGTCCAAACAGTTATTTTATATCAACTCTTTTTGGGATGGCAAAAATAATTGGAACTCAAGGGGATACTCATCAATTGGAGAATGGCTGAAGAAAGCTGTGACATGTGATTGTGACGTAGCACTATTGTGTTCCCAGACATGTCCATGGGGATCTATGGTTTCAGAAAAGCAATGCAAGATCTATGTGATCTACTGCAAAGTCTGGTGAAAGGAACTGGGAAATCAGTTAAAGTAATGTTGTAATGATGATCCATTGTGAAAGACTTGGCGATTCTGATCAATGCAGTGTTCCAAGATACTTCCAAAGGACTCATGATGAAAAAGTGCTCTGCCCTTCCAGAAAGAGAGAATTGGTGAACTCTGAATGCAAATTGAAGTAGAATTTTCACAATTTTATTTTTCTTGCTTTTTTAAAGTGGCTAATATGGACATTTTAAATAGGACTTTATGTGTATAATTGCCATCATATTTATTGCTCACCTTTCTCAGTGGGTGTGGAAGGAGGAGTTGGGATAGAGGGAAAGAAGGATTTGGAACTCAAATTGAAAAAAAGACAAGAATGTTAAAAATAAAAAACAAATTAAATTAAATTTAAAACTGCTCTAAGAATACCCTGTATAAAATCGATTTCTTTTTTTTCTCATTGGATTAGCTCGTGAATTCTACCTCCCCCCACCTCATCTCTTACACGTCTCAGATATGCTTTCTAACCAAATTGCTATCTTCTGAGAAGTTAAAACGTATCCAGAACTGCCACTTGGCATTACAGAAGCCACCCCGGCGCGGGATTACTGAGAACGACAACCATCTCTACCTATCACTAGTCCTCAGAATACGTATGTCATTCTGTAACCACAATGGATGTGGTTAGAGATCTTTTTTCATTTTTTTTTCTTTTACAAAGATTTGCCTCTCACTGTTGACCCCAAATCACCTCTTGGCTTGTACTTACTTCTTAATGATTCCCAGTAATGGGCTTTCCTTAAATAGAGCCTATTAAATTAATTAATTGCTGTGGGTGTTCCGAATCTTCCCAGTTATGTGGAAAGGGCTCTCTTCCCAGCTATAGGAACATAGAAAGCTTTGGACTAAATCACAATGGAGATATTTCAGACCAAAATTAGAATTTCAGACCAAATTAGAAACATGCCCTCCTTGGAAATTTGGGAAAGGTAGCAAGCAGCCTCTGTCCCATAAGAATGCTCAGAGTCCCCAGCTACAGAAATCACAGAATCATAGATTTAGAGATGACAGAGACCTCAGAAACCATCTATTCAAAGCTTTTAATTTTACAGATGAAGAAACTGAGGTCCCAAGTGGAGAAAATCATCCAGGTCATATATAGCAGAGACGGGCTTTGAGCTAAGGTCTTTGGCTTCAGAGCCAGCCTTTTTCCTACTGCCTATCAGTGTCTACCCACTGTCTGTCCACTGGCTACACAAAATAAACCTCCTGTCTTTCACGTGATCGTGACTGCCTGTGAATTCACAGCTGCCACTGAATTAGTGCTTCACAACCCTGGAGGACAGATAGTTACTAAAGGTATTATTATCTCTGTTTTACATGTGGGGAAACTAAGGCCCAGAGAGATGAAGAGGCTTGCCCATAGGTTAAACAACTAGTTTCAGAAATGGAATTAGAAGTCCATTTTCTCCTGAATCCAGGTCCTTCACACTACTCAGTGGCTTTCCAACCCTCTCATAAACATTTCTATTCTCCAGGCTCAGTAGCACTAGTTCCTTCCGTTGTACTTCAGGTGACATGATTTCAAATTCCCCCTCATGGCCCCAGGTCTCCTTCCCTGGTACGCTGGGGCTTATCAGGGTCCTTCTTTGTATGGGTTAGAATACTTTAGATGTGGTCTGAATGGAAGAGACATGTCCTTTGTCTGAGTCCCATAGCTTGATACTGATGCAGACTAAAATTGGGTCCTCTTTTTAGTTCAGTTCAATGCATTGTATGTAAACATAAACATAAACATATCAGATGTAAACATCCCAATGTTTATGGGAGTTTAAACAGAAGCAGATCCTAATCCTTACCCCAAGGACCTTCCAATCTTGTAGGGAGCTAAGACATCGTTAGAATTATCAAAAGCATGGAATATAAAAGGATACTTGCATGAGAGAGTAAAAGGGAGAAAAAGGATGTGAAGTGGAAGAGGATGACTAGATGATGGAGGGTCTGCCCATCATGATCATGTGATCCTGGATGTCTCTCTCAATCTCTCAACCTCTTGTCGGTAAAACAAAGGGAGTCGCCTGGATGATCTTGAGGGCCTTCCAGCTCTAAAGTAATGATCCCATGAGCTCGAAGGTGATGAGACTTTGGAAGAGGAGAGATTACTGCCAGTGGGGAATTAGGGAGGTGGTGGGAATGAGAGGGCGTCATGGGGAAGAGGAATGGCAAAGTAGAGGCAGGGGCACAAAGCACTGGAGGATCATGTCTTAAGTGTTTGGATGATTATTACAGAGGCATGCCAGAAAATGGGGCCACGGTCACAAAAAGACAGCCTGACTTCATGAAATCAGGCCGGAGCCGACTAACCTCGTTCCCCCTTTTTGATGGGATTGCCAGATTAGTCCACTGAAGGGATGCCGTGGATGCAGGTAGGATGTGAGCTCCTTGAAGGCAAGGGCTCTTTATTTTGGTCCTTGTAACCTCAGTGCCCAGCACATTGCCAGGCTGAGAGCAGGTACTGGATAAAAACTCATAAAATTGAGTGGAATTCAATGATCTCCCCCGGATTTTAACCAAGAGATTGCTGGGCTCTTGCTGTTCTTATGGGAAACCTGGAGAATTGTGGGTCATACAATTCAGGGAATTTGTAACTGGGTAAAAGTCTGGTCCCTTAGTCACCAGTTGTTTCTTGCCAACTTGCTGGGCCCTAGTGGAATGCTTCAGGGAATATGTTTGGCTCTGGGTCCAATACTTTTCTTCTGTCAGTGACTTGGGTGACATGTAGACGATGTGACAGTTGATGACAGAATTGAGAGCAGATGGCCACTTGCGTGGTGGAGAGAGGTTCTTGCTCACGAATCAGTCAGACTGGATGGTCTCTGAAATCTCTTGCAATTCTGAGATTCGTATGTGGAAGTGAATCCACAACATTCTAGTCAAAAGTGCATCCGCCACATGTTATTTGACAGCTTAGGGACACCACAGAGTGTTGGGTCCGGGGTCAGGAAAACCTGAGTTCAAATCCAGCCTCAGACACTCATTAGCTATTTAATTTCCATCTGTCCCGGTATCCTTAAAAAGAAAAAAAAAAGGATGATAATATCACCTCTCTCAAAGGATGGTGATAAGACTGAAATGAGATCATTTTTGTAAAGCATTTTGCAAACCTTGAAATGCTAGTCATTATCATCATCATCATCATCATCATCATTATTATTCAGAAGAAAATGGCAAGAACCGTGAAAGGCTGTCCCTAAATGCTCCGGGGATCTGAGAGATGGTAACAAAGCAAATGACTCAAGAGTTCCCTAAGTCTCTAGGAGCTCTGGTTTATCTCTATACTCCTGTGCCCGGCACACAGGACTTGAAGATGCTTCACAAGCGCTCAGAGAATTAAATTGAATGATGCATCCCCTTTGGGGTATTATGATTTGGTGCTATTTCGGACATATTCTTAGAATAGCAAAAAAAAAAAATTTAAAAATAAAATTGAATAGAGCTTTGACCAGAAAAAAGTCATTAGAATATTAGCTCTGATGGAAACTTGTGGGACCCTATAATCAAAGAAGAAAACTAGTCTCTGCCAGTCAGGTGGATCAGTATTCGTTACCGAACGATTCTTTCCAAATGACTCCAACTGATTTTTTAAAGGCACAAATTTACAGTAAGAGCTAGTACTGTACTTGGAAACTTGTCAGTTAGGGGTTCCTGTTATAGCAGATCTTTTGTTATAAACTTTAAACTTTTAAGCCAGTAAAACTTTAAAAAAATACAAAGAAACCCCAAACCCCAAAACTTTCACAATTAGTTGCCAAGGAAATTAAATACAGGTCACAAGTGAAGAAGGGCATGAAGTAGTGGAAAGAATATGAGACCTACAGCCTAGCCAGCCAGGTTTTAGGCAAAGCTCTGCTACTAATGAGCCATGTGACCTTAGGCAAACCACTTTTTCCTGTGCCTCAGTTTCCCCATTTATAAGATAAGGAGTTGATCTCTACTGCTCCATCCCCTTTGCCTGCAGCCTGGTCCAGAATCTTTGGGGAATAAGGTGTTCTTCTTCTGGTCATACAAAAGCCTTGTACAAAGCAATGACGAGGAAGATCAGGGTGGGTTGGGCCATTGTGGGATCCTCAGTGCTTCTTATGCCTGTTTATGTTTCCCTGGTTTTGCCCCTCAGCCTATTAGCTCTCTTGTTGAGGGTCTCTTCTCTAAAGGTTTGCTCATAAACTATCTCATTCCCTCACTCCCCCAATCATAATGATACTTGTCATCTAGATAGCTTCCAAGTTGGCAAAATCAACTAATTAATGGATAAGTGAATACATTAACTCATTTCATCCTCATCGTAACTCTGTGAGTTAAGTGCTAATATTATCCCCATTTTACAGGTGAGCAAACTGAAGCCAGAAAGGACCTGCCTTTTCCAAGGCCCTACAGTTAGTAAGCATCCGAGGCAGGATTGAGCCTCAGATCTTTCTGACTTTGAGTCCAGCATTCTTTCTGGTACAAACCCGTTTCCTCTGGGGCAGGGTCCTTGGGTCATCTTTCTCCAAATTAGCTCTGAAAATAGATTTTCTCTGAGCACCAGAATTTTTAGTGAAAGCTCTGCCATTGTGTATTATGCACATCAATTCTTTTTGGACCTCCCTCCTTTTCCATGCTCTAACCAGGGAAGCCCATCTTTTGAGAGCCAGCTCAAAGCACCTGTAGAGATTCAACTTCAGACTTTTCTGGTCTCACTGGTTATAAGTGTCCTCTCCCTACTTATTCCCTGTGAATTCTCATAGCCTCTTGTCCTTCTCTTCTTCCTGAGTTCATCTCTGACCTTAGACCCCACACATGACCTGTATTGTTTGATCTTGGTCAAATCACTTAACCCCAATTGCAAAGAAGGAGGAGGAGGAAGAGGAAAAGGTGGAGGAGGAAAAGGAAAAGGAGCAGGTGCAGGAAGAGGAGGAGGAGGAGGAAGAAGAAGAGGAGGAAAGACTCCTCATTTTAAGAAGGACTTTGATGAGATCACAGAAGATAAAATAAGCAATTTTATTAATAAAATTTAAAAAGTTATGCACAAACAAAATCAATGCAAATAAAATTAAAAGGGAAGCTGGAAACTGGAAAACAATTTTGCAGTAAGTTTCTTTGACAAAGTCAGCAAAAAAAGAGAAATAACAGATGCTGACGAGATTATGGGAAAATAAACATATTGATGCCCTGATGTTGTAATTGTGAACTGATCCAGTCATTTTGGAAAACAATTTGGAATTTTAACCAAGAAGTTACTAAATTCTGCATACTTTTTATCAAAGTAATACTAGGCCTGTACCCCCAAAGAGATAAAAGAAAGAGGAAAAGGACCCATGTGTACAAAAATGTTTATGGCTTTTTTCTTTTTTGCAAAAAACTGGAAACCAACAGGAGGACTATCCATCAATTGGGAAAACATCAACAATAACAATACATTGTGATGTAAGTGTAATGGAATACTATTATGCTGTAAAAATGATGAAAGAGATAGGATTTTGGTGTTGTTTTTCCTAATAGCTTTATTTAAATAAGAGACAGACAGTTTTCTACTGGAAAAGTACAAAACTAAGCCACATCTGTCTTTGTGTAAAGAAAGCCACAGCATTTGGTAACTGGGCTTCACAGGACGTGATGGACAAAACTGAAACAATGTCTGCAATGTCTCAGCACTCAACGGATGAAACATCTGAGCTCAACAGCTTTGTAGGAATTTATGTGGAAAAGCAGAAGTTCCAACACAACACATCCAAAACCTTCAGATGTACTGGGAACAAATGGGCAGCAAATTAATATTTGGCTTCCCATGGGAAAACAAATTCATGGAATGTTACCATAAATCTCATCAGCTGAATTTCCTCATCAGTCCTTCCTCCCCCTCTTCCACTGTGCCCAAATCCTGGTCCCCTCCTCCTTTTCCTCCTTTTCATCTTTCTTTCCCCTCAGCCTTGGAGAGACAGTCAGAGCAGTAAAGAGGTTTGCTGGCACTGGATGTCATGACTAAACTGAACACCAGAAGTTATTGGAGCTCCCATTCACACCATGGAACTAGCCTTTCCTCTCTTCTTCACTCTCCTCTTTATCAAAGCTTGAGAATATTAGGGTGAAAGAGATCTGAAAAAATGATTTTAAGGGTTCCTATGTGAAAATGACAAAAGGGGACCAAACCCTTTGCTCCATGAAAGTATCTTCTGATTGAGCACTACCCAACTGTTGCCAAATAATCAAAATATGTCTGTAGGGGGAAAATTGCAGCAAATGTTGGTAGGAGGTTGGTTGGAAGAAGGTCACTGAGTATGTTTAGAGCTAACTAAGCATCCCTCTCCATAAGGAACACAACAGTTGTAGAAAACTTGGGGAAGGCAAGTGAACTGATGCAGAGCGAAGTGACCAGGACCAGGAGAATAAACAAACAACTCTGAAAGACAGGAACACAATAACCAACCATAATTCCAAAGGACTCTATGAAACATACTACCCACTTCCTGATAGGTGATGTTGAGGAGGTGAGTGAATGGGAAGATTTGAATTCAGCTCTTCTTGACTCAAAGCTCAGTGCTTTTTCCATGACACTATCTTGAAGAAATAAGATTTTTAACCTGGGGAAAAGAATATATAATAGTTTGAAGTATTATTACATAGAAGAAGTATTTGATTCATTCTGCTTGACCCCAGAAGACAAAACTCAAAAACAATGAATGAAGTTACAAAAAGTCAAGTTTCAGCTGGATGCAGGGAAGCACTTATTTATTGTAGCCACCCACAAGTAGAATAGGCTTTCTCCCAAAATAGTGGATTGCCCTACTGGATGTCTTCAAGCAGAGCTGAATGACGGCTTGCTGGGTGACTCTAGTGGGGATGCTTTTAGCAGCATATAGCAAGCTGGCATCTGAAATTTTGTGATGCTTTATGAATGCAACGTGTCGGGAACTTAACCCAAACTTGACTGAAGAAGTGATAAACATCATCTCTCTATAGATAGAATCAGTCACCAATCTGACAGTAAAATAGAATTCTATATTGTTTTATAAAGATACCAGCTGATGTCTATCTAATATTCATGTTCTTTAAACCAACTAAAACAAAAAGGAATTCTAAGAACCAGTTGCTTCATGATGTGAAAATAATTAGAGTTTATGTTTCAAAGCTCTGCGTACCACAATTGTAGGGGGTCAGGAGTAGAATCTTATTATCCTTCTTTTACAAATGAGGTGTTTGAAATTCTAAGAAGGGAACTGGGGATCACAAGTTCAGGATTTGAACTCAGGGAGTTCGTTTCCAAGCACATAGTTTGGAACTGGTTGAATGGCTGAATCCAAAGAATGGTCATTAATGATTTAATATGCTGGCAAATGTTTTAACAACTGACTTGCCCCCAAATGTATATATAATACATCTTAAAGCTTAATCTACATTATTCTCATTTCTCCCATCCCTTTCCTAAGTCTAGACTGTCAAGAAAATAATAAACCAACCCCTGATTTGTAGCATTTGTGGTTTCCAAGATATAAATACTCACGCTGAAAATCTAACAGTCTGTTGTGAGCTAGCGTGAGCTGACTTCAGTGTGCTCCTAGAATGTCACCTTGGACAGTGGTCTACAGTGGAGCGTCCCAGGAATTGTGCTTGCTTTTAATTGCGGTTCCGTGATGTCAAAAGGTTACCAGTTCTGGTAAAACTGTGTGTTCTCAGTTGTATCTATAAAATAAAAGGGTTGGTCTAGACCAGAGATCTCAAAGCTACCTCACCTGCCAAGATATTATGTAATTCTTTTGTTCAGATGAATTTTCAATCTGATTTAATAGGTCTTTGTGAAGAGAAACAATGACAGTAGTAGTGCAAATTGATGAGTATTTAAAGCAGGTGTGTGGTTTAAGTGTGAGAACAGAGGATTTGGAATTAAGAAAATCTGGGTTGAATTCCAAGTCTTACCCTTCCCAGTTGGGCAAGTTGTTAACCTTTCTCGGTTTCAGTTTCCTCATCTCTAAAATGGGGACATGACCCCATGGAGTTATTGCAAGGAAAAGCAAACCTTAAAGCCCTACAGAAATGAAAGGCATTTTGATCATGACTTTTTTTTTAATGGCATTTTAAAAATCCCATTGTTCTACCATCAGGGTAAACTGTTCACTGCCTTAGTGTTGAGAAAGGTATGACTTGCCCATTTGCCACAAAACTATGTTGTCATTTCCCTCTGCTCCTCCCTGGTCCAGGAGAGGAAATGGAACACATATTAACTCAGGGCATTTTAGACACCATGATGTGAGACTGTAAGGATTACAGAATATTCACATCCTGAAGAGCCTTCAACAACCATCTAACCTAAATTATTTATTGTAGCTATCCACAAGTAGAATAGGCTACTATCTACTCTGAGAAGGGAACCTCTACAACCTGCTTCACAGGCCTTTGTCCAAAGAATCTCTCTCCTGGGTAGGAGTCCACTTAGAATTCTATGACCCCCATAACCTCTCAAGGCAGCTTATTCCTCTTCTAGAAATTCTTAATTATGAGGATGCTTTTTCCTAACATCAGTTTGCCTCTTTTCGGCTCCTGCTCTCCACGTCTGTCTGACAGATCTTGATTTGAACATGTCACTTTGCCATGCTGGTGGTCCTTCTGGAGTCTTTAGGGTAAGCCAAGTACAGATCCTTGGACTATTCCTTCCGCTGTGACATTAAACGGTTACCTATTATTATTTGGATCTGGCCATTCAACGAGTTCTTCTAACCTCCATCTCTCCATCATGGCCAAAAGAATAGCAGGAGAGACTTTTTCAAGAGCTTTACTAAAATCTACACAAAATCTGTCTCCAGTATTTCCCTGATCTCTTAGTTTGTTAACCTTGAAAAAAAAAAAGGAAAGGAAATATGGTTAGTCTGGCGTGATCTGTTTTTTCTGGCTCTTTGTGAGCTTTCCCATTTCCTTTTTAGATGTTTGCCAATCATCCCTTTAATAATCCATTTGAAAATTTTGCCAAGAATCGAAGCCAAGCTCCTTGGCCTATATATAGTCTCTATACTCCAATTTCTCGACATTCGTTTTTGGAAATTGGGACAACATTTGCCTTTCTCGGATCCCGTGGCCCCCTTCTATTTCTCCATGGTCTTTCAGAACTCACAATGACTCAGCAATCATGGCTGTTGCTTCTTCCCATCTGGGAGGGTAAAGTTCCTGTAGGCAGGGGGCTACAAACTCATCAATAGCCATTGGAGCTGTCTATACAATCTTCTTACTTAGCGTGGATACCGTTCCCAGTCATCCATATTCATCCTGTCCCCCCCCCCCCATTCTGGAACCATAATGTATGTGATCCAAGGGGTACGAAAATGGGAGAACTCGTTCTTGCCTCAGGGATACAGTCTATCAGCCAATCCACAGGTTTCTATGGTGTATTGAGCTAGCTGCTGAAGATATAGAGGCAGGAATGAATGAGCCTCTTAAGGAGGTCACATTCTAACAGGAAAGGCAACAAGTGGATATGGAAGTATGGACAGAGTTGTCACAGAGAAAACAAACACAAACGTAAGTAAGTAAGTAAGTTAGTTAGTAAGTGAGTGAGTAAATTAACTAAGTAAGCAAGTGAGTGATGAATAAATAAGTAAGGAAGTAAGGAAGTGAGTGAGTGAGTAAATAAGTAAGAGAGTGAGTGAGTGAGTAAATAAGGAAGCAAGTGAGTAAATAAGTGAGTGAGTGAGTGAGTAAATAAGTAAGGAAGTAAGTAAATGAGTAAATAAGTAAGGAAGTGAGTGAGCAAGTGAGTAAGGAAGTAAGTGAGCAAATAAGTGAGTGAGTGAGTAAATAAGTGAGTGAGTAAATAAGGAAGTAAGTGAGTAAATAAGTAAGTAAATAAGTGAGTTGAGTAAATAAGTAAGGAAGTAAGTGAGTGAGTAAATAAGTAAGTGAGTGAGTAAATAAGTAAGTAAATAAGTGAGTGAGTTGAGTAAATAAGTAAGGAAGTAAGGAAGTGAGTGAGTAAATAAGTAAAGAAGTAAGGAAGTGAGTGAGTGAGTAAGGAAGTAAGTGAGTAAATAAGTAAGGAAGTAAGTGAGTAAATAAGTAAGTAAGTGAGTGAGTGAGTGAGTAAATAAGTAAGTGAGTGAGTAAATAAGTAAGGAAGTAAGTGATTAAATAAGTAAGTGAGTGAGTGAGTAAGTAAATAAGTAAGGAAATAAGTGAGTGAGTGAGTAAAATAAGTGAGTAAGTGAGTGAATAAATAAGTGAGTGAGTGAGTGAGGAAATAAGTAAGGAAGTGATTGAGTAAATAAGTGAGTATATAAGTAAGTAAGGGGATGGTTTGGGATGCAGTTGTGAGTTTCAGGAAAAACTTCAGCAGAAGTGTGTGAGTTGCTCCTTGAAGAAAGAAAGGAGCTCCACAAAGAGAACAGTAATGGCAGGTGGCCAGGGTGAAGGCATGGTAAGGAGAGGTGGACTAAAGAATGGGTCTGGTGCAGGGGATAAAGCACAGGAGGACCTGAATTCAAATCCAGTCTCAGGCACTTAATACTTCTTAGCTATATGATCCTGGGCAAGTCACTGAGCCTCAATTTCCTCTCTATCCCCCAAAAGAATGGGCCTGGTGGATATCCTTTAAAAAATTCTTTTTGTCTGGGAAGCAAATTTCCAAATGTTATCAATCCATTAAATGTCAATAGCATCCCTCATCAAACCACCATTTATAGCGTCAATCTCTACATAATTTCTTTGACAAGTTGAAAGGGAAAGCCTTTTTATTATAAACTTAATCATCCACAAACATACACATCTCCATATACAAAGAAGGGCTGAGCACAGCGTTGGAGAGTGAAATGTTGGCTACAGTTTGTTCCCATTTCCCAGCCCAGCTTACATCCAGTGAGGGAGGAGGTATAGATGTTGCTGTATTTCTTTTACAAATGAAAATGCAGGGAGTCCAAGGAGAAAACTTAGCCATAATCACATGGCTTCAGAAATATTCATCTTAATTCAAAAGTAATAGTTTACGTGCATTTTACGTTTTATAGTACTTTAAAAATTGCAGAGAACATTATAGATGAGCCATCCTCTGATTTGACCCGGGAGGTAGGTGCCATCACTAATCACCATTTAAAGATGGGGAAACTGAGGCTGGGAGAATAATCTTCCCTTAGCCAAGTAACTAGGAAGTGTCATCTTAGTGGAATCCACATGTGGCCCAGTCCCCACTAGACATGATCAGTCCCTTTCTGGAACGCCTAGAACGCTTTGGACTCTGTGGATTCCACCTTGGCACGTGGATCCTTGTGTCTGGGTTTTATCCCTACTCAACCCCCAGACCCTACCGCAACTAACTAGCCTGGAAACCATCTGGGGTCAAGGTCTAGGTTTGCTCTTTGGGTCAGCCACCATATCTGCACCTACATATTGGTCAAATGAGTCATTGCCTGGGTGACTGCTTTCCACTCAGTAGCTGTGATGGAGGAGCCCGAGCCTTGAACTTCAATCACTGGGTTCAAATTCTGGCTCTCTCACTTCTAACTTTGTGCCTGTGTGACTCATGGGCCTGTTATCTATACCTGTCTAGGCCCCAGTGAAAACCACTGTAATAATAGTTTGCTATTTATCCCACAGATTGGGAGGAAAAGGCTTTGTAAACCATGACAAGAAATAGCCAGTTATTAAACCATCAGGATAGTAGTACTTTTAGGCTTGCAGAGTACCTTAGAAATATTCATTAACGTCATCCTCACAACAATCCTGGAAAGTGGGGGTTATTATTATCCCTATTTTAGATTTAGAGGAAACAGAGGCAGAGGATAAGTGATCTGTCCAGGATCACACGGTTAAGTAGTGCTTGAGGCTGGATTTGAATTCTTTGTGCACTGTGTTGCCTTTAAACTAAGTGACTTGCCCAGGGTCACACAACTAGGAAGTGTCTGAGGTTGGATTTCCTGGCTCTAGCAAGCCACCAGACATAAGAGATGCTCTCTGTAACCCAGAGAATTTAAGAGATGGAAGAGATACCGAGGATCCCCTTGTTCAACCCCCTCATTTCATGGAGCAAGAAACTGTGATTCAAAGATAACAGGAAGTATTTATTAAGTGCCTTCTGTTTACAACATATTGCATTCGACTCTGAGAGCAATACAAAGTCATATGGTCATGTAGCTAACGGTCTAGATGAGGGATTGAGGTAGCAAACACAGCTGAAATGTAGGCACTGATACATGATTGGTGCATTAGAATAAAAACCTAAGTGCTGCATGAAGTCTGGGGAGTCAGGGAAGGCTTCAAGTTGGATGGACTTTCAAGGAAGAGAAGGGGTTCAGCAAGCTGAGACAGTAAGTATAAGAGGATGATGGATATTCCAGGGTATTGGAGAGAAATGTAAGAGGACATCGGGCTGGAAGGAGAGTGATACGAGCCTGGCCGACATAATCGACTGGAAGCAGAGAAAGGATTTGAACCCAGAGCCCCTTCCTCTTGCTCCAAGCTTCCTTCCCCCGTTCCAAGCAGCTGCTCACCAGCTTTGAAGGAAAGTACATGGGTTTGTGTTGTTTTTTTTTCTTGAGTAACCAAAAGGAAACACGATGACCTATAAATTCTGAGTGACATTTCCCTTCCAAACGTCTCAGGTCCCGTCCACTCGGTCTTTGGTTTTCTTGTAAGAGCCGTGCTGAGAAAAATCGAGATCTGTCAACAGGAAACCTCCGGGCCTTGATGCAGCCAAGGGGCCTCTCTCATCAGACCTCAACTCGGACTCCTTCCCTTTCTTTGATATGGGCTGGCAAAGAGTTTGCTGAAGGGAAAAAAACCCAGCCGAAAAGCATCGCCCCAGTAAACACGCCGGCCATCCTCTGCCAAGACACTCAGCCAGTGGTCACCGAAGCCAGAAACTGGTGTCACGGCTGGGGCCCGGCTTCAGTTTTTGGCTAAGTCACATGTCATCATGTCAACATCGAGAACCGGTGATGCAAACGGCCCAGATATGTGCTGACTTCAACACAAAAGCTACAGGGAGCAGGAAAACCACAGCTTGAAAAGTCTGGGTTTTTTTTTTCCCCTTTCCTATTGAGTTTCTAGTCCAAAGGATAGACTCCGAAACGAGGGACAGACCAGGTCAAAAGAGAAATCGGAAAGTCCCAGCCCGATGCCCAGACAACGGCTCCTTGGAAAACCCACCGGGCCAGAGGTTCCGGTCCAAGTTCTGCCCCTGAGATGCCGTGGGATTGTGTGTGTCAGGCTCCCTCTCTGGGCCCTCTTGGTAAAATGAGGGGTCTCTGAGGCCCGTGCCAGGGTCAGTGATCCAGGTCCTTGTGGTCACATCCTCCCTGCAAGGTCCCATTCCAGGCCATGGCTGGGGGAAAGAACAGTCTCCCAATCTCATGAATCAATCCTCCTGCCCGCCGCAGGTTATTTTTCCCTCCCTGTTTACAGGTAAGGAAGTGGGGAGGAGGGCCCAGAGCCAAGGTTTTCAAAGGGCCCCTGGGAATCACTTTCAAATGCACATAAATTTCCACAGTTAAGCAGCGAGCGGCCAGCTCTAGCTTGCAAGCGTGGAGCCCTCTCGGGTTTCCTGTTCAATGTCCTAACTTGAGTTGTGCTACCAGAAAAGCCAGTGCACATCGTCCCGAAGCCTCCCTCCCCAGGGAAAAGGGAGCACTTTCAGTTCTGGGCCGAGAGTTAGGAGGGACACTGGCAGGCTGGGACCTGCCGGGGCGCTGAGGGGCCGGGCACAGCAGGGGAAGGAGCTGGGACGGCAAAAGGGCAGAGTTGGGGGCAGCCCCCCGGAAGATCAGGGGATTTCTGGGTCTTGGCAAGGGAGGTCATCTGTCCAACCCCCTCACTTGACAGTTAAGGCAACTGAGGCTGAGAGCTAGGAAGTTACTTGCCTCAGATCTCTTTCTCACACGTAAGGGCACATACAAGTGGCAGAGCCAGGACATAATGAGACTTTTTTTCCCCTGAGGCAATTGGGGTTAAGTGACTTGCCCAGGGTCACACAGCCAAGAAGTGCTAAGTGTCAAATTTGAACTCAGCTCCTCCTGACTTCAGGGCTGGTGCGCTACCCACTGCACCACCCAGCTGCTCTGCAATGAAACATTTTTAGAAATCAAAGGGCTTTGGTGTAGGAGGATTGTGTTTATGTAATCTCTGGGTTCTATTGGAGACACCAGAGCCAGGATGATAAACTTCAGCTCAGAGAAGAACGTCTCACCAGGAACTGCTCCCTGACAGCGGGACTGGACAGAGGGTTCATGGGAGGGGCCAAGCCCTCAGGCCGTTGCATGTCTACCACTTCAAGAGGGTGAAAAGACCAAGAGGGCCCAGATTGCTAAGAGGGGCCCACGCCTAGCAGAGAAGGGGAAACTGCACAGTTGGGAGCTGGGACTTTGCCGAACCACAGCCAGAACCCAAGTCCAAACAGACCCATCTCGTCAGTGCCGTCCATTTTGTTGCCAACTTCTCTGCTCCCAGGACCCCCGGTCACAGCCACACCCCGGGGTGGGAGGGCACACACCGTCCCCCAAAGACACCGAGACCATCCTAGAGAATGCTCTGGCCCCTTCTGCTCCACACTTGAGGGGTCGGGCCCGGGAGCTTGACACACCCTCCTGACTGGACGTGCCATTGGGACGCGGCGGGAGGGAAGCTGCACCCAGCTGAATCAACACGCGTCCTTGCTCAATATCTTTTCCATCGCATTGTTAGAGCCAAACAAGTGAATGGCATATGGTCTCTGAGTGTCTCATTTCATTTCAGTTCCAAGCCTGAACTTCCCAAAGGGCCTGCCCAGAAAAGACCCCTTCCTGGTCCAAAGTTCTGCTCCAGAGAACAAAGCTGGAACCCAATGGAGTTTGATCATCTCCAAGATCCCAGGAGCTTGAGAATTCCCCAAGTCTACTCTCTGGGGGGGGGGGCTCAAACCAGCCTTTGGTTCTCAAGGTGGATGATCTTGTTCTCAACCCCCTTTCCCCTGTAGTCCCTGCTCCAGACCCAACAGTAACCTGGGACTGGAAAGAGGTTGAAATTAGATCTGAGCTCAGCGCCAACCAGATGAGATGGAACTTTCTTTGGCTTCAGGAAAAAGGTCAAGTTTCTGGGGCAGGTGCACAGGAGAGAGGGAGGGCCTCAAAAACAAGTTAGGCCCCTTTTGGTCCTGAGGTTTAGCAACACTTCCCATGACTGTTTGTTTGAATGGCTAGGTGATGTGCTCTGGATTTGGGGTCAGGAAGACCTGAGCTTCCTCCTCCACAAAAGGGGAATCATGCCTGCCAGGACTGTCGGAGGCACTAGGCGAGATCGTATTGCTAAAGCTTTTTGGAGACCTTCAGTGCCAGGTACCGTTATTAATGACATTACAGCCCGTTATCGATATTATTATTAACAGTGAATCATTTCCGTCCCTGTTGGAGCAGTCCCTCATTCCTCCCGTTCCTCCAAGGGAAGAGTGAGAAAGGAAATGAACTGGCCAAGTCCCCAGGAAGAGACTGTGACGTGCGTGGGAGCCGTGCCAGGTGGGCCGAACTTCCCATGGGCATCGTGCAGGAGCACCAACAGGCTTGCAGCCACTGATTCACTCCATCATTGATTCTCTCAGCCCAGACCCTCCATCACCTCCTCACCAGATCTCCCTCTCCAAATCCCAGCCCACTTGGTTGACCTCTTGTCCTCATCCTCCTCAAAGTTCCCTACTGTGCCCAGATTTCGGGGTGGGGGGGTCTTCCTCATTTTCTCTCCACATACGCACAGGCTGCCCATTATTTATGGAGGCCGGATGGCTACGATGTGTTGGTGAGATGATAGGAGCTCACTTTCTCCATGTTGAGAGCTCTTTATTGCACATACATTGTGGGGGATATTTTCCTTCTCCTTTGTGATATTTGTAATGTTATTGCTTTGTGCTCACCTTCTACAGGAAGTCTTTCCTGATGCCCCTTAATACTAGTGCCTTTCCTCACTGATTACTGCCAGCGGCTCCTGACTTGTTTGCCCCTCTTGTTTTTAATGTTGTCTGTCTCTGTGAGCACCTTGAGGGCAGGGATTGGATTTTACCCTTTCTTATAGCACCATGACTAGCAACATCATAGTGCTTAAGAAAGAAAAAAAGAAAAAAGAAAAGAAAAAAGAAAAAAAGAAAAGAAATAGTTTTTCTTTTTCTTCCTTCAGACTTGATTTTTTCTTGCGCAATAAGGTAACTGTATAAATATGTATACATATATTGGATCTAACATGTATTTCAACATATTTAACATGTATTGGACTAGCTGCCAGCTGGGGAGGAGGTAGGGGAAGAAGGGGAAAATTTGCAACAAAGGTTATACAAGGGTCAATGTTGGAAAAATTACCCATGCATATGCTCTGTAAATAAAAAGCTTTAATAATTAAAAAGGGGGAAAAAAGAAAAGAAAAGAAATATTATTTGACTGACCAATTGAATGATCATATCCCTCTCCATTGCCTTTGGCATGATACCATTTTCAACTCTTCAGAGAGCATAATGTTTAATATTTCACAGCCATCTAACAGTGGAAAAATATCAGTACCCCAAAACCAAGTCTTTTGTGCTCCACAGATCAAAGGGGGAAAGGACCCATGTGTTTTTTTTTAATACTTATAGCAGCATTTATTGTTGTAGTAAAGAAGTGGAAAAAAAGAGGGTTCCAACCCTGTGGGGGATGCTGAGAAAATGATGGTCTATGCCCAAGGTAAGTGAGCAGATAAAAGAAAGCATGTAGTTCTCTTGATGAATTCAGTTTATGTGACTCAGATGAACTCCATCCTTGGGTCCTCAAAAAACTTGCAGATGAGACTACTGAGCTATCATAAATGACACTTGAAAAATTATGGACTGTGAGGGAGTTACCGCTGGCCTGGAGAAGAGCGATATCCTGGTTTTCCAAAAAGGGAAGAGAATGGGCTGCCCAATCCAGGTCAGTGAACTTGACTTCAGTTCCTGGGAAAAGTCTAGACTGGGTCACTAAAAGAATGGCTGGCAAACATCATGAAAGGAAAGGAAAGGAAGTAAACAGCTGCCTGACTTCATTAAGAACAAGTCATGATGGATGAATCTCGCTTCCTTTTTTAATGGGTTTATTGAATTTGTAAGAGAAGGGATTGCTGTGGATATAGCTGATCTAAACTTTGGCAAAGGTTTTTGGAAAGTACTTCATATTATTATGGGAAAGATGGAGAGGTGGGGATCGACAATAATCAGAAGAGTCCAGAATTGGGTGGATGACTGGACTCAAAGAGGAGTGGGAAATTGTTCATAGTCAACATGGCAAACGGTCTCTGGTGGAGGGTCCCAGGGATTGTTGGGTCCTGTTCCGTTGAACATTTTTATTAATGACTTGACTAAAGCCCAGCTAGTTTGCTGATCAAATGCGCAGTTGACACCGAACTGGGAGGGATCATTAACAAAAAAGAGGATGGAATTGGAATCCATGAGGTCCTTGGCAGGCTACAGCATTGGGCTGGGTCAAATAAGATGAAATTCAATAGGAATGGATGTGAAGTCTTGCCCTTGGGTGCCAAAACATCAACTTCCTCAATGTAAATGGAGGAGGTTTGGATAGACCGAGTCATTCTGAAAAGAATGTAAGGGTCAGAAGGGTAGCGCCGCAATGAGAAAAAGCTCAATATGATTTGGGGCTACATCAGGAGGGATGGAGCTAACAGCGCTGTTCTTGCCCTCAGACTCGATCCACAGTCAAGTTCTCAGTCCTGGGGGTCATCGTTTAAGAAGGACATTGATAAGCTGAAATGAGTCTAGACAGGCCACCAGTATAGTGGAGGGCCTTCAATTCATGAAGCCATGTTTAGTCTGAAGAAAAGAGGACTCAGAGGTGTTTGGAGGGGAGGAAAGGGAGTCCAACTCACTCCGACCTCCTTGGAACTTGCTAGACAGAAACCAATGACTTCTTGTTAGGGTTCTCAGAGTAGAGATTCCTTCACATATGAGGAGGACCATGGCTCGCATCTCTCCGATCCTGCAGTTCTGTGATAGGATGGAAGGAAGTGTTGTTGTGCTATAAAGAATGAAGAAAAGGATTAGAAAAATCAGTAAAGACCTATATGAAGGGATTAGAGGGAAATAAACTCTAGAGTGTTCTCCATCCAGAAGAACAACTGTTGTGATAACTACCAAATTATCAAGGAAAACTACTTTGAATGGATACAATGGACAGACATACGTCCAGTAGTTATAATAAAGGATCACATTTCCCAGTCCTTGATTAGAGGTACCCAATGAGAAATCATTTTCTGACATTGCCAAAGAATGGATCTGTTTCACTCATCTAGGAGTAGGAGAAAAAGGGTGGTTTTAGTTTGTTTTATTTGGAAACAGGAAGAGTGAAGGGGAAAGGATGAATGGGCAGTAATAGTGATACGGATAAAGAAAAGAACATCAGTGAGATCATTTTCCAATATACAAAACAGGGGAGAAATCATTTCAGAAATAGGCAGAGACAAACAGAGCAGAACTGGGATCACCAGGTTAAATTTATTTTATACTTGGAAAAAAAAGGCTACATTTAATGGAGATTCATGGTTTCCTGTGCAATTCTCCTTTTCTGTCCTTCTTCGTATAAGGAAATCACCCTGTTGTTGATATCTGTTGTGTTCATTAAAAAAAAAAAAAGATGAGCTTTTTCAGGGAGAAGTTTGAAGACTTTCATTCAATAAGTATATTAAGCACTGACAATGTGCAAAAGCACCAGCCTGATTTTGGAAGTATAAAGACAAAAATGAGACAGTCCTTGACCTCAAGGAATTTTCATTGGGGGGTGGGGGGTGGGGTGGGAGAAGCAATAAAACATGTTCACAATTAAATACAAAAAGGACATAGATAAAATAAATGCATCATGATGGGGAAGGCACTAACAAGGATCAAGAAGAGTCTGAAGGATTCTGAAATCCATGGGCTGAACTCTAAAGAGATGGAGGTGGAAGATGGAATGGGGGATATGGGAAATAAGAAGGACACGGCATAAAGCAGAGAGAGGGAGAGCTAAGTAGATAGGTAAGGTGATGGGTGGATGAACAGATGGACAGATAGACGAGAGATAATAGGTAGGTAGATAGTTAGAGGCATTTACTAAAAATTCACTGTGTGCCAGAGACCGTGCTAAGAGCCAGAAATTAAATACAAGCAAAAGACAAAAATACAGTCTCTACCCTTGGAGAGCTTATATCCCAATTAAGGTAGATACTACATCAAAGTAGCTAGAAAGGAGTATTATGTAATCAACCTGGAAAAAATATGCTGGAGTCAGACTGTGAAAAGCTTTAAATGCCAACCAGAGGAACATAAACCAGAGGAGTTTGTGTTTTATACTTAGTGAGAAGTCACTGAAAGTGATCATTAACAACAACCTTCACAATTTCCCAAAAGCAATGCAGCCCACTTAGCCCGGCCCACCCACTATTTGCAAAGACTAGGAGATCTATATTGGTGGCAAGCTCAATAGGACGGTGTGAAAAAGTACAATTGCTTTTGGATTCTCCATAGTCCCTTTTCATTGAACTTCAGAGAAGAAGGGACCCTTTCCCCCAGCCATTTTAAAGCAGGTACAGATATACTATATTTTCTGTCTGCCTTAAGGATATCTTAATGTGGTACAGCTGGGATTAGAACCTACTGCACCTGACTTCTAACTTAGTAATTTTTTTCCTTTTCCTTTTCTTTTTCTTTTTTATTTTACATACAAGAAATGAGGCCCAAAGAGAAGTGAGCAATTCATAGCTCAAGCAGCGACCAATTAGTATCCTATAGCCTCTCCAACATTGACTACTTCCGTTGTGGGGTGATGCTTCAGAGTTATTTTAGTTTTCTATTTGTGGTTTGGAATATTTTTCCCAAGTTGCTGCTGATAGTTTGAATTTCTTCTTTTGAAAACTATTCAAAAGAACACTTATCTATTGCAAAATAGCTCTTAGATATTTTATATCATATTTTGTAAATCAGATCATTAGAAATTTTGTGTGCAAATCTTTTTTTTTCTTCTTGACAGTTTCTTTTCTTATTCTAATTGCACAAATATTGTTGATGCAAAGCCTTTTTTATATTTTATAAACTCAAACTCGTTTGTTTCGGGATCTTTATTTCTTGTGTGGCTGCAGTTACTTAGTTGCAGTTCTAAAAGGCACTTCCTTCCATTATCCTCTAATTGCTCTATGACCTTTCATGAACTTTTACATTTAAATTGTTCAATACTTTCAAGTTGATTCTGCAAAGTACTTACTGTCTGAGCCTCTTTTCTATATAATTATTCCCTAGTTTTCCCAGTTCTTGTCAAATAAAGAATCCTTCCCTTTTCTCTAATAGTTTTGATTCTTGTGTTTAGCAAATACTGGGCTATTGTGTTCATATGCTTCTAGGTCTTACTTTTTCTACTGGCATAATTTCCAGCTTTTAAAACCAGAAACAAATCTGTCAGTAAGATAATTACTGCCTTATAAATAAATCCAAGATCTAATAATACCGAGTTCTCTGCAGGCCTACTTTCAAAACAATTATTTTCTTGGAGACTCTGGGCCTTTTGTTCCTATAAAGGAATTCTTAATTGTTTTTGTCTATTTCTGTGAAGCAACTCATTAGTAGTATTACATAGCACTCATTCTATAAATTAACTTAGGTAATGTTTTCATTTTTATCATGTTGGTACAGTCCGACCATGGTCAGTGCATATCTTTTAGTTCTGACAGAGTACTTTTAAGTTGTATTTGTACAAGTCCTACATGTGTCCTGGTGGGTTAATTCCCAGATATTTTGTGTACTCTTTATTTTTAGTGTAATTTCAGTATCATATCCTCCTAGTTCAGGTTATTAAAATATTACTGAATTTGTTTGTGGCTTTATTTTCAATCCTGCTGCTTTACTGAAGAAATCATATCATGAGAGCTAGTATAGTATGGTAAACAGAAAGCTCTCCTCAAAACCAGGAAAAACTTGAGTTCAACTAGAGTAGGTAATGAGGAAACCAAATTATTATTCTTTGCAAATGATATGGTGGTATACTTAGAGAATCCTAGAGAATCAATTAAAAAATATTATGCCCATAAATATGGATCCCATATTTGGGATACATGCCCAGTAGAGACACTGCTGGGATCAAAGGGTATGGACAATTTGGTAGCCCTTTGGGCATAGTTCCATATTGAATGTCTGGTGGACATGGCTCTTTTCAACAATGAGGTGATTCAGGCCAATTCTAATTGTCATGTGATGGAGAGAGCTATCTGTGTCCAGAGAGAGAAGTATGAAGACTGAATGTGGATCAAAGCATAGGATTTTCACCTTTTTGTTGTTTGCTTGTTTTTTGTTTTCCTTTTTGATCTGATTTTTCTTGTGCAACTGATAATTGTGGAAATATGTATTAAATAATTACATATGATTAACATAGATTGGATTAAGGATTAGACAGTATAGATTTGGATTGGATTGGATTTGAATTGGATTGGATTAGACAGCATAGACTTGCTGTCTAAGGGGGGGGAAGGAGGGAGGAAAAAATGGAATACAAGGTTTTGTAGGGGTAATTATTGAAAACTGTACATATATTTTGAAAATTAAAAAAACTAAAAAAAAACTGGGCTCAAGTCCCAACTTTGACACATAGTGACTGTGTGATTCTTGAGAAATCAGTTAACCTCTTAGTATTCTAATTCCCTAAGGGTCTAAATGTGCCGACCCTCTCTATTCCCTCTATAGAGGGAATTTCCTCAACCTGGACTTCCTTATATCAATAAAACATAGTTCCAGACCCAGTTCTTTTTTTTTCTTTTTTAATTATAGCTTTTTATCGACAGAACATATGCATGGATAATTTTTCAACATTGACTCTTGCACTCACTTCTGCTCCAGCTTTTCCCTTCCTTCCCTCCACTCCCTCCCCTAGATGGTAGGCAGTCTCATACATGTTAAACATATTAAAGTATATCTTAGATACAATATATGTGTAGACATCCGTACAGTTCTTTCGTTGCACAAGAAAAATCACATTTAGAAAGAAGGTAAAAATAACCTGGGAAGAAAAACAAAAATGCAAGCAGTCCACACTTGCTTCTCAGCGTTCTTTCATTGGGTGTAGCTGGTTCTGTTCATCGTTCTGTTCATCACTGATCAATTGGAACTGAATCTGATCTTCTCATTGCTGAAGAAATCCACTTCCATCAGAATACATCCTTATATAGTATCGCTGTTGAAGTGTATAATGATCTTCTAGTTCTGCTTATTTCACTTAAGCATCAGTTCATGTAAGTCTCTCCAAGCCTCTCTGTATTCATCCTCGAGCCCCAGTTCTTATTAATCTCAATTAGCTGCTTTTTTGATTCTCTGCAGTCCACTCTACTGTCTATAAACAGGGATGATTTTTTTCCTACTCCTTGTTGATATTTATGCCATTAATTTAATTTATTTATTTTGCTGAGGCAATTGGGGTTAAGTGACTTGCCCAGGATCACACAGCTAGGAAGTGTTAAGTGTCTGAGGCCAGATTTGAACTCAGGTCCTCCTGACTCAGGGCCGGTGCTCTATCGCGCCAGCTAGTTGCCCCAATGCCATTAATTTTACTCTTTAGTTTTGTGGCTAACAAAACTAAGTAAAAAATTAATATTTTTTATTATTTTGTCAAATTGCGGAGGGAAGAGTGAATTAGCTTTTGGGCAATCAGAGAATGCTGTTTGTCAACTCACATGAATTGTGTCATCCACTGGAAGCCCCGTATTCTTTTCAGAACAACGATTGACAAACCAGCTCTCTTCCATTTTGTTCTTATAATCAATTCTTTATATAAGGATTTATATTTATTCTGCTGCCTCCTTTCACAGATGAGGAAACTGAGCCCAGAGAGCTAAGTTCCCCCAGTGAATGAGTGGGCCAGGTGGGACCAGAACCCGGGACTCCTGCATCCTTTGGATTGTTGTCTACCACGCTCAAACACGAGACTGATCAGGGCAGGAAATGGGCCACTGGATCCTCATGGTTAACAAGCTTTGCCTGAAGGCATGAAAATAATCTCTCATCACAAGCTTAGAATTTGGCTTTTTGAACAGGGTTGTGAACTTTAGGGTATGGACCCAAAAATGCTACCCATTCCCAGATACACATGTGGTATAAGTTAAAGCCCATAAGTAGCAAATGGACCATCTGCACGTGGTCAGAAAAGTTTGATTTAGGGCTTACAATTACATTTATTTAAACAGAAGCTTTCATTATATCCCAAAATAGTGAATGCAAGGAAACTAAGCTAATTCACGAGCCACTTTCCTTTGATAAAGTGAGTATGACTCGTCATAAATTCACTATTGAATAGAATGATTTTTAAAAATGGGCTTTATTACGTCTTTGCTTCTTTTTAAATTTCATCAAAGTTTCAAGTTTCAGTTAAGGATTAGTTAGTCCAACTTCTTGTATTTCTAGATCAGGAAGCTGAGATCCAGAGACTAAGTAAATTTAAATTTTTTTTTTTTTTTTTTTTTTTGCTGAGGTAATTAGGTTAAGTGACTTGCCCAGGGTCACACAGCTGAGAAGCATTAAGTGTCTGAGGTCACATTTGAACTCAGGTCTTCCTGACTTCGGGCTGGTGCTCTATCCACTGGGCTACCTAGCTACCCCGAGACTAAGTAATTTGACCATGGTCATTGAATCAGAGACTCACAGAATATTCGATCGGGAAGGGACCTTAGAAAACTGCTGGTCCGACCCTTTCATTTTACAGATGAGGAAACTGAGGCATTGTGAATATCATTCATTTAGAGCTGGAAGGAAACTGAAGCCAATTAATCCCACTGCCTTATTTTATAGATGATGAAACAGAATCCTAAGGAGGTGATTGCCCCTGATGAAGTGATTCCACACAGTATCCCAAGCAGCAGAGCTGAATTCAAATTCAGATGCTTGGTCCCCAAATCCAGGAACTTTTCCACTGAGTCCACTGAAAAAGCATTTAAAGTCACAAATGGGTTGTGACCAATATGGGATTCCAGCTCAGGCTCCCAGAGCTAAACCATACTTCCTTGGAAGGTGGTCAATGTTTGATTGCTTTTGCTTTTTTTTTTTTTTTAACCAGCTAGTTACAGTGTGGTTTTGAAAAACACCATTTCCATTTTTTCTCTGCACTTGGGCAAATTCCATGTGCTGATCAGCATCTAGGCAGACCGGCCCACCTCCAGGCCTGGATCACCCTTTGGCCCTCTCCAGAGGCATAGATCCTGAATCTCTGGCCTTCCCAGGATAGCTCCTCCCGGACTCCACGGGTCCCAGGATGCAGCCGATGTCTTTGCCACCCAAAGGGGCCTCGGCTGGGGAGGCTCACGGAGGGGCTTGGGAAGGAAGCGTGTGGACGCTTGCCCCCAGCACAGGCCAGGGTTCAGTGCGTGCTGAGGAGATGACATCAGCAAGCCGTGTCCCGGCACGGGCTAAGGAGTCCTTGGGGAGGTGTACCCAGGAGAAGAAAAGGGAAACCTTGCTAGCCAGGAAGGCGTGAAGAGCAGAACGGGCCACCTGAGAAAGCCGATGAGAAGAAAGCTGGGAAGAAACTCTGGAAACCAAGAGGGCAAGTCGGGACTGAACCGGGGCTGACAGAACGCCAGAGGAGATGTTGAGATCAGAAAATCTGCTTCTGACCAAAAGTCTCGTCTAAACCACAGCATTATGACTTCCTAGACATAAAAGGTGGGAGGATTGAGAGCTATTGAAGCAATAATTGCTCCCAGTCGGAGCGAGCCTCCTTTACCTTCAGCTGCATGTATTTAATGAGAAGAGCCTTCCAAATTTGCCCTGAGCCACAAGAAACTCCCTGGCCCCCTTGGACATTTCTCTTGCAATGGTCCTGCAGGAGTACACACAGAGACATTGCTTAGGAATGAAGGGCAGTTTAAGCGTTGCCATCTCTTGCAAAGGATGGAGAGAGAAATCGGGCAAAGGGCACGTTACCTAAGCAGATCAACTCCCTGGATTACCAATGCTGTAGTCTTGGGGTCACGTCTGAGATGCGGGATTTACTCGCTACCATTTCCCAGACGTTAGTTTCCCCCAGACTCCTCCCAAGGGTAGGAGAAGCCAGGTCCTTTTTGTTACAGGTTCTTCCTAGAGCTCTCCTTCCCCAGAGCTGCCTCATGTAATATGGAGTGTGGTGATGGCAGGAAGGTACTGCCAGTATTTTCCACCCAGCTGACCTTTGGGGCATAAAATCCCCTTTCCCCCAAGTAGTACTTAGTCATTTAGGGCATGGGATGTGGTTTCAAAAGCTATCGAGACATTTCCTGATCATTTATCCATGGAACCTGCCATGCCCCCGGCCAAGGGGATTCTGGGAGCCATAGGAAATTGAACTGTGCAGCTGTGACCTGCCGTGATTGCATCCATCAATGACCCTGGCTCCTGTGCTGGGTTCACCCTAAGGAAATCCATGCCAAAGGGGACACAATCTGAAAAGTCCTGAGGGATCATTTTATAAGAAGCATAAAATACTATGATGAAGCTATCTTTTATTTTAATATATCATGGATAATTTTCAACATTCATCCTTTCAAAACCCTGTGTTCTAATTTTTTCCCTCCCTTCCTCCCACCTCCTCCCCCAGAGATCATCTTTTTTCCCCCTGAGACAATTGGGGTTAAGTGACTTACCCAAGGTCACAAAGCTAGAAAGGGTTAAGTGTCTGAGGCCAGATTTGAATTCAGATCCTCCTGACTTCAGGGCTGGTCCCAGAGACCATCTTTTAAAAAACCATTGAGAGACTACAAATAATTGCCAACTTCCTCCCCTTTACAACGTCTCTAGGAGGAAGGGAAAGGGAACAAGCATTTAATAAGCACCTACTATGTGTCAAGCACTGTGCTAAGAGTTTTTATATTATTATATTATATTATAATTCTAATATATTACATCATGATATAGCACATAAATTATATTATAGATATTATCTCATGAGACCCTCAAAACAATTTCAAATACTATCTCCCCTTTATAGAGGAGGTAACTGGCTGGCAGAGGTTGAGTGTCCAAGGATGGATTTGAATTCAGCTCTTCCTGACTCCAAGCTCTTTCCCCTACCTCTACCAGTCACATGGCAAGAGCAGGAGGTAAGAGATGGATGGCACCTGAGGCAAAAATGGTGTAGGGGAAGCCCTGCAGTCATGGGAAGAGTCTTCCCTGGAGAATCTCTGGAAGCTGTGGACAAGAAACCCAGAGTGAAACTGTCTGGATGGATTATTTAATATATATTTTGATTAATGAACTCCTGGGTGCACTGAAGCGTTGAAATGTTGGTCCCGTCTCTCCCAGTTCCTTTTACTACCATGCTTTAATTTCCCCTGCCCCACAATCCCTTCTTCTGATTGGTTGGTGCCTCCTAGACCCTCCTTCCTTTATCCCCCTACTCTGGTGCTCCTGGCTCTCCAGGTTTTGTTCTCCACCATCCTCCCATGGGGCCCTTCCTTTTTGAGCTTCCTTTTATGTGTGTTTTCCCCCATTAGAATGTAAGCTTCTTGGGGGCAGGAATCCTTGGCACAGTGCCTGGCTCATAGTAGATACTTAAGAAGTTCAAGTGATTTGACTCCATGAAGTCGAGATTTGACTTGATGAAGAAACTGTTATGTGGAGACATTAGGTGATGTGTCCAGAGTCACATGGCCACAAAGTGATGGAACTGAATCAGAGAGGTCTTTTGGAGGCAAAGTGGAATGGGATTATCTGGAAACTTTTGTGCCCTTGGGCAAGGCCCTTCCTCTGCACCTCAGTTTCCTCATCTGTCAAATGAAGGCATTGGATTAGATGGTTTCTAAAGTCTTTATCAATTCCAGAATTAGAAATCTGTGACTGTAACCTGTTTCAACTCTATCTCACTGATCGCTGATAGAAAGTAAGCTCTTTTGAGGGCAGAGATTGTTCCTTTTTCTTTTTTCTTTTTTTGGTCTTTGTAGCTCCAGTAACTAGTGTAATGCTTAACATAGAGTAGGTGCTTAATAACTGTTTGTTCATTGATTATGCCATAGAAGCACAGATATTATTATTATTGTTGTTGCTATTTTAAAGCTTTTCATTTCCAAAACATATGCATAGGTAATTCTCAACATTCATCCTTGCAAACCCTTATGCTCCAGATATTCTCCCCCTTCTCTCCACCCCCTCCCCTAGCTGGCAAGTGATCCAATATATGTTAAACATGGGCAGTTCTTCTATACATATTTCCACAATTATCATTCTGCACAAGAAAAATTTAAAAAAAAGATCTAAAAGGAAAAAAAAGAGAAAGAAAACAAAAAACAAGCAAATTACAACAACAAAGTGAAAATACTATGTTGTGATCCACACTCAGTCCCCATAATCCTCTCTATTTTTGCCCTTGTTATTAAGCATTTATGAAGCTTAAATGTTTGCAAAAGGGACAAACACTTGTCTTGGAATCAAAAAGAACTGGATTCAAATTCTGCTTTTACATTTGTTAGCCCCTAGATTTCCACACAAATCATTTAATTCCTAGGTGCTTCAGATTAATCTCCCTTCAGTGAAGGGAGTTTCCCATGGGGAAAGAAATCAGAGATCCTTTGCATATGAACATTTGTAAAATTTACCTAGATTATTGCGTGTGAGTATTTTATTACTCTGTGAAGTAGGAAATAATATCCTCATTTCAAAGAGGAAGAAAGTAAATATTTGAGGCAGCATTTGAACCCAGTCTTCCCAAGAGCCCAGCCACAGCACTTTAGACACACGGCTCCAATGCACACTCCCCCAAACCCCCCCATGGTTCCTTGCTTCTGGATGACAGAAGAGATCAGCTAATCCTTCCCCCTCCCTTCCAGAGACCCAGGGAGGTAAACTGTCTTGCCTTGTGCCTAAGATACAATAAGAAATAACAAAGCCAGGATTGGAGGCGAGGGCGTCTGGCTCCAAACGTTGGGTTCTCGGATCAAACAACAGATCAGAACAAGTTATGGATCGTGCGAGTCTTAGCTGAAAACCCAAATTCAGTCCTTAGGCCAAAGAAAAAAGTTATATAAGGTCGGCTGGTAAAAAGGAGGGGGGAAAGGCTTGAAAGAAGGAACAGTCAGGCTTGACCTTAACCTCATGGTGAGCCCATGTCACCTTTGCTAGGTCCCCTCCCTTCTGAGTGAAACTTGATTTCTCCCATAAGTCCCCTCCCTTCTCCGAAAACTCGGTTTCTCCCTCTATAAAACAAGGGGGTCCGGACCAAACAATTCCTATGGCCACAGGCTCGGGGGAAACCCAGGAGATCTGGTCTGACTGCGATTCACCACAGGCCTACAATTTCATGACCCGTTAGCTCTTTGACTTTTGCCCTTTAGCTTTGCCTCCCTTTCCCTGATGGTCCTTCCAAGTCTGTGGTAGTCGGGGAGTTCCCCAAAACGTTTGGGGAAGGAGGAAGGAGAACCAGCCTCCCCCGACTGTGCCCTGAGAAGCACTGAGGGCCGATTCTTCAAACTAATCCAGGGTTTATTGAAGCCCATAAACCAAGCACCAGAGAGGGCTTTTTATAATGATATGTTTTGTGAGTAGAGTCATCAATCCTGACACGAGAGAAAGTTTTTCTCAGCTGGGAGGTGACAGCGAGCCTCTCAAGGAGGTTGGGAGGAGACCCCGGTTCCATTGGGGAGGTCTGGGGCTGCCCCCAGAGAGGGGCCCCCGTGGCAGCAAGAGACTCATTCCTCACTGCTCAACCCCAGGCTTAAAGTTTCCATTTTCAATGAAAAGGAATTGGAATCGGTGACCTAATCGGGCTCATTTTTTCCTTTCCCAAATGTCGTGATGTGAAGTTTGAGCTCCACTGGGTAGGAATGTTTCTTGTTGCCCCGAGAAGCGGCTGAATTCAGGTAAACGTCACTCAGGCGGTTGGCGTGTTCCTGGAAAGCTGCCTCAATCAGCCTTTTACACATTTTTATAATAGTTTAAGGGCTTTGGGTGGTGAAGGAATCACGGTCCCAGAGGAGAAGGTGCATCAAGCTGGGAATCGAATGACTGGGTTTGAATCACCAGTACTTCCACTTCCTACTCGTGGTCTTTGAGCATTTAGGTAGCACTTTTAGGTTGGCATAAGTCCCTTACGTTTATTATCTCATCTGACCGTCATAGCAACCTTGAGAGGCAGAGCCATCATTAGACCCATTTTACAGATGAAGCAGGATGAGATCGAATAATTTGTCCAGAATCACGTAGTGAATGCCTGAGTCTGGATTTGAACTCAGGTTTTCCTGATTCCAGGATTCAGCATTTTTACCGTCCAAAAAAGTGATGGTGATGGTGGTGGTAATGGCAGTGCTTCAGTCGGTTCTTGTTAAATGTCGATTGACTTTTACCGTCCCTCCAAACTTGGGGAAGGACACGGGCAAGGAGTACTCGAGAAAGGGAAGCCTTTGCAGGGTTGAGAGCTGCATTGCAAAGGAAACACTACCCGCAAGGAATAAAGCTACACATTTATTGGAGTGTGGTTATGTGGGGAGTACTGGTCAACCTTGAACTACCTAAGGCATTAGGGGCTTCTAAGTAGTGCAATGGGTGGAGCACTGGGCTTGGAGTCAGGAGGACCTGAGTTCAAATTGAGCCTCAGAAATTTACCAGCTATGTGACTTAACCTCTGCCTGCCTCAGTTTCCTCAACTGCAAATTGAGGCTTTTAATAGCACCTACTTTGTAACGTTATATTTTTCCCTCTCAAATTTGATCCCATTGTTGCAACCTGTAGACATTTCAGAAAGATCTGAGTTCAAATCCTGCCTCCGATACTAATAATGCGATCCTGGGCAAATAACTTAACCTCTGGCTACTTCAGTTTTCTCATCTATAAAATGGGGATAATAGTACTCCCCAGGATTGTTGTGAAGATTAATTATAGAGAGCTTAGGATGGTGTCTAGCACATAATAAACACTATATAAATGTTAGCTGTTATTTTTTTTAAGACAATTGAGGTTAAGTGACTTACCTAAGATCACATAGCTGGTAAGTATTAAGTGTCTGAGACTGGATTTGAACTCAGGTCCTCCTGACTGCAGAGCTGATGTTCCATATACACTGTGCCATCTAGCTGCCTCAGTTTATTATTCATCAAAATTTTCTTAATCAGTATGTAAATTATTCCTTCCAGTTTTGTATCCTACTGCATTCCAAGTTGTTAATAAATATTGAATTGAACAAGGTATAATACAGACTCCAACAACTTCTTCTAAAGACCTTCCTAGACTTTGACATCAGTGGATAAATCTGTCTACTTTGGATCTGGCCACCCAACTAACTAAAAATCCTAACTGTAGCATGTCACATTTTTCCATCTTGGTTACAGAGATGTCATCGGAAACATTGTCAGGGGTAGCAGGATCCATTATGTCTAGAACACGCCTTTGTGGTGTTTTTTGTTTGTTGGTTTGTTTAATTACATTTAATTTTTTAAAATTTTTATTATTTTTATTTTTCAAAACATATGAATGGATAATTCTTCAACATTAACCATTGCAAAACCTTGTGTTCCAATTTCCCCCTTCCTATTGGGAAGTAGTCCAATATATGTTAAACATGGTAGGAATATATGTTAAATCTAATAAAGGCGTACATATTTATATAATTATCTTGCTGTATAAGAAAAATCAAATCAAACTGGAAAAAATGAGAAGGAAAACAAAAAGCAAGCAAACAATTACAAAAAGAGTGAAAATACTATGCAGTGGTCCACACTCAGTTCCTGTTGTTCTCTCTCTGGGTGTAGATGTGTCTCTTCATCACATGACCATTGGAACTGGCTTGGATCACCTCATTGTTGAAGAGCCACGTCCATCAGAAGTGATCATCGTAGAGTCTTGTTGTTGCCATGTCTCCTAGTTCTGCTCATTTCACTTAGCTTCAATTTATGTCAATCTCTCCAGGCCTCCTTGAAATCATCCTGCTGGTCATTTCTTTCAGGACAATAATATTCCATAACATTCATACACCATAACTTAATTAGCTGTTCTCCAATGGATGGTTAGTCACTCGGTTTCCAGTTTCTTACCACTACAAAAAGGGCTGCCACAAACATTTTTCTTTGTGCTGTTTTTTAAAAATGGAAAGAAGCCAACTTGGTCTGAACTAGCCTTAGTGAATCCATACCGTGTTTTGGTGACCCCTGTCTTCTGCCCTAAATATTTCCCAGCCACCAGTTTAATAGCCCATTCTCGTATTTCCTTAGCATTCACCTTTTCCTTCATTTGGAAAGCCAGTTAATTGGTGGTTTCACCACACTTTTTTCTCCCCTCAATGATTTTTGACATCTATGCTCTAAAGAAAACCAGAAGAAAGAAGGTGACAGCTAACTGGAAGGGTGTTACTCTTTGGAGAGGCAATGAAAGGAGTTGGCCGGATGGTTTTCATCATATATCCTGAAACTATAAGAAATATTATTTCATGGGACATTGGATCATCATGTATCTCAGTGCCAGTTGGAAACGGTTCTAAAAAGATGACCGTGGAAATAATGGCAACTTGAGCAACAACATCGGTTGCTAAAGATAAAGTGGTAGAGAAAGTCAGTGAAGAACGTGATAAAGCATTTGAAATCAAATCAGTGTATATTTGGCGACTTCATTTCAAAGGAAGGGAAAAATGAGGATGGGGAATATATGGAAAAGTATGGGTCAGGAGAAAAAAATGAAAGATGCTATAAAGACTTGTAGATTAGACAGAAGTCTCACAATTTTATGACATAAACACTTTCTTATAAAAATTAGGAAAGCACCAGATATTATAAGACCCAACGAATGTAAAGAATGAACATTAAGTTTTATTTATTCATTCATTCATTTTTTCTTTCTTTATTATAGCCTTTTATTTACAAGACATATGTATGGGTAATTTTTCAGCATTGATCCTTGCAAAACCTTCTGTTCCAACTTTTCTCCTCCTTCCCCTCCCCCCTTCCCTAAATGGCAGGTTGACCAATAATACAATATTAAGTTTTGATATATGTAAAATATACATTTAATATACCTTAAAGGATGGACAGGAAACCATTTTTTTCTGGATGTGGATATTATTATTAAGTCATCCATCTGTACACAATAAGGCCACCAACTCATCAGAACAAATTTAATAGTGCTAGGCACATAGTAGGTGCTTAACAAGTGTTGATTGATTGATGGATTAATAGATGAGAAGAAGGAATAGCAATGGAAGAATATATGACATAATTAAGAAGACCTGACATCCCTTCAATAACCTTAATTATTTAATCCTTAATTAATTAAGGATTTGAGATCCCCAAATGGGAAGTGAACAGCAGAAATGACATCAGAATAGACTATAATTTAATCCAAAAGTTAAAGCAATAGAAACGAATTGCTACAAGAAGAAGAAGAAGAGCTTAGAAATCACTTTAGTCAGCAAACACCTGACTTCTTTCTAGAGGGAGAAAGATGGGTGCCAAAGGCAATATCAGATTAGAATGTAAACTCTTCTACAGAACAGAAGAACAACAAAGGAAAATTAAGAATGATATTTCTCATAAAGCAGAGAGAAATAGCGATGGATAAATCCAGTCTAAAGAAGGCTTGCCCGAGTTGTCCAACTAAGCGATTATCCCATGGGTATTTAAGGATGAAGACCAAAGGAGGTTTACAAACAGAAGGGAAATGGAAAAGATTTGAAATAATTAAAACACGTTTCTCCATCTATGGTAGTGGAATCATCGTTCTTGGACTCTAACATCACAATCTCCAAGGAACCTATAGAGAAAGAAAAAATATTGGGAAAGAGAGTAAAGGTGGGAAAATCAACTGGATCTAAGTCAAGTGAATAGAGAGGAGATCTGTGCTGAAAAGAATACAATTGTGAGGGCATTAAAGGATCAATTCGTGAAATATCTTAAAAGAGGGAACACTATAGCTCAGTCTTTATTGATTTAAAAAAAATTAAAAAATAATTGTCGATGAGAAAATATGAATAATTCCTGACCTACAAACCTATTCACTCTGCTACACAGAGTCTTTGTGAGGGCTGGATAACATCAACCTTTGATGATGATCGTAATAAGGAAGAAGCGGTATTCCCTAAATGATATTCCAGAAAGGACCATATCCATATCATCTCATAATCACAGAACGTGTCAAGAACATAAGATCCCATCACTCTGAGTGTTTATTGATTACACTATTATTCACTCCAGAAGGATAAAATGGCAACTTCCAGGCTCTTTAGCACCAGACATCATGAACGTTCAGGATTCCTTGGAAGATCTATCACGTGACAGTGCTAAGCTGCCTCCTGATGATAACTATCAGATGAGAAAAACAGGGAGATGTTGGCTCACCGAAGGCATTTGCCATAGCGATGGAGGAGCCCCGGCGCAGGCTCCGAGGGATTTCCTGGGGAGTGTGAGCTTTTCCAGATTTTCTCCTGTTGGTGGATGACACTTTGCTGACTGCATCAAGCCCCAAGAACTGAAGAGCTTCCTGAGAGAGCTCTGCAGTCACTCAAAAGCCTTTGGGCTGCATCTACTTAGGAAAGAACATAAATTAGCAAAGAACAAGCAGGTGCAGAATGTCTGTTGCCCAGGTTACACCGTGCACATCCTCCAGAGCTGATTAGTACAGAGGGAATGTGAGATGAGTTCAGAGAGAAAAAGGAATACATCATTGCCTCTGTGGTCTCATACACATACATATATATATATATACACATATTTTATAAATGTATATGTACACACATTACATATATATATACACAGATATTATATATGTAAAAACATACACACATATTACATATATGTATACATAAACACCTATATTTTATATGTGTGTGTATACATATACAAATATTATACACACACACATACACACACACATAGATGGGATGTGTCATGGGAACTAAGCCTGACCTCCTTCATCCCACTTTCTAAATATTCTCTTCTCCAATCTAATCATTTTCATCTCCCTCAACCTTTCCTTATGATCTGTGTTATTGAGTCCCTTCACCTTTTTTCTATGAGTACATTTCTGAACATTCTCCATCTTCATATAGTACCTACTATGTGCTTTACAAATATTTTCTCAACTGATGCTCACAACAACCCTGGGAGGTTAGGGCTCTTAATGTCCCCATTTTACAGATGGGAAAGCTGAAGCTAAGAGAGTGATCTAGCCAGGATCACACAGGGAGTGTGTGAGGGCCGATATGAATTTGGGACAATAGGACTATTGAACCAAGTCCAACACTCTGTCCTACCCCAAGCGATGCCCTATTTCTGCCTTTCTCGGTTACTTTCTGCACACGGGCCAAATAGAGGTTGGGTGGCCATTTATCAGAGATGTTGTCGAGGTAGTCGGGGAGCAACAGAGTCTGGGTAGGTTGTCAGGTATGTCACAGTGGGGAATCTATTCTGTTCAGAGCCTGGGCCTTTGGACTCTTTCTCAACTCTCATATTGAGCGACTGTAGGATCATGCACCAAATAACGTGTTGGGTTCTATGATCTACAAAGAAGCTTCCAACTATAAATGTATGTGATGATGTGAATCTTAACTGCTAATTAACCCCAGCCCAAGCTATGTATGCTCCAGAGGCTGGTGTCTACAAAGAGTTCAGTTCAATTGAACAGATTTTGATGAAGAACCTGCTATGTTCTGGGGACACAAATGAAAGGATTGTCCTATCCGTTCTATCTTGGTAATTACAGAAGAGCTGGATTTTTCAACTGAATCAGTGAATAGATGGGGAAAAGCCATAGACATCTTTAGTGAATCAATCAAAGACGTCCTAACAAAGTTTGGGAAAATGAGTTTGGAAGAAATGAAGAAGTGACCCCATATGGAAAGTGCCTTAGGATTGGCTGGGACAACTTGGTTATGCCCTGTGGAGCAGGCTAGTTGGGCCACCAGTGCCCCAAAGAGAGTGCTTTTGTTTCAGCCATTCCTCCTCCCTGCCTGTAGAAGACCCTTTAAGCTCTGCAAGTTCCAAGGACTTGGACTTCTCATCAGCGCATTATCGGTGTCCCTGGAGCAGCAGAGACTGGCAGCAGCATCCACGTTGGGAGCCAAGGACAGACTAGATCTCTGGAGAAAAAGTAGCTAAAATTCTCTAGAAAGAAGGAAGATGGAAAGACTTGTATGTATAAAAGTACTCATGGTAACCTCAAAAATGAAAGCTAAAGAGCTGACCCCTTATTAAGGAATACTTAAGCAAACTGTGGTCTACGGAGAGGATGAGACGGGATGAGATGGACAATTCAGAGTAAACTTGTCAGACATTTAGGAACTGACTCGCACAAAGCCCGTAGAGCTAGGAAAATCATTTATATGGTGCTATCATTATGGAAGAAACCATCCTTGAAAGATGTTTGAACTCCGATCGATGCACAAAGGGAAGCCGAGTCAAAAAGAATGAGGAGCAACCCCCCTATTTATCCCCCGAGCATTTCTGAGCGGGGTAAATGATTTGGTGGTTTGTGGTTCTTGTTATTCATCCTTCATTTTCGAAGAGGCCTGATGATATCAGGGGATGATGTCTTGACTTGTATATGATTTTGATTTTAGGAAGGCAGACTTGCATAGTCATCAGCCTCACTCTCTCCTCCAAAGAGACCTGAATTCGAGGTGATTTGGGCAACTAGATGAACGATGGACCAGAGGAGGCTGGAGGAAGAGACGCTGGTGGGCAGGAGGTGGACAGGAGAAGACGATTAGTTGCCAAGTTTGCAGAATCGACCAATGTTCTCGACGAGGGATTGGATAGAGGAAGATGCAGGAGAGAAAAGGATCTGGGATGAGTGAAGTGTCAGATCTGGATGACGGGGAGGAGAACGTGTTCACGCAGAAGCACAGGATCCCCAAGTGGGAGGTGTAAGGTTCTGGGTAGTTTTCTGGAGGTCTTGGGACCAGCCTTCATTTCAGCAGAGTAATCACCAGGAGAATAGCCAGGGATTAAGTCCAAAAGTCTTTATTGTCTCCTTCACAGTCTGTCTCCTTGCCTGGGGCCTGGACTAGCTTTCTGGAGGCCCTTCAAACGGGCTTTGGTCTCAATGGGGAAGCAGGAGGCCAGCCAGCCAGCTCCAGCCTCCAAGCCTCTGTCTTCTCCGAGTCTCTGTAGGTCTGACTCTGACCTCTTAAATACTCTATTACAATTAGATCCATTCATCATACTGAGGATAAGCCAGATCATTATATCACTAGGGAACCATTATTTGTGTAAGATTAAATCAATCATACTGAACAAGAGAACTATTAATCACCACAATAAACTAGATAACCATTGTCTCATCAGTTCCACCGAGTTAACACCTTGTTGTAAGAATCCTTGCCTCAAGTACATTTCTCCAGGGTTCTGGCCTATAACAGGAGGGACCTTCAGAAGCTCCACATTGGAACCTGGCCAAGGATCTTTTCTCTGGCCTCCCCATGAAGAAGCCTCTCCTTCCTCTTCTGAAAACCTGCAGTGAGGGAAGAGGCCGTATAGATCTCATTGTTCAGAAGGCCACCGATCCAGTGAGCCCAAATGGCTTCCATCCTTTATTCCATGTCCTGCCCTCTGGTTCCAGGCAGAACCTGCCGGCTGCCGGCTGCTTAGAGAGAGCTTTCGTGTCCCCCCTGCTAAGCCTTCTTTCCTCTAAAGTCCAGGTTTTAAATGAATTGAGTTTGAAGGCTCCATCTCTAGTTCAAGAGCCGGGTTCTTTTGTGAGCTTGCCCAAGTCATTTGTGATTTAGAAGGAGTATGGTCTAAAGGGCACCTAGCGGGCACCGTAGTGCCCAAGAGTCAGGAAGACTCAGCTTTGTGAGTTCAAATCTGCTCAGACACTTCCTAGCTGGATGACCTCGGTCAAGTCACTTCACCCTGTGTGCCTCCTCATCCGTCAAAGGAGCTGAAGGTGGCGATGGCAAATGCCTCCAGTATCTGCCAAGAAAACCCCCAAGGGGGTCGTGAGCAGTTGGACGTGCCTGAAAAACGACTCAACGGCAAGAAAAAGAGGAAATTACTCTAGAAGAAGTAGGCTGGGCCTTGAAGACCAGGCTTAGGAGTAGGATAATGGTATGGAAATTGGAAATCGGGCCCTAGGGACTAGAACAGCGTTCTCGAAGGAGGTGTTCAACCTATGGAGGGAAGGAATAATTGATGGTATTCTCTAGTCTCGGTTGATCTCATTTCATGGCCCAGTAGGCAACGTGTAAAAAGGGTCTAAAAGTAAGGAATATGGAGGCTTCTTTCTTTTATTTTCTATTTAATGGAAAACACATTTGTTTTAGGGCAAGCAGTTTTTGTACTTTGTGCTGGGATGAATGATCCCTTTCTTCTAAGGAGCTCGAAGTACTTTCTCCCCTGGCCTTGTTCTGGCTTTGAGTCACATGGACAGGGCAGGGTTGTCATCGAGCTTAAGCAGATAAGGAGAGGGAGGCTTGTACTCGGGGGAATTGGGATGTCCAAGGTCAACGGTGAGTCAGTGGCGGGGCCGGGTCTGCGATCCAAGTCTCCCGGTTCCCATGCCTCGGTCCTGCCCACTAGACCATGCTTAGGGTGGTCCCATCTGAGGAGGAATGTGGCTAAAACAGTCTCTATCTCTCCCTCCTCACTCTCTCCTTCCTTTCCTCCCTTTCTTACTGTCTCTGTCTCCCTTCCTCTCTCTCTCTTTTCCCTTTCTTTCCCTCTCTTTGTCTCCTTCCTTCTCTCTGAGTCTCTGTCTCTCTTTGAGTCTCTGTCTCTCTCTGAGTCTCTGTCTCTCTCTGTTTCTGTCTCTCTGTGTCTCTTCTCTTTTCTCCCCTTTTCTCTGTCTCCCCCCTTCTCTCTTTGTCTCTGTGTCTCTGTGTCTCTCTGTGTCTCTGTCTCTCCCTCCTCTCTCTCTTCTCCCTTTCTCTCCCTCCTGTCTCTGTTTTTTTGTCTCTTTATCTCTGTCGCTTTCTCCCCCCCTTTCCCTCCTCCCCTCCCTGCCCCTCTCCTTCTGGCTCCCTCTTTCCTACCCCCAACTCCCCGCCTACAACTTAACCCTTTCTCCCAGCGCAGCCCCCCGCGGGTCCGCAAAGCTGAGCTCAGACGCTGGCCTGGAAAGAGGCGAGGAAACACCCTGCCCTCCTCCGAAGGCTTCCGGGGGCCGGAGGAAGGAGCGCTGCAGGCCGGTCCAGCGCGGCCAAGAGGGAAAACATGTGTTTCGCATTTGTCTCAGGGATGGGAAAAGAGAAACTTTTCCTTTCACTTAATCTCCGTTTAAACAAACAGAGGCCCTGCCCTTTTTGTAAACCCGCCGCACGTCAGATAGTGTTCCCTGGCATGACACCCGCCTTACTAAGTCCCGCCGAGCCCCCTCTTCCTCACGTAACCGGCCTCTCGAGGGGGCTGGAGCTGGGGGGGGGGGCGGGGGCGGCCAGCCGGGGCAGTTTCCTCCTCCCCCCTCCCAGCGGCTAGAAAGGAGGGCCCGGGGGGGGGGGAGGGGGGAGGGGGGAGGGGAGGCCGTATTAGCAAATCCATAGCCCCTCCTCAGATGGACCCCCCGCCCCGGGGGCCGCCGCGGCTTCCAGTCGTGACTCAGGAGTTGTCTGTGAGCGAGCCTGGCAGATGATGTAAGAAAATTCCCCCCATTCCCTTCATCCCACGGGCTGACGGCGTGAGCCGGGCCCTCGGGGAGCCGGGCCCCCGCGGCGTTCGCGGGGCCCCCGGGGGCCGCCTGGCCGATGGGTGGCCCGGCCGGCCCTGCCCTGCGGGAGCGGGGCCCACGTCAGCACCGCTTCACAAAGGAAGTATTCAGTTACCATGATTTTCCTGTTGGCCGGGGAAGCTGGGATAATTGCTTCTCCGTGTGAGTGTCTGGTCTGTGTGTGTGCGTGAGTGTGAGTGTGATTGTGAGTATGTCTGGTCTGTGTGTGTGTGCGTGTGTGAGTGTGAGTGTGTCTGGTCTGTGTGTGTGTGTGCGTGTGTGAGTGTGTGTGGTCTGTGTGTGAGTGTGTATGCACATGAGTGTATGTGTGTGTGTGTGATTGTGTGTCTCTGTGTGTGTGTGTGTGTGCGTGAGTGTGAGTGTGATTGTGAGTGTGTCTGGTCTGTGTGTGTGTGCGTGTGTGAGTGTGAGTGTGTCTGGTCTGTGTGTGTGTGTGCGTGTGTGAGTGTGTGTGGTCTGTGTGTGAGTGTGTATGCACATGAGTGTATGTGTGTGTGTGTGATTGTGTGTCTCTGTGTGTGTGTGTGTGTGCGTGAGTGTGAGTGTGATTGTGAGTGTGTCTGGTCTGTGTGTGTGTGCGTGTGTGAGTGTGAGTGTGTCTGGTCTGTGTGTGTGTGAGCGTGTGTATGTGTGTGTGGTCTGTGTGTGAGTGTGTATGCACATGAGTGTATGTGCGTATGTGTGATTGTGTGTCTGTGTGTGTGTGTGAGTGGGTGAGTGTGTGTGATTGTGTATGAGTGTAAGTGCCTGTGTCTGGTCTGAGTGTGTGTGAGAGTGTGTCTGGTCTGTGAGTGTGTGCATGTGTGTGAGTGTGTGTGTGTATGTGAGTGTGAGTGTGTAAGTGAGTGTGTGTGAGTGTGTGTGAGAGTGTGTGTGTGTATGTGTGAGTGTGTGTGTCTGGTCTCTGTGTGCATGTGAGTCCATGTGAGCGTGTGTATGTGTCTGGTCTGTGTGTGTGTGTGCATGTGTGTGAGTGTGTCTGGTCTGTGAGTGTGTGTGAGCGTGTGTATGTGTGTGTCTGGTCTGTGTGAGTGTGTGTGCACATGAGTGTATGTGCGTGTGTGTGATTGTGTGTCTCTGTGTGTGTGTGTGAGTGAGTGGGTGAGTGTGTGTGTATATGTATGTATGAGAGTGTAAGTGCCTGTGTCTGGTCTGAGTGTGAGAATGAGTGTGCACGTGTGTGAGTGTGTAAGTGTGAGTGTGTGTGAGTGTGAGTGTATGTGTGTGTGTGTCTGGTTTGTGTGTGTGAGTGTGTGCGAGTGTGTGCGCGCTGCTTAATAAAACAAACTGCAGACTTGAGGGCCAGCCCCCATCTAAAGAGCAGTGTAGATGGGCAAGCAGTGATGCACGACGGCCTTTGAAGTGGCTTTGTTTGTGTAGAGGCTGCTGTCCGAGCTTGAGGAAACTCCTCAGGGACGAGGTTTCTGCGGCTGGGGGCCCGGGTTTCTGTCGCAGGGGGCAGCTCTCCCCCGGCCCGCAGGGGCTCGGACGGCTCCCGACCCGCTGCCCCACACGCTGCCCCACGCGCTCCCCAGCCCTTGACATCCGGGGACTTTTCCTGGGCCACAGCTGAATGCCTCATTGTTTCCCAGGGCAGGAAGTGGACTCTCGATGTCAAGGAGGAATTTTTATTGCTCCTTGGAAGGTTTTCCTGAAGGAGGCCGGCGGTGGCCGGCGGTGGCCGGCTCCTCTTTGCCGCCCTGGCATTACAGAAGGCTCGGCCCGCTTCCTTCCAGAGAATCTCCCAGCTGGGTGGGAGCTTGGAACCCAGAACCCGGAATGTCTGCTCTGGAAGGGACCTGAGCGCCCAGAATATCACAGCCCGAAGGGATCTTGGACGTGACCCAGAATGGGCCTTAGAGTGTAGAATCCTTGGGAGGATCTTAGAACAATAAAAGTCAGATCTGGGAGGGGTCTTAGAAGATCAAAACTGGGCAGATTCTTAGAACATGAGATAATATCACAGCTCAAAGGAACCTTACAACACCGAGTATTGAAGCTAAATTGAAGTCAAATCAATCAGCATTTATTAAGTGCTTACTGTATGCCAAGCATGGTGCTAAGCAACAAGGTAAAGCAATTAAAACAAATCCTTAGTCTTAAGGAACTCCCAATTTAGGGGAGGAGGGAGGGAGGAAAAGCTCAGAGTTTAATATCAAGTTAGAAGCTATCTTAGAGCCGAGAACGGAGAATGTCAGAACAAAGAATGGTGATGGAATAAGGGACATTAAAACAGAAAATGGGATGCTGGGAGTAACCTTGGAGCGCCGTCTGTAAAATGCCAGAGTTGGGAGGAGATTGAGCGGAGGGAGGGTCAGAGAACAGAGGGACCTCAGGACTCAGGCTCCTATCAAATCTTAGGCCGAAACCAACAATGACTCTTAATGGTCATGTGGTCCAACCTTCTGATTTTTACAAATGGAGAACCTTAGACCCAGAGAGCTGGCCGAGCGTAACCCGAGGTCAGGTTCTTTTCTCAGATCTGAACTCTTCTTGGTTCCAGAGGACGGGATGAAAAGGTCCCAGAGGAAGGGGAATCTGAGGGTGGGGTCGGGGGTCAGTAAGTCACAGAAAGACACTCCCGAAGCAGGGCAGACAATGACACCCCCAAAACAGGCCCTGCTTGGCCTGGCCCCGACTCTGTGACTCGGGGAGGGTCTCTCGGAGCCTTTCTGAGGAAAGTCTGAGATGCGTCAGTGTTATGCACGTGGAACAGTCACAGACGTCAGCCCTTCGTGGGGCTGGAGAAGAGACCAGGCTCCCCGTTTGGTGTGTTCCTCCTTCGCACTCTCAGAATAGGTGAGTGTCGGGACACTTCCAGGGTTCCCTTTTCCTGCTAAGCCTGATTATTATTCATTATTATTATTATTTTTCAGCCTGATTTCCATTAAATTACCCATACACCCACAGGGCAGGCACATAGACCTAGGGCTGGGCATCCACAGGATATGCCGGGGCTGGATTATCTTTTCCAATCAATTCAGAGCAGAGACACCTTCCTCCTCCCCTCCCATACAAGTCCCTTCAGCTCCTACTTCTAGAACCAGTAACTTCCTGGGCATCCGTGCTCTCTCCGCTGACATAGCTCGCAGCTCCTCGGAGGCCAGTTGGTGGTTCCCGGGCTTCTGGGGCGACCAAATAGAACTCACCTGGCTGCTCCTTGGCCAGTCCATCATTGGACTTCTCCAGTCTGGTGTCCAACAGGAAGAACTCTGGGGGATTTGGGATCAAAACCGGGATCTGCCACTTAGGAGGTTTGTTCACTCCCTCCTCTACAGAACGAGGGGGCTGGAGCACAGGCCCTTCAGAGCCTCCCTATGGTGAGCTTTTCCCCACTCAATAGGAAGCTTGTGCTATAGAAGCTCCTCCTGTAATATTGCTCAGGTGGAAGCAAGAGCTTTGAGGCAGGAGAGAACCGTCTCCTCCCTCCTCTCGGACCCCAACCGGGCCAATCCCCCATCGGGGTGAGAGGAGCAGCTCCTCTCTGCCCACTCTTGACTTTCTCAGGAAAAGGCTGGAACAGGAGGATAGATCTGGGTCAGAGGCCTGGCTCTGAGGCCGTCTCTGCTGCTTCTGACTCGCTGGCCGTGGCCATGGGCCTTGGCTGCTCGTACCGAGCGCTCCATTTCGAACAAGGAGCTCCTGGGACTCGATGGTTCCTTTTGGCCTTGAATCCTGTAAGCCCAGAGGAGGGGAGATGAGGGGGAACAAGGGGTGATGAATGACCCACACAGGATAAGAATGCCTTATATTCAGTCAACAAACAGTTATCCACCACTTACCATGGGCATACACCCTGTGGAGGGCATGAAGAAATCGACAATTTCTTCCCTTGGGAAAGGGTCCCTTTCCCAAACCAAACCCACAGTCACGTGAAAGAGGGGACATGAAGGGGGCCCGACGGGGACACAAGATGGGATGGGAAAGGCCGTTGGGAAAGTGACAACAGTTGGTGCAGGGGACGGCAAGATCGCTATCAGGGGAGACATCAGGGAAGTCATTGGAGAAGGGGCCTTTAGGGAGTTGTACTTTATAGGATGGATATTTCAGACAAAGGGGGTGGCGTAGAGGCAAGGATGGGGGTGAAGGAAGGAAGGAAGGATGAAGGAATGAGAAGGAATGAAATGCAGATGAAGGAAGGAAGGAATGAGAATAAATGATGAAAGATGAATAGATAAAAATGAATGAAGGAATGAATTAAAGTAAATGATGAAGAAATGAAAGAGGAATAGAGAAAATGAATGAAGGAATGAATTATGAACGAATGAATGAGAATAAATGATGAAAGATGAATAGATGAAAATGAATGAAGGAATGAATTAAAGTAAATGAAGAAATGAAAAATGAATAGATGAAGAATGAAGGAATAAATTAAAGTAAATGATGAAGAAATGAAAGAGGAATAGATGAAAATGAATGAAGGTGTGGAGGGTGAAGGAATGAATGAAAATGTATTTATTATTATTTTATTATATTACCTATACTAACAATTGCGATCCAGCTAGAAATATAAAGACACTACCTGCTCTCGAAGAGCTTCCATCCTTCTGGAAGGAGATAATATGGAAAGGGCAGGGAAGGCCAGGAAGAAAGCCGTATTTTGGTTGGAAATGTTAAGGGGATGGAGACCGGAACCACTGGGGAATAACTTGACACACTCTTTCCAACAGCAAGGGAAGTTTTGATTTGATTTTGGCTCCCGAGCTGGAAGGGAGGAGAGGATGTGAGCAGGGTGGTGGAAGAAGTGCCCTCTTGCTGTGCCCAGTGAGACAGTGACCAGGAAGTCAAGTGAAGCAGGGCTGGAGCCTGCCTAGATGGAGAAGACCCCTGGAGGCTCTCCCCAATCGGGCCAGAGAGCCAAGTGGGCTAAAATAGGCTAATGATAAGGATCTGTTTACAGATAGCCTTGAATGTCAGAAGAAAGAGTTTGAACTTATTCTACCTTCCAGACAAAATAAACTCTCCTCTGCTTCTAAAACATGTCCTGTCTGCTCTGCCTCTTCCACGAAGCCTTCCTACATTTCCCTGGTCAGTACTGACCTTCCCCTGGTGATTTCCATCATGCTTTGTCTTGCCGTTATCAAATAACAGTTCGTTATCGTCATCCATGTTTGTGCTTCTTTCCCCTTTGCACTATGAACTCCCCGGGGGAAGGTTCTGACTTCTTGAAAGCTGAAGTAATGTGGTGGCCTTGGAAGTGAGAAGGGAGATATTTTTAAGAGGAGGAGTCACTGATCAGAGCTGGGTGGTGAGGGAAGAGGCGTGGGTACCTCCGAGGCCTTGGCGCTGGGAGAATAGAAAGGAAATGTCCTCAACAAAAAAAGGAGGTTGGGAAAGAAGGCAGCTTGTGGGGCAGGGTGTGGGGACACAAGGAATTCTACCCTTATTGGAGTTTAACTTGGTTTCCCTGAGGGACTCAGTTGCCTTTTCTGTCAAATGAGAAAGTTTGAACTAGAGCAGTGGTTCCCAAAGGATATACTAGAGTCATGTACCAATAATTTCTCCATTTATCCCATAAATTGTATGAAACTTACACTTGAAATAACACACACACACACACACACACACACACTTGTATGTATTCATCTCCCAAATCTCCCCAAATCTGTCTTGATTCCTCACGGCAAAGAATAACACTGAGTTCTGAGCAAACAAGTCTGAGGACCCTGGGACTCACCAGGTTCTAACGTTCTTCCTTCTCTAAAATCCTGGGCTCTGGTTAGTCAGCATTTTATCCTTCTTTGCCTGGTCTTTACCCATCTTTGGTTTGTAGCACGAAAAGTCCCGCCATTACTGGCAAGGAGACCTCCATCAGGATGACCCCAACCATTATCCTCTCTGCCTTCCCTCTCCAAAACCCCCCATTTTTGTCCCCTCCCTATTGGGAGACAAGGGCAGAGATGCTTTGTTTAGATCCCCAGTCCTTAGCACAGTGCCCGACACATGCTTAAGAAATGCTCTTTTCATTCATTTACTTTGGTGAGATGACGGCCTTGGGCCTTTGAGCTCTAGGACCCCTTGACCAGATGGGACCGGGATGCTTTCAGTGTGTCATGCGGGGAGACTGACCCTTCTCCAGGCTGTGAACGTTGGCTGATAAGCCCGAGGCAGATGTGTTGGGTGATTAAATACCAAAGAGCGTGGCGAGTAGCAGAATGAGTGGCAGAAAGGGAAATACTGAGTAATAATCAGAAGACTAGCAAACCGAATGCTCCCCACCTGACCCCGGCCAACTGCTGCCGGCCCCAGAGGGAAATAGAACCTGTGACCTTCCGTGGAACACAAGAACCAGCTCAGTAAGTGGAAACAATGGCTGGGAGGTGCCCTGGCCAGAAAGGGAACATCAGGCACAGCTGGAAGGGAGGAGCGGGACCCACATGGGCCCCCATGAAGGCACCATTGGTTGGGTGTGAACAGATGGACCCAGAGCATAAATGGTTTACTCAGCAACTCAGAAGGAGATCTCCAGTGGAGTTCCCCAGGAACTGATTTTTAACAGTTTTAATCAATGAGTTGGACAAAAGCATAGATATTGAGCTCGTCAGCTTTCTGAGCAACACGGAGCTAGTTGGGATAGCTAATATGCTGAGTGGCTGGGTCAGGATGTAAAAGAAGCTAAAAAAAATAATAACTTTTTATTTTTCCAAATATATACAAAGATAGTTTTCAACATTCATCTTGCAAAACCTTGTGTTCCAAATTTTTCTCTCCCGTCCCCATCGCCTAGAGAGCAAGTAATTTAATAGGTTAAACATGTGATGGAAAAGAATCCTAACAGTCTAGAACACTGAACTGAATATGAAAGTGGGGGTGGGAGACATAAGCATTTATTAATTACCTACTGTGTGCCGGGCACTGTGCTAAGCCCTTTCCAAATATTAACTCATCAAAGTTTGTATTTTTGTAGGGCTAAATGAATATCTTGTGCTTGGTTAGCTAGGTGGTGTAATGGATCTTGCACTCACTCAAGAAGATCTGGGTTCAAATTTAGCCTCAGACACTTACTAGCTGTGTGATCTGGGCAAGTCACTTAACTTCTGTTAAGCTCAGGTAAAATGATCTGTAAAATGATAATGGTACCTACCTTTTAGGGTTGTTGTGAGGATCAAGTGAGATAACTGTAAAGTGTTTAGCCTGGTCCCTGGCATATATATATATGTGTGTATATATATATATGTAAATATGTATATATTTATACATTTTTTATTTATTTACTTATTAAAGCTTTTTATTTTCAACATTCACCCTTTCCAAATCTTGTGTTCCAAATTTTTCTCCCTCCCTTTCACCATCCCCTTCCCTAGACAGCAAGTAATCTAATATATATTAAACATGTGCAATTCTGTTATGTATATTTCCACAAATATCACGGGGCAAAAGAAAAATCAGATCAAAAGAGGAAAAAACCGAGAAAGAAAACAAAATGCAAGCGAACAACAACAAAAAGAGTGAGAATGCTGTGTTGTGATCCACACTCACTTCCCACAGTGCTCTCTTTCTCTCTCTGGGTGCAGATGCTCTCTCCATCCCAACACCATGGGAATCGTGCTGGCGTGTATTAAGCACAAAATAGTTGTTAGTTGTTATTATTGAATAAAAAATGTAATTCCACAAGGACGAGAGGAGGAAAGGGTTATTAGACACTGGTTCACCTGGGGGGGGGGGAATCTCCCTTTCTATCACATATTAGGAAAGACATGGAGCGCATCCAGACAGGGACAACCAGAATGGTGAAGAAGCTCCAGACCGATCGATTATGGAGGAGCATCTATTGAAAGAAGAGTTGAAAATGAACTGCAAACTCAATGTGAGTCAATGATATGGAAACATGAAAACATAATAACCCTAAAGAGGACCAAGGAGGTGATGGTAATTCTGTACTCTGTGCTGGTCCTTCAGTCAATCAACAAGCACTTATTAAAAGGAGACGAGGTGGGGATAATGATTAGGTATTTGGAACAACAATAGATGGGTATTTATGCTTAACATGAGAACGGCCGCTGGGCACAAGGTTCTGGGGCTCCACGTCCTCTCCCTCTCCGCCAAGGAGCTCCTCTGCTTCGGACCCAGCAACAACATGGACTGGGATCCGTCCTGGGGCAACCCGATTACTTAAAATACGACAGCTCAGTCTCCTTTTTTCAGTTTCTTTGACATTGCCATGTTTTCCCTCGGCCCCAGGCAGTACCTCAGGGAAAAAATGACTTCAATTTTAGGTTTTGACTCATGTCTAGGTTCTACCCAAATGGGAGAGCAGAATGATACTAAGTGTGCAAAATGAATCAGGTATGGAACCACCGTTTAGTTGCTTTATACAAATAAATGCTTAGCACAAAAGACTCTCAGACAGAAAGACTGAAACAGGATTCTGTAATTCTGAGTATTCTTGCACTCAACATACATTTCAAAGAAAGGAACAGATGAATTACCGTTATATTGTCCCAGGAGAGTACAACTTCAGTTCTGGTTCTTGAAGTAGTTTGCAGCAGAACGCTTCATCTGGGTTCTAGGTATGGGTTCCAAGTATCTTCGGGTAAGGCAGCCCAAAGCTTAGGGTCATCTTCTTGTCGGTAGCCATCTTCTTCTTTGCAGAAGGACCCGTAATCTCAGGATCACCAACATCCGAATCCCATGAGCTGCCCTTCCGGACTGGACACGGCCATCTTGGGCTTGCCGGTTGATCCCCTCAGTCAGTAAAAACAAAACAAAACAAAACAAATAACAGCAATTTCACGATGGAAGAGGTAACGGTGGTCGAGCTGAATTTCTCTGTTAGTCATCAGTTGCTTTGCAGCCAGGGGTGGGGAATGGTGGTCCTTACATCCATCCCTCCCGGTTTGAATAGTCCTGTGCGTGATCTTCCGCCGGGAAGGGAAGAAATGGAAAGCACGTCACTCTTTAAAAAGCCATCGAGTTATGGGTCTTCCTAATGGGGGAATTGATTCATCATATCCAAAGCACCCGAGTCCATGAGAGGCAAGCCACAGTTCATGGTCAGCCAGAAGCAGATGGGACTGCTCTGAATGTTTCTATGTGACCCTGATTATGTAAGTGCATATATATTAAAAATGGTATTTTATTCTACATGTGAATATATTATATACTTAATAACATTCTAATTTAATAATTAAATCATTAATAATTTAATAATATTTTCATATTATTTTAATTTTATGTTTAATATATCATAAATTAAATATTAACCAAAATTAATTATAATTATATATAATCAATATAATTAATAATTATAATTGAATATAAAACATTAAATATAAAATTAAAATAATGCGTATTAAAATATATATTAAAAATAAAAGTGTGTTTGTGTGTAATATATATAAATACAGGGTATTTAGTGGAAGAGGGACAGTTAAAGTGTCAGGAAAGGATTTATGGAAAAGAGATTTCTCTGAATCTTGAAGGAAATGAGAGAATTCATTGGGGCGAGGGTGAGGAGGTAGGACGTCGCAGCCCATGAAGTCACAGAGATGGGAGAGGGAAGAGTGTGTATAAGGAACAGCAAGAAGGTCGGTGGGTGGAGGTGGCTGGGTGGTGCAGTGGACAGAACACTGGTCCTGAAGTCAAAAGGATTGAGTTCAAAAATGGCTTAGACACTCATTAGCTGTGTGACCCTGGACAGATCACTTAACTCCAGTTGCCTCCTCATGCTCCCCACCCCCCTCCCAAAAGTCAATATGGCTGGATTAGAGAATGTGAGAAAGGGAACGACATATAATGAAGAAGGAAAGTTCCCTAGAGATAAGGTTACGGAGGATTTTTTTTTAATACTAATGCCTAGAGGCAATAAGGGACCAGGTATTAAAGGGATAATGGAGGACGGGGCTTCCACTGGCCGGCCTGGAGCAGGGTGATCGGTGCCTGTTGTTACCTCTCAGGGAAGACATTGATGAGCCGGAGTACATCAATGAGGGGACGGGATGATGAAGACATTCCCCACCCATGGGTCCCAAGGGAGGCTCTATCTTGAGCCTTGGAGATTTGTAGCTGGGAGAGAAGGCTCCGTGGGGGTGGGGAGTTACTGAGAGTTGTGATCCGGTGTCTGAGGGGTTGTTGGGGGGAAAAATCCTCCGATTTTTCTGTTGCTTCCCAGAAAGCAAAAGGAGGAACAACGGGTGAGGTTGGAGAAGAGGCAGGTTTCAACTCTAGGCTGGGGAAGTTTCCCAAGGATTGGAACCAGCAAATCCTCGGGAGGCGGTGGGCGGGCCATGCTTGGGAGAGACTGGGTGAGCCCTCGTCGGGGATGCTGCAAAGGAAACCCTTCATCCTGCAGGGAGCTGGGGCGCTCAGAATGGCCCCTGGAGTCATTCCCCAGAAAATAAATCTGTGATGTTGATTTTCTGTGATTTTGAGTAGGGACATCAGGGTCTCCTTTTTGAGCCACCTCAGCCAGGAGCTTCTTACTGATTGGGGGGGAGGGGAGGCAGGAGCAGGGTGTAACCTCTGGCTTTGGGAAGAGGGAAGGGAAAAGCCCTGTTCCCTCAGCAACTCCCACCCATGTCTCAGGTGTCCGTTACTAGAGGAACTTTGACCCATTCGAGCATCGGATTCAAAACCAGCATCATGTTACAAAGAGCCTCGTCGTGTCCAGCTCCGTAATCCATGAATGAAGGTTAGAGGAAGACAGATTTCAGGTTACAATTAGATCTCTCTGATAATTAAATCAACTGCCTTGTGAAGTAATGAGCTCCTCGTCACTGCAAATGCTTAAGCAAGCCAGCTATGGGGACACGAAAGAGAAGCGCAAGGACACACGAGGCTGTTCTGGAATCAGAGGACCTGGATTCAAATCTTGTCTCTGATCCTGGGCAAAAGTGGGACCTCAGTCTCCTCTTTGTGAGATGAGGGTTTAGAGGGGAGATGACCTCTGGGGTCTCTTCCATTTCCAGATCGATGGCCCTCTGCCCCAGTTTGAGTCCTAAATCACTGGGTCTCAGTTTCCTTTTCCAAGGGAAGGCCCCGGAGTCCCTTCCAGCTCCAGCTCTGGCCTCCTATGGAAAGGAAATTTCTGCTTGGACCCGGAGGCCGAACCTCCGTGGCCCCTCCCCGCTCTGACATTCTTGCTCCTAGGAGGGATGGCTGGCTTGGTGGGAGGCCCTCACTAACCATCAGACTCCCTCCAACCACCTCTGACGTCAAGCTGGGCTGTCTGAAAAGCCATCTGGCAGCTTCAGCCGAAGAACAGCTCCCAGTTCCCGCTCCGTGGCTCCGTCTCCCCTAAATTGTAAGTTTGCTGAGTAGAGACAAGGGAAGTGATAAGGAAGCACTAAATCTGGACCCCCCACCCTACACGCACACACACATGTACGCACACACATGCCCAGCAGGGGCAGCCCCCACGAGGCTGGAGAGCTCCTTCTCTAACCTGGTGTTTCCCCTTTGGCCAGGGAAGGGCTGGGTGAGGCCGGTGGGTGGCCCGGGCCTTTCCTAGGCCGGGCCCACGCAGGTGGTGGGAGAGGCTCGGGGCTCCCAGGAGCCGACACAAAGCCAGGGAAGTTAATCTGCCCTCAGATACGGGAGAGCCACTCCCCAAGGTGGAGATGGGGGTGAGGGCCCGAGGCCCAGGGCACAGTTTGGGCCTCTGGGGCCGCTGAGTCAGAACGCATGCCAGGGGAAGCTGGCCGGGTTACGTGCCTCCAAAGCAACGAGTACATTCCTGGGGGAAAGGGAAAAAAAGAAAGTTTAAAAAAACCCTCCTGGCTTGAATGTTGCCCTTTGTGAAAAGATAAAGACATTTTTAAAGGGCCTTGTTTCTGGTGCCGGGGATTGCCTGGTACCTAATACGAAGGAGTGAGCTGCTGACAAAGGCTCCTGCCAGTCTCCGGCTGCGTCTCCTCCCCTCTCCGCCTGACCCCACATCCTCCTTTTGGAGTCGTGCCCCCAGACTTAGTCATTGCCCAGAGATGGAAGGGAACCTGGGGGCCAGTCAGTCGACCCTCCTCTCTTTCCGAGTTGGGAAACTGAGGCTTGGGGAAGGAGAAGTATTTACCCCAGATGCCAAAGTGCCTCTTTAGTCAGTAGCAAAAATATTGCTTTGGAGCCAGTGCCCGTCCGCCCCAAGCCAACCCAGTAAGGGACCGAAATGGCTTTCTCCTGACGGACCAGGGGTCAGGAAAATACCATCTTAGAGTCTTGGGGCACAGAGAATGACTAAGAGGTAATAAACCTAGTAGGCCTCAAGGAATCAATCAATTATCATTATTGTTTGCCTGAGAGAAGGCGGGAACAGATAGGGAGAGAATCAGGGGCTCAACATTTTTTTTAATGTTAAAAATAAATAATATTGTTAAAAAATCAATCGACAAGCATTTATTTTTTAGTTAAGCCTTATTAGTTTATTTTATTTTTCAATAGTATGTTATTTTCCCAAATCCATGCAAAGATAGTTTTCAACATTCACCTTGGCAAAACCATGTGTTCCTGATTTTTCTGCCTTCCTCCCCCTTCGGGCCTCCCCGAGACGGCAAGCAATCCGATACAGGTTAAACATGTGCGATTCTTCTGAACATATTTCCATATTAGTCATGCTGAGCAAGAAAAATCAGATCAAAAGGGGAAAAACCACGAGAAAGAGAGAAAAGAGCAAGCAAACGAGCAAGCAAATGAATGAACAAAAGGTTGAAAATCCTATGCTTTGATCTACACTCGGTCCCCACGGTCTCTCTCTGGGTGCAGATAGACGGCTCTCTCCCTCCCAAGTCTATTGGAATTGCCTTGAATCCCCTTATTTTGAAAAGAGCCACATCCATCATGGTTGATCATCACATGATCTTGTTGCCGTGTACAATGTTATCTTGGTTCTGCTCACTTCCCTCAGCATCAGTTCCTGTCAGTCTCCCCAGGCCCCTCTGAAATCATCCTCCTGATCCTTTCTTACAGAACAATCATATTCCATCACATTCATACACCATAATTTACTCAGCCGGTCCCCTATTGATCCCCTCAGTCTGCAATTTGTTGCCACTACAAAAAGAGCTGCCACAGACATTTTCGCACATGTGGGTCCCTTTCCCTCCTTTAAAATCTCTTTAGGATACAGGTCCAGGAGAGACACTGCTGGGTCAAACTATGCACAGTTTGATAGCTCTTTGGGCATATCAACAAGCATTTATTAAGCGCTTACTATTTGCCAGGCACTGTGTTGATGTGAAAAGATGTGAAAGATGAAATGAAATCTGTCCTCGAGCTTTGGTTCTAATGTAGGGAATAGAACGTGCATATACATAAAACAGAGAAAGGCTCTGGGGAGGACATCTGGCCTGGGAGGCAACCTCCGGAACTGGGGGCAGCCCCAGAGGGATGTTCTGGAATGGGAAGAGACTCGTGGCGGGAAGACCAATGACCAGGCCATTGCAATAGGTCTGAGCACAGATCTGGGGGAAGTCTGGGGAGAGCAGGTCATCCCCAAAGCCGGCGTCCCGAGAGTCGGAGCAAACTTTACCCCCTCCGTCTCTGCCAGAAAAAAAAAGGAACAGGTGAATTGGTAAAGTATTGCTGGGTGAAGGGATGGACGGACTTTTGTCCAGTTGTTGATCCTCCTTCCAAGCCTGGAAAAAAGCTGGTAAAAAGGGCAGCTAGATGGTGCAGTGGATAGAGTGCTGGCCCTGAAGTCAGGAGGACCAGAGTTCAAATCCGACCTCAGACACTTAATACTTCCTAGCTGTGTGACCCTGGGCAAGTCACTTAACCCCAATTGCCTCAGGGAAAAAAAAAAAAGGCAGGAATGGAACATTCCTGAACTCACTTCTGGCAACACCCCTGGAAAATATGTAGCCTGTGACCCCCTGGCCTTTTCTGGCCTTCCCCCACTGCCTGTGACATCATAGCTCAGAGTGTCAAATCCAGTCTCAAACACCTCCCAGTTGTGTGACCTTAGGCAAGTCATTTAATAGCCTGGTTTCTTCAACTTCCTTATGTGTAAAATGGGGATAATAACACCTACCTCCTAGGGTTGTTGTGAGGTAATGAGATAATAATAAGTATTAATATTTATAATATTATATATTATATATATATATAATTACAAAATGCTTAGCACATAAAATGCTGGGGCATAGAAAGTACTGTGACGTTGGTTATTTTATTATTTTAAATTATATTATTATTATTATTATTGTTGCCTTCCCACTGCAATTTCCTCCAATTTTCCATGCATAATGTGTGTATATGATACACACACACACACACACACACACACACACACACACACACAGACGTGTGTGTATTTTGTCCCTGTTCCTCCCCCCTACTGCTTTGCTCCAGAAACTCTGGCCTCCTTGGGGTTCCCCCATCTCCTGCCTCCATCCCCCAGTTCTGGGCTTTCTCCCTGTCCCCCGGGCCTAGAACCTCCCTCCTCCCCCTCCCTCCTCCCCACTTGGTTTGGGAGCAAGTTTGGTCCCCAACTTATCCCATCTCAGTCTTGGCTCTCACACGGCCGGGTGGGTGTTGTCCCCATCCCCATCCCCAATGACGTGGCCTCTCATTTGCTTTTTTTCTGTAAGCCATTGCTTAGCCCGGTGCCTGGCACATAGTAGGTGCTTAATAAATACTTAGGGACTGCCGGGAAATTGTGACTAATATTTGCAAACACAATCGTGTGGGAAAAAGCGGGTTCATCCCTATAAAAACCCTTTGGTTTCTGGGAGGGATGTAACCTAGAAAAACCAGACTTTATTTGTCTTCACCGTCTTCCGGTGAATCATGAGCAACCTTAAGGATCCGTCTGGCCCAAGCACTTCATTTTCCAGATGAGGAAATTGGGGTTGAGGTACTTGTCCAAGGTCACGCCGTCATAAGCAGCCAAGCTGAGGGCTGACCCCCAGTTTTCTGATTCTAAATGCAAATCTCCCATCCTGCCTTTCTCCTTTTCCGCCCTTGGTCCTCATAAGGATCTCCGAGTCTCAGAAGAGACCTTCTAATGGATCCCAGATCAGAGCAGGCCGAGCTTCTGTAGCAGGGATCACAAGCGGGTATCAGCCATCGGGCTGCAAGGCCCCCCTCCCCCCCCCAGGTAGCCTTCCGTGGGAAGGAGGTTCTCCTGAAATGATGCCCTGGGGGGCCTGGCTGTGCCTTGGGGTCCCCCTACCTCCTGCTGCCTTGGCTCCTTCCCCCCTGCCTGTGCTTTGAAGCCCCCTCCCTCTTGTTTGCCTTGGGCCCCCTCCCTCCCCAGCTGTGCTTTGGGGCCCCTCCTTCCCATCTGCCTCAGGGCCCCCTCCCCCAGGCTGTGCCTCGGGCCCCTCCCCCCAGGTCCTGCCCTGAGGGCCCTGAGTCTCTGTTCCAGGCCCCTGTTCCGGGGCTGGTCCTGCTCGGGCCTGGGCCTCCGGCTGTGTTTGGGTTTGTTTACTTTTTTTCCCTGGGAATCGGTATACCTGGGCCGGGGCGGGGGAGGGGGCGGAGAAGGTGGGGAGAGAAGGGAAGATCCCATCTCTCCCAAAGGTCCTCCCTCTCCCTTCCTCCTCTCTCCCTCCCCCTCCCTCTCTGAGCCTCAGTTTCCCCCCTGACGCGGAGGCCTTTTCCCGCCCCGGAGCCCGCAAAGGCCAAGTTTTCCTCCGGCCCCTCCCAGCCTGGCCGATCCCTCTCCTCTCCCCTCCCGCCCGGGGCCGGGTCATCGCTCAGGCTCAAGGGCAGCGGGCCGGAAGGAAGGCGATGCGGCCAAGAAGCCGACGCTGACGTCTGGCCCCGGGCCCCTGGGAGCCCCTGGCAGCGAGGCGGGGGCTGGGAGCCCCTCCCCCCCAGCCCTCCCCTCCCCCCCAGGGGTGTCCCGCCGGAAGGGGGGGGGCTGGGCCGGGGGATTCTCGGGCCGCGCAATCTCCACGCGGGAGGGACCGCGATCTCCCCATTTCGAGAAAGCGTCTGGCACCGGAGAAGGGCCCGAAGGGGAAAGGCGGGGGGGTTGGGCCAGGGCCGTCCGAGGCCGTCTGGAGGCCGAGCCTGGGCCAGCGGGGTCGGAGGCTGTCTGGACTCTGTTTCCACCCCCGACTCGGTACTCGCTTAGCGGCCCCTCCCCCAAAACTGACCCGGGCCCCGGCCTGGGAAGGGGTCAAGAGAGGGCGCTCAGAACCCGAGGCGGGGGCCTGGTGTTCCCGGCATCTTATCAGGGGGAGGGAAGCCTTGACCCCGGGCCCGGGCGCTGCTCTGCTCACCTCCCAGGAAGCTGGAGAATGCCAGGACCGAGGGGCAAACGCTTAGCTCTGGAAAGCTTCTCCCAGCCCTCCTCCATTTTACAAATGGGGAAACTGAGGCTGGGAGAAGTGACTTCTCCGGTGTCATATATAAAACAGGGCAAGGGAGGATTTGAACCCGGGTCTTCCGGTTTCAAATTCCCCACTCCGCTCCATGCTATCCTGCCTGCCAAAGTAATAAGGCTGGGATTTGTGCCAGTCCCCTCCCCTCCCCCTTCACACTCCGTGCTTGGCTGGGGGGGAAGGCCGGCCTGATCATGGGCATCCGGTGCCCTGGGCTCTCTCACGGTGCCAGTCCCTTCTGACTGCAGCAGGCAGCCCCGGCTAGGGCACAATGTCACCCAGAAGGACATGCCAGCCCAGCCCGGGCTGGCATCCTAACCGTCAGGCGTGAGTCACTTTGGGGTTTTCGGGGGCTGTTTGTGGAGCCCAGCCGGCCCCAAGTCCAGGAATGACGGTACCAGGAGCCGTCAGGACATAGGAATGAGTGGAATCCAGCCTCCGAGGCTCCCACCTGCCCCCAGAATCCGCAGCCACAGGGGCCCGAGGGGGAAATGAGACTGTCCGGTGACAGGTGCAAGTCCCCCGCGAACAAAAAATCTCCCCCTGGGATTTCAGGCTCCGCCCCTCGGTGTCCACGTTCCGAGCCGGATTCTGGACGAGAACAAGAAACTACCGAGGAGGAGGAATCGAGCGGGAGGAGAAAGGAGGCAGAAAAGGCATTCTAGGCTCCTGAGGGAGGAATCGTTTGCCTTGGCCCCGGGCCACCTTCTGCTGGTGGTGGCTGCCAGCTTCCCTCTCCCAAAGCACAGCTTTCATCAGCCGCCCCCACTCAGAGCCTTCCCTGAGTCCTGTCTGGGGGCCCGCCTGCCCATCCAGGCCCCGTTATTCATCCTGATTGTTTTTGTGCATCTGAAGGCAGAACCGAGGGAGTAAAGGAGGAAATGTATGAATGAATGAATGGTGTGACCCTCAGTGACTAGAACCCTCTGCCTCCTCCTCCTCCCCCAAGCGCAGGAGGCTCCCTTGGGCAGAAGGATAAGGGCAAAAGTTGTCGGATTTTCCCTTGTTCCAGGGGTTCGGGCCCGAAGACTTGACCGGCATCGCTCATCATCCTGAGTCAATGAGAGACGACTGAAGTATTATGGGAATATGTTATTGAACCATATCCCCTCTCTCTGTGTTTCTATCTCTCTGTGTATAAACCAAAGGGACAACCCTGTGTTAGAGTTGAGTTAGAGTGTGTCCGGCTGTGGCCGATCGGACTAATGCGAGCTCAGGATGCCGGGCCCACAGCTCGGCCACAAATAGTCCCTGTGGACATTTGGGGTGAGGTTACTGAAGTATTATGGGGACGTGTTATTGAACCATATCCTCTCTCTCTCTCTCTCTCTCTCTCTCTCTCTCTCTCTCTGTGTGTGTGTGTGTGTGTATAAACCAAAGGGACAACCCTGTCTTAGAGTCCAGTTAGAGTGTGTCCAGCTGTGGCCGATTGGACTAATGCGAGCTCAGGTTGCTGGGCCACAGCTCAGCCACAAATAGTCCCTGCGAGCATTTGGGGGCCTTCTCTGACTTTGCTCATCTCATGGGCTGACGATTTTGCACGGCTCTGTCTCACTCAAGCCCGGTTGACTTGCAAGTCAAGCTGTCACCTTCCTGACATCGCTGATCCTTTTTGAGAATTAAGGATGAACAACAACCACCCCTTCTCTCCTCTCTTACCTTGCCTGGGTCTCATCATTCTCATGGATGAGTGTAAAGGAGTCAGAGTGTGGCCATCTTTCCTTTTTGCACCTTCCCCAACAATCCCTCCTCCCCAACTTGAGATCCTTGATCATAGCCTCCTAATGGGCCTCCTTGCCTCCATTCTCTCCTCTCCAATCCACCCTCCGCACAACTACCCAAGTGATGTTCCATTAAATTGTGAGCTCCTCCACGGTGGGAACGGTTTTTGTTTCTTTTTGTATCCCTAGCACTTGGCCTAACAGGAGGCATTTTATAACTATTTCTTGACTTGATTTCCCTTCCTAAGCACAGGTCTGCCCATGGTTCTCCTCTACTCAAGTCGCCTCAAAGCCTCTTGCCATGAAAAGAAAATGCACATTTAGCATTCACCCCCCTCCTTATTCCCCAGTGCTTCGGTATGACCCCCTCCTCAACACTATTCTGGAAAATCTCACCCTCTTGCTGTTTCCCACATACGATCTTCCATCTTGACCCAATACCTAAAACACTCTCTCTCCTCGCGTCTCATGACAACCCGCGCTGCTCTGTAAGGGTCCGAGACAAAACCCTTCGGACTTGGTTGTTTGGCCATTTCAGGGGCGTCCAACTCTCTGTGACCCCATTTGGGGTTTTCTTGGCAGAGATGCTGGAGTGGTTTGCCGTTTCACTCTCTATTTGACAGATGAGGAAACTGAGGCTGACAGGTTTGAGGTGACTTGTCCAGGGCGCTACACCACATGGCTAATAAGTGTCTGAGACCAGATTCGAATTCAGCCAGATGAGTCTTCCTGACTCCAGGTCCTTTGCTTTATCTGCCAAACCCCGGGGGCCTCCCCTTTCCAAGCTTCAGCAACCGTATTATCCTGTGGAAAGGCCTGGGATTCCCTGGGCAGTTGACTGGGACAGCGACCTTGTCTCTAGTGGAAATTTGAATGAGCATTTCCCCTGCCCACTAGGTAAAAACCGAGAGAACCCTAGCTCCCACACCCATTTAGCGCTTATGGGGGGTGGGGGTAAATCAAGAGCTGGAAGGGACCTTAGAGGCCCATCTCCACATTTAACAGATAAGGAAACTGAGGCCGAGGGAAGTGAAGTACCTTGTCCAACACTACAAAGGCCGTAAACATCAGAGCTGCGTTGTTCCCTAACCAGAGACACATAATGATACATTTATATGTATAGAGAGCTCCATAGTGCTAATGCGCACATATTTTTGTATACATAGTGATAGTCATATAGATTGATACATATGTATATGTATAGAGAGATAAATAATGATAATACATTTTATACATAATGATACATGTATCTATATTTTGATACATATATGTATTGACAGATGGTTCACAGTGATAATACACACATATCTATATATAGTGATAACTCATATGTAGCGAGAGATACGTATGTTTATGTATAGAGAGACACATGGTGAACACATGTTTTTATACGTGATACATATAGATACATAATAATACATATGTGTGCAAATAGATGGATACATAGTGGTGATACACACATTTTTATACATAGCGATAGTCGTTATGTATCTATATCTTTATATAGAGACACAATGATATATATGTCTCTGTACAAATATACATAGTGGTAACATACACATTTTTATACATAGTGATACATGTATCTCTATTTTGATACGTATGTTCATAGACAGATGATACATACTGATAACTCATAGAGAGAGACATATGTCAATGTATAGATACATAATGAGCACATTTTTATATGTGATACATATATAGATACATAATGATACATATGTGTGCAAATAGATGGATACATAGTGATAATATGTACATATTCTTATCCATATACAAACGCCCTTTATGTTGGTGAATCCTCTGAACCTACTATTCTCAGTATAAGGAAGTGCCAGCAGGACATTCTCCATTATAAACCCAGATGTACTATTTTTCACTAACTTATCGTTTTTGAGGTCATTTTTATTTCTTTTTTTATATATTTTTTTATTTTTATTTAATAGCCTTTTATTTACAGGTTAAATGTATGAGTAACTTTACAGCATTGATAATTGCCAAACCTCTTGTTCCAATTTTTCCCCTCTTTCCCCCCACCCCCTCCCCCAGATGGCAGGATGACCAGTAGATGTTAAATATGTTAAAATATAAATTAGATACACAATAAGTATACATGGAGGTCAATTTTATTTCAATATATAGTGATACATACGTGTATGTGTAGATAGATACACACATTTTGATACCTAAGGCTACGTGTTTATATATATTGAAACCTAGTGATACATATGTGTTACACAGATGATACAGTGATGACATATATTTTTATACATAATGATAACTCATATATTGATATGTAATAATACATATGTATAGCTAGATACATTGCGGTAATACACACGGTTTTATATATAGTGATGTTCACTATCTCATACTCATATATGTATACATGTATTTCTCATACTCATAGATATATTTCGATTCCTAGTGATATGTGCATGTGGGTATAGATACATACATAAAAGAGACCCAAATGGGACAGTCGTTGCCGGCCAGGAGCACAAAGGGCTGAGGAGGAAGTCTGGGCCCGGGTCACCGGGGCAATGGGCTGTCATGCTTTGCCAGCTGCCATCACAGCATTCAGCCGATTGTTCTTCCCGGTCAAATGAGAGAACATCTGGCGGCCGGCAGCTGCCGAGGTGTCCGGGAGGCCCGGGTTTCCCGGGGGATGGCGCTGAGGCCTGTGGGCTCATAGGGGTTGTACCCACTCATTCATCAATCGGACCATGGATCGGCCCCCCTGGGGAGGAGATTGGCCGGGTAGGGCCTGGGTGGGGGGAGGGATGGTCTCTGGAGGTCAGACTCCCAGAAGGGCCATTCTAGGTTAGCGCTGGGACAGCACGAAGCCCAGGGAGGCACGCTTGGCCGTGAGCATGGCGCTGTTTCATGGAGGTTCAGAAGGCTAAAAAGCCTTGCCTGGAGAAGCTCCCAAGGAGCCAGGGCAAGCCTCGTCCCGTTTTCGGACTAGATCGGAGCGGCCTCAGACCCACAAAGCTCGCGTTTCTCTGGAGGAGCCTCCCACGTGACCCGAAAATACCTCCCGCTTCCACCTGCTCGCCGGGCCAGGAATGCCACCGTTGCTCAATCATTCCTGCGGGTGAAGGGATTGCGTGCCTATCCAGGAATCTCCCTCCAGCCAGAGGCAGTCTGGACGGGGTGGGCCGGGGGGGGGGGGGAAAGGCTTTGGGGCTGGCGTCACATGCTGGCACCGGGATGGGGGAAAGGGAAGTGTGGGTGCAAGGGGAAAAACCGGCCGGGTCCCCAGCGTGGGGGAGGGTGGTCAGGACGGGGCTGTTCATGGAGACGACGACCCAGGGGGTCAGAGTGGTCTCCGGGGTTTGCTTTTGATATGATCTGGCCCCTGACCTCTGTGGACCTGTTTCCTGAGCTGTAAACTGAAGGAAGGGGAGTCAGAGACTTTTGGGCACAGTGCTCTGCATATAACCGGTGCTTAGCAAATGGTTTTCATTCATCCGTCCGACTCCAGATTGGGGGATCCTACAAGAGTGGGAGGGGGCTGGGGGCCGAGGGGAGCCCGAGAGAGATCGTTTTCTTCCCGGTCTCGTCTGGAATCCTCCCCGATGGAATGAATGGCCGTCAGGGTGGAAGGTGGGAGGTCTCGAGGGTGCTGCCTGTGAGATCTTAGTCACCCTGGGAGCCTTATGAAAGGCCGGATTGTCTGGCCGGCTGCCTTACTCACCGGCAGGGTGTCCGTGGGTCAGCCCCCGGGGCCTGGCATGAGCAGGCTTCCAGGAACCGCACGGCACTTGGAGGCCGGGGATGGGGGGGGGGGGGACCTTGGGGTCGTGGCCAGCTCCAGTAACAGGTGAATCATTCGTCTGAGCCCGGAAGGGACCTGAGGGGATTCCGGGCCAACTCCCTTGCAACTCATTTTCTCTCTTCCCAATTCGTCTCTCAGCTCTTCCTCCATACCCCCAATTCGGACCTCCCCAGACCCCCCCAGTGCGGTCCCCAGCTCCCGGTCTCCCTTCTGCCCATTGTCTCCACCTGGCACGGCCGGCTTCTTAAGGCTCAGGTCTGGTCGGCTCACTCCCATCCTCCTTTGTACTTAGATGGAGATGAACAGAGACAGCAACCCCTTCCATCCCCCTTTCCCCTCCTATGGACAGCTTGCATTAGAGTCAGTAAAATTATAGGAACACAGATTTCGAGCTAGGATTTTGGAGGGCATTAAATCCAATCCCTGTATTTTACAGACGGGGAAACTGAGTTCTAGAGAAGGTAAATTACTTACCCAGGGTCACACAGCTAGGAAATGGGATTTGATTCCTGACCTTCCTGATTTGGGGCAGCTATGTGGCTCAGTGGCTAGAGTGCCAAGCCAGGTGTCAGGAAACCTTCATGCTGCTCGTCCGGCTGGTGGGAAGATTGGTTTGGCACTATCCATATCACACAATTCCCCTGTGCCCCACTCTGCATCCCAGATCAATGGGGCGTTGGCTGCTCCCCACACTTCTTCAGGCTTCAGTCAGGTCCAGGCTTTGAACTGAGTCTTGCAAAAACCACTGACTCGAGTCAAAGGATCTGGGTTCAAATCTCACCTCTCCTCAACTTCTTAGGTCTCAATTTACCCCTCTGTAAAATGGGTGGGGGGAATCAAATGGGCTCTAAGGCCTTTCTAGCTCCACATCTGATGACTTTGCCCAAGGTCCCCCAGGAATTAGTGGCAGGGGTGGGAATAGGGCTTAGGTTATTTCCCTTTCTTAGGCCCAGTCAGTGGGAGAGGCCCTTAGATGACCAAACTGAGTACCTTCAAGGTTGGGGGTGGGGCTTAGAGTTCATGTAGCCAATGCCCTCATTGGACAAATTTGGAAACCGAGTCCCACAGAGGGCAAATCATTTGCTCAGTGTCCCCCCAGTAAGTTAGTGGCAGATCCAGGATTAGAGTCCAGGTTTCCTGACCATTGCCCTCCACACTGCCCGTCTACACTGTCTGTCCATGTGGCAGGATGGGAAGGCTTTCAGAACATTTCTTAGGGCGGTAAGCTACAAGGTAAGCTACAAGCTACAGTTCCTTTTAGAGGGAAACTGAGGCCCAGAGACAGTGAGGGAATCCTTCCATTCCCGCATTGACACAAGCCCCCAATCTACCAACTCTGGATCCTGTGGAGAGACATAACTAGGAATTCCTGTATTGGGGCAATTGTCATGATTCCAGGACCAATGGTACAGAGTGTGATCAACAGAGGAAGGGGGATCGGGGCAGGGGGCATTACAGAGGGGGGAGCCCTAACCTCATTCTACCATTAGGTCCCTTCTGATATCAAGAACTCATTCTTGTAAAATGGGGGCCCAGCTCTGATGTCTGGGCCTGAAATTGCTCCTGGTACCCTCTAAATGTGTCATCCTGAGGCAAAGGCCTGGTTGGGCCACCCTAGTTACAGCTTAGTCTTGTGTTCCTCCCACTGTCCTACCATGTCTTCTCCGGGCACTGACATTGCTGATCTGCAGGGTTAAGGAGTGAGAGCAGTCTCCTTGGTTGCCTAGAAGGAGGCTTTTGATGTGGGCTTTCTGTTCAAGTAAAGGGGTAAATGCAGCAGGGACAAGAGTTGGTGGTTGGGGGTGCAGGATGCTCAGGATGGGGGAAGGAGAATTTTCACTCTTTGTAGGAAAAAACCCCCAGAGGGCAGATTTTCAGTTTCTGGTTGTAGTCCAAAATTAGAAGTTTTGTTGTTGGGGTGCCCCGGTGCTCTGAGAGAAAGTGTGTATAAATATGATCTTTGGAAGATGGAGCCCATGAACCATTATTAGCCATTAACGACTTAGCACAAATTAATTTCTCCAGTCATAAGATCCGGAGGGGATGGGACATGGACACCTCAATTCCTATGAGAAGTAGGGAAATGTCCTACTGGATTTTGTGATTGGTCAGGAATAGCAGAAGGACTTTGAGAACACAGTTTCACATCATAGAGAGCAAGGGCTTCTGGGACAGGAGTCTGGATTTAAATCCTGCTCTCACCACTTATTACCTGGGTGACCTTGGGCAAATTAATTCTCCTTTGGGAACTTGAGTTTCCTTTTCTGTAAAACAAGGAATTGGGACTAGTTGTCTTTGAGGCCCTTTCTGACTCTTAAACCTGTGAATCTATATAGGTCTTGAGTAGGTGGTGGGTAACAGCCGACTAGTTAAGTGGTGCAGGGAAGAGTAAACTGAGCTTGAAACCCAGAAGGCCTGGGTTCAACTCAGTTTGCCTCAGTTTCTTCATCTGTCAAATGAGCTGGAGAAGGAAATGGCAAAACCACCCAGTATCCTTGCCAAGAAAACACTAAATGGCTCACAAAGGGTTCGCCATTTCAAGGCAATCCCAATAGACTTTGGATGCCTTCTGCATCCAGAAAAAGAACTAAGGAGACCAAAAGAAAACCAATCCATGCTATGTTCACTTATTTTTTTCTCTCTTCCATGATTTCCCCTTTTGTTCTGATTTTTCTCTCCTGTCATGATTCATAAAGCAATGTGGATTAAAAACAAATAAACAAATGGAAATGGAAAAAAAATTACAAAGAGTTGGACATGACTGAACCAACTGAGCAAAAAGTAGAGCCACGTCCCCGAATCAAGGATTTCGAAGCTTTGACTCCAAGTCTCACCTTCTTTCCTTTTTTCCACACTGAAGTCGAGATGCCTTAATAATTACAGCTCCATTTTTTTCATTTAGTGAATTGTTCAATTCCATTAAATGAGAGTTTATCAGATGCCGGCTCTGAGCAAAGGCCCCCATCGGTGGGGCCACGGAGCTGAACAAGACCACAGTGTGACCTGTCGGAGCTGACGGGGTACCACGTGTACTACGATTCAGATAGAAGGCAGCATTGATAGGGGTAAAGGAATGATCCAGGCAATGATTCTTTTTTTTTAAAGTTTTTTTATTATTATAGCTTTTTATTTACAAGTTATATGCATGGGTAATTTTTCAGCATTGACAATCACCAAACCTTTTGTTCTAATTTTTCCCCTCCTTCCCTCCCCCTCCAGATGGCAGGTTGACCAATACATGTTAAATATGTTAAAGTATAAATTAAATACAATATATGTATACATGTCCATACAGTTATTTTGCTGCACAAAAGAATTGGATTCTGAAATAGTGAACAATTAGCCTGTGAAGGAAATAAAAATGCAGGCAGGCAAAAATAGAGGGACTGGGAATTCTATGTAATGGTTCCTAGTCATCTCCCAGGGTTCTTTCCCTGGGTGTAGCTGGTTCCGTTCATTACTGCTCCATTGGAGCTGATTTGGTTCATCTCATTGTTGAAGAGCCACGTCCATCAGAATTGATCATCATATAGTATTGTTGCTGAAGTGTATAATGATCTCCTGGCCCTGCTCATTTCACTCAGCATCAGTTCCTGGGAGTCTCTCCAGGCCGCTTTGAAATCCTCCTGCTGGTCATTTCTTACAGAACAATAATATTCTATAATATTCATATACCACAATTTACTCAGCCAGTCTCCAGTGTCCACTCAGTGTCCAGTTTCTGGCCACTACAAAAGGGCTGCCACAAACGTTCTTGCACATACAGGCCCCTTTTCCTTCTTAAAGATCTCTTTGGGAATAAGCCCAGTGGAAACACCAGGCAACGATTCTTAGTGCCTTCCCTCCGAGATGATCCCCAATTCTCTCACCAACAGCTCACTTGTACACTGTCATTGCACATTGTCTTCCCGTTAGACTGTGAGCGTCGCCAGGGCAGGGACTATTTTGGGTGTTGACTTCCTTTGTATCCCTGGTGATTAGCACAGTGCCTGGCACACTGTAGGTACTTAATAAATGTTTACTACCTATCTGCCTGTCTGCCCAGTTGCTCAAAGGAAATTCAGGGAAGAGAACTCGATTGGCTCCTTGGATCAGAAAGGTTTCTCCGGAAGGGGTAGCACTGAGCTGAGCCTTGAAGGAAGAGAAGAATTGTCTAAGGGGGAGGGGATGAAGAAGAGCATCCCAAACCATCCCAAATGCCATCCCCGTCACACGCTCAACATCCAATCAGAAGAGAAAACCGGCTGCATCTCCATCTCCCGTGCCATCTCCCACTTCTGGACATTCGTAGCCACGTCTCCAACCTGAGGTGCCCGGTCTCCTTGGTCCTCCCAGATGTTCATGTTCTTTCTTTTCAAGTTACCTGCTCAGGAAAGTCAAGCTGTAGAGGTGACTGACCCTTCCTCCCACACTCACAATTGGATGGAAGCTCTCTGAAGGCAGAAGTCATCTTGGTTTTGTCCTTGTGTCCCCTGTGCTTCCCAAAGGGTCTTGTGAACCCTAACCGTTTAATAAATATCGGTTGGCTCGAATTCCTTCCCTGATCCCTTGGCTTCCAAGCCCTCAATTCCACTGGCACGCTTCTCTTCAAAGCCATCAGAGACTTAACTCCTAACCCTGATGGCCTGGCCTCAGCCTTCATTGCTCCCTTTCCAACTTTGGACCCAGTAGGCCACCTCCTCCTCCTGTTCCCTGAACCTGTCTCTGTTATCTCTCTCTTTTTGTCTCTGTTTCTCTGACTCTGTTGTCTATCTCTATCTCTGTTCTCTCTGTCTCTGTTTCTCTGTGTGTCTCTATTTCTGTCTCTGTCTCTATCTCTATCTCTGTTCTTTCTTTCTCTGTGTGTATCTGCTGTCTTTCTCTATTCTTTCTTCTCGCTGTCTGTTTGTCTCTCTTCTCTGTCTATCTCTGTCTCTGTTCTTTCTTTCTCTGTCTTTGTCTCTCTCTCTGTGTCTCTGTCTCCATCTCTCACTCTATTCTCTCTCTCTTCTTTCTATCTCTGTTTTTTCTGTCTCTGTCTCTATCTCTTCTCTTTCATTCTTTCTATCTCTGTCTCTCTTTTTATCTGTCTATCTCCATCTCTCTGTCTCTATTCTCTGCTTGTCTGTCTCTGTCTCCGTTCCTTCTTTCTCTGTCTTTGTCTCCATCTCTCTGTCTCTGTTTGTCTCTGTCTTTGTCTCTCTCTGTCTCTATCTCTACCTCTGTCTCTCCTAGGTCTCCCCCGGAGGCTCCTTTGCCAGATCACCATCACTTCTTTGCCACCTTTTTGTCGGGGTGACAGATTCTCTGTGTATCCAGCGTTTGATGCTCTCTCTCTAGCCAGGATTTCCCTTAACAAAATGATTTCCATGGCACAGCCGGGACACATCATTCCCTCTCTCAAAAACCCTCAGGGGCTCCCTGTTACCTCAAGGACATACCCTAAGCTTCTACAATCCAGCTCCACTACGTTCCTCTCCCCGTTAACCCTCAGCCACAGCGGCCCACTCCCCGGCCGTGGTCAGTCCTCCCCCAGCTCCCAGCATTCACACAGGCTGCCCCCTCCCCCGTGTCTGGAATAGATTCTCCAGCCGAGTCTGTCTTTCAGAATCATTTTCCTGCCTCAGACTCGCCGGGATCCTTCCTCGAACGACCTTTCCCTGGGCACCATCACCCACGGTCTGTCTGTCCATGAATATGCTGCATCCCCCATCTCTCCCTGGGATACATGATTTTCTCAGAGTAGGAGCTTTTTAACTTTTGTCATATCCCTACTGCACGGCACGGTGCCTGGGACATAATAAGTACTTATAAATGCAGATCGATGTCATCTAGCTTGGATAGCCCCAGTTCTAAGGCTCCTCTCAGGCCTGACATCCCCAGTTCTAAGGCTCCTCCCAGCTCCAGCAATCACTGTTGTAAGCTTCCTCCCAGCTCTGACATCCCCTGCTCTAAGGTCCCTCCCAGCTCTGACATCCCTTGTTCTAAGTTCCCTCCCAGTCCTGACATCCCCTGTTCTAAGGCCCCTCCCAGCTTTGACATCCCTTGTTCTAAGTTCCCTCCCAGTTCTGACATCCCCTGTTCTAAGGCCCCTCCCAGCTTTGACATCCCTTGTTCTAAGTTCCCTTCCAGCTCTGACATTCCCTGTTCTGAGGTCCCTTTCAACTTTATAGATCAGGGGGCACCATTTCCACAGAATTAGCTTTAGTTCTAAGCAGAGATGGGGGGAGAAAATGCAGGAAAGGCTGTTTTTGAGAAGCTGGGTCTTATCGATATGAGGAGGGGGTGGTGACGTGATGGAGTCAGGCTCAGTCCTGTCCCACCCCCCATCCTCACGAGTTCACTATTATCGGCCTTTCCAGACCCTGCTAATCAGGGGCACCATCCATCAGCCCCCGGAGGGGCTCGGAACAAGCCTTATCAGTTCTCTTGCTGGAGGGAGATTAGCTGGTCCTCTCCGATCACGGGATGGCTACTGTTGGTGACTGGGCAGAAAACAGATTAGATTCGGAGCCCGAGAGGGGGCTTGGCTCCTCCCTGGCCCCCCGGAGGCATAGGCCCCATGCCAGTTTCTGCCACAAAGCCATTGGTTTTCTGGGTAGTCACCTCCTAACTATGGACCCCGGTTTTTACCTCCATCCAGTGGAGGAAGTGAACCCAAAATCTGAGGTCAGACTTTTCCAGTTCTCAAGCCTGTCTTATCTGTGCCATTCTCTGTTCTAAGACCCTTGACATTCCCTCTTCTCAGCCTCTTCCCAGCTCTAGAAATCACTGTTCTAAGGCCATCTCAGCTCTGACATCCTCTAAAGACCCTTTCCAGCTCTGACATCCCCCATTCTAAGACCCTTTTCAGTCTGACATCCCCTGTTCTAAGGCCCCTCCCAGCTCTGACATCCCCTGTTCTAAGGCCCTCCCAGCCCTGACATCCCCTGTTCTAAGGCCCCTCCCAGCTCTGACATCCCCTGTTCTAAGGCCCCTCCCAGCTCTGACATCCCCTGTTCTAAGCCCCCTCCCAGCTCTGACATCCCCTGTTCTAAGCCCCCTCCCAGCTCTGACATTCCCTGCTCTTAGGCCCCTTTTCAGTTGGTTGAGCAGCCAGTTACCGCCCTTCGTAAAACTATTTCCCACATTTCAATCCTGTTTTCCAATGTACAAAAAGGCTTTTCTCCCAATGCCCCTGGAGGCAGGTGTAGCAATTACTATTGTTCCAATTTGCATATAAGGAAGTAGAGTGTGAACTGGTGAGTCACAGGATGTGTGATTCACTATCAAAGGAGCAGTCTGGAAATCCTAGAAGGGACCTTAAGGGTCTTCTCACCTCAGCTCATTTTACAGATGAGGCCATTGAGGCCCACAGAGAGGAGAAGATGGACTCAGATGCCCCAAGAGCATCAATAGCTGAGGTAGGAGTCAGACAGAGGTCTTCTGAGACCCCAAACTCTACCCCCGGTCTGTGATGGAGAACCACAGAATATTCAAGGTAGAATTGGAACTGATCAAAGCTTGTAGATTTAGGTTAGCTTGGCTAGGATCTCAGAGGTCACCTCTCCTGACCCCTTCATTTCACAGGAAACTGAGGCACAGAGAGGAGGAGGGAGAGCTATACCCGAAATGGCAGAACCAAACTCTAAACTTGGCCATCTTTTCAGCAGACTGAGTCTGGAAAGCGAGGCGGCCTCTGGCTGGGCGGAGAAAGGTTAGGGGGCAAGGGAGAAACTGAGATTGAGGTTGGACCAAGATTCCAATTGGAGAAGGGCCTGAGCATGGCCAAGTTACTGAACCATTCTGCGGAAGGACATCGAGATCATTAGTAGGGAGGCCGTCTCCCTGGAAGGGGATGAACGGGGCTCTTGGCCATCTATTCTTGAGTCTCTAGGAAGGCCTTTACTGAAATCATTTCAGACTAGGGAGAGCGTCTGCTTCTAACAGCTACACTCTGGGCTGTTCGAAGCCCTTTACAATTAATTATGCCTCACTGGCAACCCTGGGAAGCAGGTGCTTTTATGATCCCCATTTTATACTTGAGGACATTGAAACGGGCAGAAGTGATGTGATTTGGCCGGGATCACGCAGCTGAAAATCCTGGAAGACCCAAGACTTCTTGGGTCTAAGTTCAACTCTGCCCACTGTGTCGACGGCTCACCTGCTGTGAGGAAGAGTCCAAGGCCTTCCTCTGGAGCTCAGCAATTTTATTGGACAAACATTTTATTTTATTTTATTTTATTTTTTATTTAATAGCCTTTTATTTACAGGTTATATGCATGGATAACTTTACAGCATTAACAATTGCCAACTCTCTTGTTCCAATTTTTCACCTCCCACCCCCCTCCCCTTCCCCTAGATGGCAGGATGACCAGTAGATGTTAAATACATTAAAATATAAATTAGATACACAATAAGTATTCATGACCAAAACATTATTTTGCTGTATAAAAAGAATCAGACTCTGAAATATTGTGCAATTAGCTTGTGGAGGAAATCAAATATGCCGGTGGGCATAAATATAGGGATTGGGAATTCAATGTAATGGTTTTTCGTCATCTCCCAAAGTTCTTTCTCTGGGCGTAGCTGGTTCAGTTCATTACTGCTCCATTGGAAATGATTTGGTTGATCTCGTTGCTGAGGATGGCCAGGTCCATCAGAAATGGTCATCATATAGTATTGTTGTTGAAGTATATAATGTTCTCCTGGTCCTGCTCATTTCACTCAGCATCAGTTCATGTAAGTCTCTCCAGGCCTTTCTGAAATCATCCTGTTGGTCATTTCTTACAGAACAGTAATATTCCATAGTATTCATATACCACAGTTTGTTCAGCCATTCTCCAACTGATGGACATCCATTCAGTTTCCAGTTTCTAGCCACTACAAAAAGGGCTGCCACAAACATTCGTGCACATACAGGTCCCTTTCCCTGCTTTATAATCTCTTTGGGATATAAGCCCAGTAGTAACACTGCTGGATCAAAGGGTATGCACAGTTTGATAACTTTTTGAGCATAGTTCCAAACAACTCTCCAAAATGGTTGGATTCGTTCACAACTCCACCAACAATGCATCAATGTCCCAGTTTTCCCACATCCCCTCCAACAATCATTATTATTTTTTCCTGTCATCTTAGCCAATCTGACAGGTGTGTAGTGGTATCTTAGAGTTGTCTTAATTTGCATTTCTCTGATTAATAGTGACTTGGAGCATCTTTTCATATGATTAGAAATAGTTTCAATTTCTTCATCTGAGAATTGTCTGTTCATATCCTTTGACCATTTTTCAATTGGAGAATGGCTTGATTTTTTATAAATTAGAGTTAATTCTCTATATATTTTGGAAATGAGGCCTTTATCAGTACCTTTGACTGTAAAAATATTTTCCCAGTTTATTGCTTCCCTTCTAATCAGCTTCTGCATTAGTTTTGTTTGTACAAAAACTTTTCAGTTTGGTATAATCGAAATTTTCAGTTTTGTGATCAGTAATGCTCTCTAGTTCTGCTTTGGTCATAAAGTCCTTCCCCTTCCACAGGTCTGAGAGGTAAACTTTCCTGTGTTCCTCTAATTTATTAATAATTTCATTCTTTATGCCTAGGTCATGAACCCATTTTGACCTTATCTTGGTGTACGGTGTTAAGTGTGGATCAATGCCTAGTTTCTGCCATATTAGTTTCCAATTTTCCCAGCAATTTTTATCAAACAGTGAGTTCTTATCCCAGAAGCTGGGGTCTTTGGGTTTGTCAAAGACTAGGTTGCTATATTTATTGACTGTTTTATCCCTTGAACCTAACCTATTCCACTGATCAACTAATCTATTCCTTAGCCAATACCAAATGGTTTTGGTAACTGCTGCTCTATAATATAGTTTTAGATCTGGTACAGCTAAGCCACCTTCATTTGATTTTTTTTTCATTAATTCCCTTGAAATTCTTGACCTTTTGTTTTTCCATATGAATTTTGTTGTTATTTTTTCTAGGTCATTAAAATAGTTTTTTGGGAGTCTGATTGGTATAGCACTAAATAAATAGATTAGTTTAGGTAATATTGTCATCTTTATTGTGTTTGCTCGCCCTATCCAAGAGCATTTAATATTTTTCCAAATGGTTAGCTCAGACTTAATTTGTGTGAAAAGTGGTCTGTAATTTTGCTCATAAAGTTTCTGATTTTCCCTTGGCAGATAGATTCCTAAATATTTTATATTATCAGTAGTTACTTTAAATGGAATTTCTCTTTGTAACTCTGACTGTTGGATTTTGTTAGTGATATATAAGAATGCTGATGACTTATGTGGGTTTATTTTATAACCAGCAACTTTGCTAAAGTTGTGAATTATTTCTAATAACTTTTTAGTAGAATCTCTGGGGTTCTCTCAATATACCATCATGTCATCGGCAAAGAGTGATAGTTTGGTTTCCTCATTGCCTATTCTTATTCCTTTAATCTCTTTTTCAGCTCTTATTGCCACAGCTAGCGGACAAACACATTTTAAACGCAACTCATTGTTTATTTATTTTTAATATTCCTTTTTTAAAATGTAGTCCCCGATTCTCTCCCTCCCTTCAATCTGTTTCCCATCTATTCAGAATGCAAGCAGCTGCATTCTATTTTCTTTCTCAGGCTTTTCCCCCTTTTGATCCGATTTTTCTTGTGCAGCAAGACAACTGTATAACTGCGTATACATATGTTGGATTTACCGTACACTTTAACATATATAACATGTATGGGACTACCTGCCGTCTGGGGGAGGGGGTGGGGGGGAAGGAGGGGAAAAGTTGGAACAGAAGGTTTTGCAAGGGTCAATGTTGAAAAATTACCCAGGCATATGTTTTGTAAAGTAAAAGCTATAATAATAATAAAAAAGAATGCACGTAATAAGTCAATATTCATGTGAAATCACACAAAACATTTTTCTCTTTTAGCCACTCAAGAGATAATTATTAAGCGTCTGCTACAGGCAAGGGCATGTATGTTCGGTCCCGGAGAGAAAGAAAAGAAAAATAAAACAGTCCCTGCTTTCGAGGAGGTTCTAGTCTATGGAAGAAACAACATGTGCAAGTGAATGCAAATGTGTGCAAGTAAATACAAAAGTGTGCAAGTAAACTCAAATGTGTGCAAGTGAACACAAACGTGTGCAAGTGAATGCAAATGTGTGCAAGTAAATACAAAAGTGTGCAAGTAAACTCAAATGTGTGCAAGTGAACACAAACGTGTGCAAGTGAATGCAAATGTGTGCAAGTAAATACAAAAGTGTGCAAGTAAACTCAAATGTGTGCAAGTGAACACAAACGTGTGCAAGTGAATGCAAATGTGTGCAAGTAAATACAAAAGTGTGCAAGTAAACTCAAATGTGTGCAAGTGAACACAAACGTGTGCAAGTGAATGCAAATGTGTGCAAGTGAACACAAATGTGTGCGAGTAAATGCAAACATGTGCAAATAAATACAAAAGTGTGCAAGTAAAGGCAAACGTGTGCTAGTGAATGCAAATGTGTGCAAGTGAATGCAAACATGTGCAAGTAAATACCAACATGTGCAAGTAAATGCAAACGTGTGCAAGTAAATCCAAATGTGCGCAAGTAAACACAAACATGTGCTAGTGATCTCGGTGGGTGAGTTGTAAAACTGAGGGGGTTGGTCTCAGCTTCCTGTAGGAGCTGAACCTTAAAGGAAGCCAGAGCCTTTGAAAGCTGGCGGTAAAGAGGGAGGGCATTCAGGTAGGGGATACAGCTGGTGCAAAGGCCTGGTGACAAGAAATATACAAGTAGGTCAGCTTGGTTGGAATGTAGAGCACCAGACGGGGAGTCTGGAAGAGTAGGTTGGAACCGGGTTTGAAGCTGCTTTAAAACCACACGAGAGTTTGCATGTGATTCTGGAAATCATAATAACAGCAACAACAATAACAATAACAATAATAATGACAATGATAACAGAGGAGCAGATGTGGGCTCTGGGAGGATTTGGAAAGGACGGGAGGCAGGGAGGCCACTGGGGAGGCTATTGTGAGGGTCCAAGGGAGAGGAGCTGAGAGCCTGAGTGTCAGAAGTGAAAGGAAGCTTCCCTGGGAACTTGGGGAAGAAGAAGCCCGTTTCCTGCTGAGGAAGAGCTAGGAGTCCCGGAGCTTTGTGAGGAAAGCCCGGGGAGCCTCTGCCCACCTACCCCCTTGCCCGCAGCTACCTTTCCCTTCAGGCTCCTGCCTCCGGCCTGATCCTACTCCTGGCCCCTTTCCCGTGACTTCCCCCCTCCAGTGGACAGGGCTTCGGGCCCACCCAGGCCCTGGGCCCCGTGCTGACCGGCACAGATTTGGGCAAGCAGGAGGCGCTGCCAGACGTGGGCGGCTCCTTGCTCAGTGCCAGCCCCCTTCATGCCCAGCTCCCAGGGAGGTGCTCTACCTCATGCCCACTTGCCTCATGGGCCCCTCCCTGGGAGGCAGGGAGGGGGCCGGGCGGCCCAGAGGCTCCGATTCTGCCTGCGAATGGCTTTTGTGCTCCGGAACACCAGGCGGGGAAGTGGTCCCTGCCAATCTGGGAACGGCCTCCAACAATAATGTTTTCCCTCCCGATGTCCAGGAGGCATCAGCTGAGCCCTAATTCAAACCAGGCCCGGCCTGGAGGTTCGGGCAGGGAGAACTCCCAGCCTGCCTCGGAAGGCTGGGAAAAGAGCCGGCCAAGTGGGCAGATGTGCTGAGTCCTGCTAATGGGCCCATCCTACCCCAAGGACATCGCTCCCTTAGGGGAGTCTGCCCAGCCCTCACAGGGTCGGCTTTCAAGGGCCCTTGGAGAGGGAGGGTAGAGAGGCAGCTAGGTGGCGCTGTCGTGGATGGAGTAGCAGCTCTAGAGTCAGAGCTGAGTTCAAATCCAGTCTCAGGTACTTGACACTAGTTCTGTGGGCAAGTCTCTCAACCCTGACTGCCTTGGCAAAAAAAAAAAGGGGGGGGGGTAGGATGTGGCCCGTGGTAAGAGTGCCCTCACTGAGCTCTGCAATGGTGCCCACCAGCAGCAAGGACTCTGATAATGGTACCGGGAGCCATCGCCGTCCCCTTAATAGTAGCTGACATTCGTGGGCTTGTATGGGGCCAGCTGGGAGCCGTAGGGGGCTGGAATCTAGAAGTCCTGAAGCTGAAAATCTCCATCTCCAATCCTCTGCCAACTTTTACTCACATGTGCCAGTGGAAAAGTCATGACACTCTCTGAGAATGTTTCCTCATCTGTAAAATGGGACTAATCCAAGCAGCCCCTTCCCAGGACTGATGTGAGGATATCTATAAAGCATTCTGCAAACTTGATGAGCTATAGAAACCTTCATTGTTAAAACATTTGTGCTTTTTTTTTAAATCCTCACAATCATCCTGGGAAGTAGGCGCTATTATCCCGATTTTACAGATGAAGAAATCGAGGCAGAGGAAGGCAGTCAAATGACTTATCCAGAATATCTAGTTAGTGCACAAAATAGGATCTAGCCCCACATCTGCCTGACTCTATTTCCCCTCTGTCACTCTCCCCTTCCTGTTTATAAAATAAAGTTGACACAATCAACTGTGATGGACTTGGCTTTTCTCAGCAATGGAGCGATTCGAGGCAAATCCGACAGACTTGGGACAGAAAGAGCCGGTCATATCCAGAGAGAGAACCACGGAGGCTGAATGTGGACTGAAGCGTGGTATTGTTACTTTTTTGTTTGTTAATATTTGTTTTTTTCCTTTTTGATCTGATTCTTCTTGCCCAACATGACAAGTGTGGAAAGACGTGGAAAGGGATTGCACGGATTTAACTTACATCAGATTGCTTGCTGTCTTGGGAGGGGAGGGAGGCAGCCAGAGAAATTCGGAATACAAAGTCTTGCAAAAATGAATGTTAAAAAAAAAAACTCTTTACATGTATTTGGAAAAATAAAGAACCATTGAGAAAAAAATAATACAATTCACACCAAGCTCCTACTTCTGAGTGATGAGAGCACTTTAAAAAGCACATCCGTAAACCAGAGTAGGGCAGCCAGCAAGAGGAAGGGCCTGGAGTCCGTCCCACGGGATAATCAAGAAGACTTCAGGGAGGCCCTCACGTCAGGAGACGTTCTTGACAATAGGAGCTATCCCAAAGGGGAAGGGGCTGCCTGAAGAGGGAGTGAGTTCCCCATCACTGGAAGGCTCCATGTTGAGACCATCTAGACTAGTCTGAAATAATGGATATCTTTTTCCTTTGTGGGTTGGGCTAAGTGATTTCTGAGGTCAGGCGGGTGGTCAACAAGAATTTATTAAGCACCTACTGTTTACCGGGCAATGTGCTAAGCCCTGACAGAAAGAGAGGCAAAAATGTGGTCCCTGAGATGAGGCTTGAAGAAAGCTGAGGGAGCTTGGGGAGGAGGGGAAGCATCATCAGCATGGCAGCCAGCCAGTGGCAGTGTGAGGAGGAGGGAGGCCTGCATGAGGAAGCACCATCCCAATTCAGGAGCACAGTCCCCTGTGCCTCTCAAACCTGAGGAGTCTCTCATTGGGAAGCAAGACTTCTTTCATCACATTCCCATACTGAGATCTGGGCTCCCAATGCCCCGTGGAGGGGCACCTCCCACAGTCCTTTGTAACCACCAAAAAAGCCGTAGAAATGCTTTTGTTCGTGTGGATCCTTTCCTTCTTTGATCACTAGGCTGAGTGAGCTCTCTTGGTGACGTTTGCTGGGTGGCTCCAGATGGCTCCTCAGAACAGCTGGGCCAGTTCTCTCAAACATCACCTTCCCAAGAGGCCTTTCTCATCCCCAACAGCAACTTCCGGACTCGCCCCTTCTGTCCCTCGTGGCTCCCACAACTGAATCCCTTTGTCTAGATGAGGAGAGTGTCCTGGAGCCCCCGTCCTTCTCAAGGCTCCAAACACACTGGGATCCTGAGCAAGGCCCTCGTGGTCTGGGGGCCCGGGGAGTGATGGTACAGAGTTGCCCACAAGCTCTTGTCAGGGGAGTTTCCTCAGCGGGCAGTGCCTTATATCAGGGAAAGCAGTCCCTGTATGTATGTATCCCTCCTCCTCCTAAAGTATGTATATGATATCATCATTTCACAAGGAGTTTGCAGCTCATTAAAATTCCCAACTCTATCATTTATCTATCCATTATCTAAATAAACATATTACTCTCTATATTATTATATTATATATAACATATTATATATTACTTTCTATATAATATATATTACTATGTAGATCAATATAGATCAATATAATATCATAATTTCATAATGAGTTTGCAGTTCCCTCAAATTCTAAAATCTTTTTCATATATAATGTATGTATATATATATTACACAATATTATATATTACATATTACGCTATATAGTTCTAAATAGCATATAACCTCTCTACAGCTATATGTAATATAACAATATGGATACAGATATGATACATTATCATATAGACCAATTTTATGACATATATTACTCTACATAGCTATATATACCAGTACTCTTTCTATAACTATATATAAGGCATAGACTACATATAATGCATATTAACATAGATAGCTGTATACAACACATGTCACTATCTATAGAAATTGTTTTGAAAATACTTGTGAAACTGGATTTTTGAAACTGAGTATGGGATTTTACAGTTGCCCCTATTGAACGTTACCAGATTCAGTTCAACGATGGCTCCCGGCTCGAGACCAGAGGTGCATTGGATAAGAACGCTAATAATGCTCTTCTGCCAATCACTGATAAAAGGATCTCTGGGTCACGGCCCTGGAGACCCCCTTCCAGTTGGCATTAAATGGTTAAGGACCCTGCTTTGGGGCTGCCCATTTAGTTATTTCTGATTCAATCGAAATCGGAATCACCGAAGCCACATCTCGCCATCTTTTTCCGTGTGAAGAGCACGAGAAACTTTATCAGATATTCTGTGAGCCTCTATGTACGGCATCTGCTTAGGGCGCCAACGTGGCATTTTCATAAAAAAAGAAATGGGGCTCACCTGGTGTGACCTATTATTTAAAAAATGTCTTTTTTATCTTCATATTAAAGTCATATCTGGAAGAGTAAAAATCCTACTTCTCTCTCCCCCCAATGGATACATACATTCTACAGATTGAATAAATAAAAAATCCGGTAACCATAATAGAGTCGGAATATAAGAGGCTATCTGATGATGTATACAGCATTCTGACCCCATAGTCCCCTGCCTCTGAGACAGGTCTTGTTCCTGATGAAGCCAGGCTATTTCATGGCATCCCCATTCCCTTTTCTAAGTGTTCACTAACCATCTCTTTCATAATCCTTCCTTCCTAAGGCTTTGCCAGGAATTGAAATCAAGCTCACTGGCCTATAGTTTGAGAAAATGGGGCGATTTCCAAGAGTCATTCCTCAAAAAATACGTGGCCCAAAAATATGAACAAACTGTTCTTGAAAGAAGCATCTTGAACTGTTAATGCTATGAAATGATCAAATGAGATGAAAGACTGCCCGAATCACTAATAAGCAGAAAAGTGTAACAACTTTCAAGTTTCATCTCACACTCGGCTGATTGGCTAAGATGTCAAAAATAGCAGTGGTCCCTGCTGGACGGGCTAGGGAGAGACGGGCGCTTTAAAGGCAGCCATTGTTGGTGGGGTTTATTAATCTGACCCAGATTAGGGACTCCGGTTGCTGCATGTGGGATAGAAAAGGCCCAAGCATTGGGGTTCTCCTCAGGGTCCATATGGATCAGGGAGAGAAGACGGACTTAAGAACCCCCACAAATCTCACCAGACACGTCTCCCTCCCCCAGACCCAAATGCCACAGAAGACGTGGACCTTTTGAATTCAGGACCTTTTGAAAATTCGGATAATTCTGGCAACGCGACATCAGAAAAAAGACTCCTTCCAAGCATGTGGTAGGCCATCTGGAACCAGTTACAGAATGTCCACACATGCTCCGAGCTTCCCAGTTTTCCCAGAAGCAACTCCCTGTTACCTTCCAAGCGAATGATGCCATCTTAGCAAATCAGCGGGAGCCGGGGATGCACCAGGTGCCACCGTGGCATCGAGAAGCAGGGAAAGATTTACATGAATCAATGCAAAGAGATGCTCCCAGAGCAGGTGACACAAAGAGCAAGAACCACAAAGTACTTGAAACTGAAGGTTGCAAAATTACAAGCAATAAACATAGAAAAGACAGGGGAACTTGTTAGTGATGAAGAGAGAGGACTATGGGAAATGAGGGTGGAACACAACACAGCATTTCCACTCTTTCTGTTATTGTTTGTTTGCATTTTTGTTTTCCTTCTTAGGTTTTTTCTTTCTTTTTCAATTTGATTTTTCTTGTGCAGCAAGATAACTATATAAATACATATACATATATTGTATTTAACATATACTTTAACATTTTTAACATGACTGGAGCTACCTGCCAGCTAGGAGAGGGGGTGGGGGAAGGAGGGGAAAAGTTGGAACAGAAGGTTTTGCAAGGGTTAATGCTGAAAAATTACCCATGCTTCTGTTTTGTAAATAAAAAGCTATAATAATAATAATTTTTTTTAAAAGATAGGGGAAGATACTTCTCCAGACTCCTTTGCAGAGGTCAGAGTTCATGGGGGGTGGAGCATGGCATATAATATTAGATCTGTTTCATTGAAACTTATTTCTTTTCTTTTAAAACTATTTTCTTGTTCTAAGGGATAGCTTTGGGGGAGAGGGGGGAAGAATCTTAAGAGGAGGAGAAATTTTGGCAACATGAAAAAGATATCAGTAAAAATGGATTTTTTAAAAAGAAAGTAGATTCTACTGTCAAAAAAAAAAGGAAATCAAGGTGATGGAAAAACAAAAAAAAATCAACATTTTAGGGGGGGAAGATAAAAGAAAATGAGAGTCTTTGCCTTTTGCAGTTCTGCAAAACTCTTCTTTTCTCTGAATTTTTCAGAGATGGTTAAAGGGGGTGCACTGATAAAATCCTAGGAATCAGGAAGACATCTTCAGGAGTTCAAGTCCAGATTCAGATACACGTATTAGCTGTTTGACCCCGGGCAAATCATTAGCCTCAGTTTCCTTATATGTAAAATTAACTGGAGAAGGAAACGGCAAAACACTTCAGTATCTGTGCCGAGAAAATCCTTATATGGGTTACGGAGTTGAATATGACTAGAAGACTGAATGGCAAAGCAAGAATCCCATCAGCCTGTGCTTGCCAAACCTGTGCATGTGACCTCTCCAGTCTTTGTGATATGAAAAGAGTCCGAGCTTCCAGAAATGAGAAGGTTCTGGTCCCACTCGACTCCAGCCCGATCCCGCGGAGGGCATAATGTTTGAGAAGCTACGTTGAGAAGGTGAAACTTTCCAGAAGAGGCAATGGTGAAGGGTCTCACAGGGATGCTGGTGCTTCAGCTGAATTCTGAAGAAAGGTGGGGATTCGAAGAGGCAGAGGTGAGGAGGGGGAGTCTGGTGCATCGGGCGGGGAAAAGACTGACAGTACAAGAGCCCAAAGGTGGAGGCCAGATGGGGGGAATACAGAGCTCATGAAGATGAGTAAGACTAAAAAACGTAGGAAGGGCTTGGGTTGGAAGGCCTCCAAATGCCAAATGGGGGATGAGAGCTATATCCCCAAAGAGATCCAAGAAAGAGGAAAAGAATTAAAGTCTTCAGAGTAGTTCTTTGAAGCAGAACAAATGTCATACTACTATTACATATTATTATTACATTAATATTATAATAACATTATATGATATATGATAACATTATAATAATATTACATACAAATATACATAATAGAATATTAGTACACTACAGGAAATGGGAGGGTGATAGCTTTGGAACAACCAGGGAGTACTTGTCTGAAGCCATACAGAGTGAAGTGAGCAGGACTAGGAAAACAGTTTCTGCACGATAACGATATTGTAAAGATTGTCGATTTTGAAAAGACTCGAAAAATCTGATCCACAGTAAGGACTGACTGTGATTCCAGGTGCCTGAGGGGACCTAGTTTCTGGCAGAGAAAAGCTAGGCCCGGGGTGCAGGGTGAGGCCAGCAGAGGAATTTATTTTGCATGATTGCGTATTTGTTACAATAGTTGGGTTTTAAGTATGGGACTTCCTGCCATCTAGGGGAGGGGTGGCGGGAAGGAGGGGAAAAGTTGGAACAGAAGTGTTTGCAAGGGTCAATGTTGAAAAATTACCCAGGTATATGGTCAGGTATATGGCTATAATAAAAAAAAAGAGAGAGTTGGATTTTTTTTAAAGAGTTGGTTTTTCTCCATTGGTTGGAGATGGGGAAGTGAAAGGAAGGACTAAAGAATAGTCCTTCCCACTCCAAATTTCCCACTCCAAAAACCAAAGAAATGGTGGAAGACTGGAAAGAATCCCAGATAAGCAGGACAATTTTAAGTCCCCTGCTGATTTTCGTCTATATTTTAGAAGAAATATAAACTATGGGTAACAAAGTCACAATTCCAAGTACATCTTTGCCTTCTGCCACACAATTTATATGGAAGTGTCCATTTTGTTATGGAAGTGCTTATTTGTTCAGAATAAATGATAAAGGGGAGGGGGAAAGTCTATGGTACCAGTCGGAGAGGTGCGATGGATCTGAACCAAGAACTGTCTCCTTCTATATGTCTTACCCAAAAGTCTCGTAGATTTTAGGTCCATCCATATAGAAGTAACATTAACTCAAACTTCCCCAGGTCTGTTTTCTTTTGCCCTTTTTTAGCCTCAGCCCTTAGCATAGTGCCTGGCCCACAGCAGGCTCTAAATGAGTGTCTACTGGCTGACTGGTCCACATTGGAGAGAACAAGTATCACGGCGTCCCCGCTCACCGGCTTGTGGGAATCATCATTAGTAAACAGGATTAAGTGACTTGCCCAAGTTCAAACAGCTAGTAAGTGTTTGAGGCCAGATTTGAACTCAGATTCCAGACTCGATGTTCTGTACCCCTAGCTGTTCTGGTCAAGGGGATAGAGAATTAATGGAAGAGGAGAAAGAAGGACTTACTGCACTGAGGGACTAGGAGATAAGATAGTATAATGGTGTAGTGGACACCATCGGAGGGTTCCATAACTTCCTCCAGTTCTCTTCAATAACAAGAGCAGGAAGGAAAGAGATGGGGGCGCTTCATGGCCGGGGTTGGGCAGGGAGCGATCAGATTAACCCAGAAGGTCAGCCTGGTAGCACCAGAGCCTCTCAGAACTTGGGGTGTAGGTGTGGGATGGAGAAGAGGAGGATCAGGAAGCTGGACCCAGCAGCTGGCAATCCGGCCACACGGTAAAAATCTGTGCTCCCCAAAGTCCTGCCAAGGGGCTTCCTCCTTCTCTCTCAGAAGTTCAGAGACGGAGGGGTCACTTCCCTCTGAGAGGTTCTCATCCCTTTTGGCCCCAGTCACCACTTCCTTTTTGGTTGGTTGGTGAGAAATAGGTCGATAATGACTTCCCTTAAAGAGAGCTGTGCTTCTCTGTACCTGGGTAAGTATAAAGGAAGGAGGAAGCACAAGGATCAAGAACTGCCCTGCGGTGTCCTAGAAAGAGTCTTAAGGTTAGAGGTCACAGCTTCCCTCGGTTTTCCATAAAACATACCGGCTGACCCTCCGGATAAAAACCTCTACAAGTGTCTGATCCTTTTGTATGTCTTGCCCAAAGGACTCACAGTTGGGTTTTAGCTCCAACTATCGAGGGGTAAAATTAACTGTCCCATGTTTTTTTCTTCTGCCTCTTTTTGTAGCCTCAGTGCTTAGCACAATACCTGGCCCACAGTAGGCACTAAATCAAGGTTTATTGGCCAACTGGTTCAGAGTTGAGGGAGTAAGGATCACCTTATCCTGCTCAGCATCCTGCAGAAATCGAGGAACTCTCCATCCCCGCCCTCACTCTCACATCCTTCTTTACCCTTGCCAGTGGATTGACTCAATCTTACCATCCCAACATCCAACACCCACGGACATATTTTCCTCTTATCCAGAAGCATATTCAAATGTGTCAGTGGGTCTGTGATCTCATCAATTTAGGCGTTCCATCAATGTTGTCAATCGTAACCCGTTCCTACTCGGTCATCAGGGTTACTCTTGCCCAGGTTCTCCCATAAATACCCTAGAGAGGTCTACTTCATGTGCCTTCTTTACATTCTCCAGACTGCCTCCAAATCTGCCTCTCGGTGCTATCATTTAACACATCTCTCTCCATCCTGTTGATAAAAATAACACAAGAAATGATTAGCAGATAACTACAGATAGGCAGGACAATTTTAAGTCACATGCTGATTTTTGTCTGTATTTTAGAAAAAAATATAAGCTAGGGTAACAGAGTCACAGTTCCAAGTACAACTTTGCCTTCTGCCACACAATTTATATGGAAGTGTCCATTTTGTTATGGAAGTGCTCATTTGTTCAGAATAAATGATAAAGGGGAGGGGAAAAGTCTATGCTAATAGTCGGAGAGGTGAGTGAATTGGAAATATAGATATATACTGCCCTGCCAATTGTGAGTCTTCTCTCCTCTGGGCTTTCATCCCCAGTGCTTTCAACCCATCTTCCAGGTGCTTCCAACCACCTTCATCCATCCCGATACACTCCATCTCGTCTCTGTCATTTCTAAAAATCTATTTGGGAATTGAGTTCTGTACTTGAGATTTGGCAGAACCAAGGCAGGGTGTACAGGGGGATTATTACCACCCTGATCCTGGAACTCTTATCTCTTAACATGGCCCAAGATCACATCCACTGTTTTGCACTTGTAGCTCACCAACGATGTATGTTGGCAGGCCCCTAAGACTTCTAGATCTCTGTCACTGACGCTGTTCTTCAGTCATATGTCCCAAAGTTCAGATTTTGATCCTGAGGTAGAAATTTATATCATTTCCTGCCCATGCTCTTACTTGCCGATGCCTTTTTAGACTTGGACTCTATTATTCAGAGATCAGCTTCTTCTAGCTTGGAGCTATCTGAAAATATAGTCATTTGAAGAAAATCAGACCAGTGTGCGTTTCCGGAGCATTTTAAAGTTTGTGATGCTCTTTGCAGGTGCTCTAGATCGAGTCTCACAATCCTGGACAATACATGCTATTGGTGCATCCACGAGATTGAGCAAAATGGAGTGACTGGTAGTAAGTGTCTGAAGCTGGATTTGGACTCATTTATTGTAACTCTCTCTATTTTGTACATAAAAATTATTGTCAGTTGCTTTGTAGGAATCCAGCCATAGCATCTTCCTGATCTACCCATCGGCAAAGGAAACGAGGTGAGCCTGGGATGACCTGTTCTTGATAAAGCAATGAAGACTCTTTGTGCTTACCCCCTTCCTTTTCTGGATTTTTCACTCACTATCCCTTTACTAACATGTTCCAGAATTCTGTCTAAAATGAAATCTAGTGGACCAGCCTATAGTTTGCAAATCTCACCTTTTCCCCACCCTCCACTGCAACGTTTTCCTCCTCCATTCCTATGACACCTCCCACTCTTCTGTCTTTCAAAGATCACCTGCCAGATCTCAGAAATCTCACCTGCCTGTTCCCTCAATGGTCTATGATGTTGGTCAGTCTGGTGGTCTGAGCTCCGTGGGGGCAGCAGCAGTCTCCTCTCTTGTCGAGGGGTTGCCATTGATAAGGTCATGGAATTTCAGAGGCAGAAAGGAGGTGAGAGATCATCTAAGTCAAACCATTCTGGGGCCTATTCTGGTCCTAAAATTCTCACTCTAAAGAACATTCTTCTTGGGACAGCTAGTTGGTGCAGTGGATAGAGCACCAGCCCTGAAGTCAGGAGGACCTGAATTCAAATCTGGCCTCAGACACTTGATACTTCCTGGCTTTGTGACCATGGGCTAGTCACTTAACTCCAAAACAAACAAACAATCAAAAAAAGAACATTCTTCTTGAGAAAGAAAATCAACAATAGCAGCCTTCTACTCACTCCAATCTGTGTGACCACAAGAAAGTCACTCTACCTCAATCTACTTCAATTTACTCATCTGTAAAATGGGTTAATAATAGTCCCTAACTCCCCCTTTCTTTTAATTTAGAACATAGGTGGTCACCTTGTTTCAAGTTGAGTTAACACTAGGTTTCCAACATCGGGGTTCACTTGATACAGGTACACGTAAATCCATCAATATGGGAGGCATTACACGTAATTACTTAAGCACATAGCAATATAACACAGGCTAGTAGTAAGGTAACAAATAACATGAATCAACATGAGAATTTATACATGTCCATAAGTCCTAGAAACAGTCCAAAAGGAAGCCATTGTCCATTAGTTCATGTGCCAGGAATCCAATAATTCCTGTAAGCTCTGAAGTCCTGCAATAGTCTCATCAACAATTTTTCACCTCAAGGAATCCAATGATTCCTGCTGATTTTTGTTCACCTTATGTTAGGGAATCCAATGATTCCTGAAGATTTTAAAGTTCTTTTAACAGTCTCATTGTCAGCCATGCTCTTTCAGTGTCAGATGTTTCTTAAATCTTCTCCTTTATTTTGAGGTTTTTCTCTTTTTCTGTTTCTCTCTGATGGACAAGGCGAATACGGCTCATTGGCACCCATCTGACTCCTTCTCCACCTGTGGAGATACAAGCAAACCCTCTTCGCCAAGTAGTTAACTTATCTAATTCCCTTCTGTTTACCACTTTTGGGATTTCTCCTCATCATCTGGCAATTATATTGGAGCTATTTGCACTGGACACTGTCCTGTTGGATTAAAAGGTCTGTATTCTCCCCAACTGTAATCTCTTTCTGCCATGTGATTATTTTTAGGCTGATTGATCACATCAGAGTCCTGACCTTCTAAAGACTCTCTGGGTGTAACCTCAGCTGCTATCATGCTCCACCTATCTTTTGATTGATACCTTGGAGCTGGGCCCTGCCTCTCATTTCTCTGGGTCAATCTGCATTCAGAGGCCCAGTGAAAGCCTGGGTTGCATTTTGTACATGGAGTTTGGGTTTTATTCTCTCATCCTGTCCTCTCACTCTACCTCTGTATCTATATTAGGCTCTCAAATGTCCAACTTTTCCACGCTGAAAACATCGACGAGTTTCTCTAGAATTCCTTTGCCAAGAGGGACCCTGTCTTTCCACATTCATCATAGTTTGGGCATAATAAACATTTGTGCCCGCTGTGGCACAGTATCTTATGATCTCCTCTAAAGGATCATCTTTGTCTAGTCCCCATATAATTCTTTTGCAAACCTCATTGGCAATTTCCTTAGCCAGATGTCTGGTTGCTGCATTATCTCCAATGGTTCTTATCACAGCTGTTTGCAAATGTCCCACAACATCAGCAAAAGGTTCATTGGGAGCTTGCTCTATTTTTGTAAAAGCTTTACTTCCATCTTTCTGTCCAGGGAGAGAATTCTAAGCTTTTATTGCAGCCTTAGAAATCTGTTCATACACTGTTATGGAATAATAAATCTCTGCTGAATTCTCTCCATACTGACCTTCACCAGCTAGTTGGTCAAAAGTGATTTGTCCAATAGCTCCTGTTTGCCTATTGCGTTGGGCTTGAATCCCCGGGCATGAAACTCCGAAAGCCACAATAAATTTTGTCCGGGTTCTAAACATGTCTTTGCTATGGATTTCCAAGCATTCGGGGTTAAGATTTCATAAGACAAATTATCTAGTAATAGCTTAACATAAGAGAATGTAGCCCCATAAAGAGTGCAACCCTTTTTCAAATCTTTAATTTTTTCCAAATTAAAAGGAGTGTATCTTCTCCTTTTTTGACCAGAAGAGTCAAGCTCTTCAGTCACAGGATATGCATTTATAAAATCAGATATATCTTCTCCTTCATTTTTTGCCTTAATTAATGCCTCTTCTAATCTTGTCATATTCTGCTTTACAGGAGAAGCTGACTGTTTCTGCCTCTCTCCCTCCCCCTTCTTCCTCCATCCATGAAGGGTTAATTGAGGGGGATGGGTCATGAGATGTGGAATGATCTAATTCCTCCTGCTGTGAAGAATCACACTCAGAATTGTACTTAACTCCATTCTTATCTGATTCTTCCTGCTTTTCACCTAGTTTAGTTGGCACTTCTCCTCCTTACTGTTTCTTCTTTTTCCTTGTTTTAATACTTATAAAATTTCCTAATGCCAATTGTATTAAATTATATGTATTAAGTATGTCTTTGGAAATTGAGTGAGGTCCATTTTTATTGTAGAATTGACAAAGATCCTCTCCTACTAATTTCCACTCGTCTAAATCCAATTCTTTTCCCAGAGAGAAACAAGGACATATGTTCTTAACAGTTTCTAAAAGTTCAGTGATCTGCTGCAAAATTATAATCAAACCTTGGTTTTCCATAACCTTTACTATGGTCTCTAAACATTTTCCTTGAACAGAAACAGAAGGCTGTTTTCTAGACATCTGTCCCATCTTAGCTGAAATTCTACTTTAACTCTTTTCACAAAATTTCTTTGTTGTACTCACCCTAATTTCTGGGTTGAAGAGACTTTTCCACTGGATCAGGATCAGAGGCTTTTCCGTTGAAATCCACTGAGGGGCCTGTCAGTGCCTGTTCAGGCACCAAAATGTGGTGTTTTTCTTCTTTAAAATAATAATGGTTCTCTCTGGGAGAGGGTTTCTTGTGTGTGTGTGTGGAAGTTCCTGGAGGCAGACTTAGTTTCGGTTAAAAATAATAATCACCCAAATGCAACCAGGTGATAAAAGTTCAAATATTTATTTTCTCCTTCCAAAATAGCCCGGTTAGTTTTTCTTAGAGGCCTATCTTTCTGCTTGATTCCAAGAGCTCTTGAAGCTTCGTCCTTTGCTTCTGCCTCTGTTTTCTTCAGCCTCCAGCCAGCACAAAAGTGGAAAATGGAATGAATCTCTCTTGCCTCCGAGAGAGGGCTTGTGGGCTTCCTCCCAGAGTGCTCCTCTCTGACCTCCAAAGTGAACTAATTTGAAACTCTAAGAGCTTCTATATATATCATCTCCCAAAGGTTGACTCCTCCCTAGGGAAGGATTAAGGGAGTTGTGAATTTGGATATCTCACACTAAACCCTGAAATCTCCCAAACGTGTGAACTCCAATGAGTACTTAAATACATTAATGAGCTAGAGGATTTGCTAAGTATCATGCTAAATTAGCACTTTGTAAGGATTCCAACACCTAACTCCCAGGGTTATTGGGAAGATTAAATGAGATCTTATTTGTAAAGTGCTTAGCACAGTGCCGTGCAAGCATATAGTAGGTGCTTAATAAATGCTTGTTTCTTTTCTCTGTCCTTGAGAATAGGACCAACTTGCTTTGTATTGCAGAAAAATAGATGCTGTACGATACTAGCAGGAACACAAATATGGCATACTCTATGTAGATAGTTGTAAAAGTCTCCTTTCTTTCCATCCTCGTTCAAAACAAGATCCACAGTCCTTTGCTGTCTTTTGGGTGGCTCTCTTGGTCAATTCTGTGACTATGAAAAATTGCCTCTTTTTGACAAGAATAGAGCTCCTCCAATTGTTTCACCTTCCTGCCAAAATCTTGATATTCTTTTCCATTTCCTTGGGTATCTGGCTTCCTGGCCCTATGTGGGGACCAAGTAGACAGAAATAGCCATGAGTACACAAGAAAAAATCCAATTATATAACGGGATGCAAATGCCTTATTACAGCTGGCCAAGATTCTCTAATTTCTTCCTTCTACCTCCTTTTTTTCTCTGTAGTTTTTATCTTGGATCCCTAGATTCTAACCCAGTTCTTGGAAATGGAAGGAAATATCAAGATTTCAGCAATAAGGTGAAATGATGAGAAGATCTCATTACACTTGTTTCTTGTCAAAAACGGGCAATTTTTTCAGTCATAGAATTAATCAAGAGAGCCACCCAAAAGTATTTAATAATTATTTAATGATTGAATGAATATTATTATTATTAATTAAATTAAAAAAGAATTAAATTGAAAGAATTTAATGATTGAAGGAACCTCAGTTTGGAGCTAGAAGTGACCTTGAAAGCCCCTTATAAATGAGAAAATGAAAATAAAAACACCTCATCCATTCTACAGTTTTCCATAACTTTCTCTTCAGTCCTTCATGCAATGACTCAAGAAATTCACTTCAGAGGCAAAAGAATGAAAAGGACCCATATGAACAAAAACTTTTGTAGCAGTTCTTTTTGTAGGGACAAAGAATTGGAAATCAAGGAGGATGGCCATCAATTGAGGAATAGCTGAACAAATTGTAGCCTATGATTGTGATGGGGTCCTATCGTGCTATAAGAAGCAACGAGTGGGATGGTTTCAGAAAAACCTGGGAAGACTCACATGAACTGATGCTGAGTGAAGTTAGCAGAACCAGGAAAGCCATTTATACAGGAACGACATTGTAAAGACAAACAACTTGAAAAGGTCTAAAAGATGTCATTGCAACGAGCAACCACGATTTCAGAGTATTCACGATGAAACCTGCTATTCTTTTCCTGACGATGGGTGATGAACTCGGGGTGCACAGTGAGACATACACATCTTGGGCTCAACACATGTCAGAAATTTGCTTTTTCTGACTCTTTCTTTTTGACTTTGGCTTTTTTCTTTTGTTTGACTGTTTCTTGTAAGGGTTTTATTTTTCTTTTGTTCCAAAATAGGGGTGGAGGGAGAGAAGTAAAAGGGAGAAAGAATAGACTTTGTTCTTTGAAAAAAAATTAATTTAATTAAAAAAAAGAAATGGGCTACATGCTCCTCAGAGGCAGAAGACCAGAAGTTGAATCTTAGTTCTGCTATTCCGAGGGTCCCCCCTTTGCCCAAAGGCATCGTATTCAGCACAGGGAATGAGCACTGGATGCTGGATGTCTGGAAGGGGAAGAGAAATGCGAATAAGTCTGTACAACTCTCAATTGTGACTAGCTGGAAAAGGTTTCAAGAGAGTGGGAGGAGGTACTAAGAGGAAACCCCCCCCTCCCCAAGTCCCGGATACCAGGTGGAACCTCTGATGTGAACTAAAACCACAAATGAGCCAACTGCGGGGAAACAAACTGCAGGATGTGTGTCCCTCAAGAAATAGAAACTGAAAGACCCATCACTTTCCCTCAGAGGATTCTAGGAAAGAGAAGAAAGTAGTTTCAGGGGTAGAGAATCAGGCTTTGAACCAGGAAGGAAACCACAGAGGTACCAGGGGAAAAAATGAAAGCATTGAGGGGCCTGCACCCAGGGCTTGAGGCAGGACAGGGGCCTCCAGCTCTCCTTCCTCCCAGGTTAGAGCGGGCTTCAGTGACCCCCAGAAAGGTCCAGAAGGGAAAAGGATATCAGAGTTGGGAGGGACTTTAGAACATGAGATGTCCGAGCTGGGAGGGAGCTTAGAACAGGGGATGTCAGGGCTGGGAGGGAGCTTAGAACAGTGCCCGGCACAGCTCAGCAGGCCTTATGAAGTGGTTTGAACATATGGTAGGAAGACTTGACTTTAAATTCCTCTTAGACATTTATTGTCTGTGTGATTTTGAATAAGTCATCTAACTTCCTTTAATCAATTTCCTGGTTTATAAAATGAGGCAGGCAATCATCCCCTTAAAGTCCACGTTTTTACAAGTTCATCTGTGCAAATCTGTTTGGCAAATCTGAAAGGACTATGTGAGTCAGCATTATTAAACAAGCCCAGGTAATAGGGAATAATTAAAAGAGCAGTAACTCCCAGGAGTGAGGAGGGATTCATCTCACCCCTCAAAATGAGGGAGTTGAACTCCTCCTCAGTCCCCTTGTTCCCTCCCAGGTTCATCCCCTACACTCAGTAATCTCTCCTTTGAGTCCCTATAACCCACATCTCCAATCAGTTTAAATCCTAGCAGTTATTTCCTACCCACCGTCCCCTGTCCCTGTTGGAGAATTCTGAAATCCCCTGATCCAACCAATAATCCATTGGCTTGCTATTGGCCGTTTCCCTCAAGTTGAAATCAATCCCTCCCTGATTAATGTTCCTGGTGAAGAAGAGCTTTTCCAGGCCATTAGACGACTTTCATGTGGTAAAGTATCAGGCGCTGATTCTATTCCAGCTGAGATTTACAAGGCGGGGTCCATTGCTCACACAAAAGCTGACTGAAATTTCCAGAGGAGATTATGCCCCAGGAGTTCAAGGATGCCTCTTGTTGTCAATCTTTATAGAGATAAATGGACCAGATTGTCCTGTGACAATCACAGGAGGGTCTCTCTCTTAGTCATTGCTGGCGAGATTCTTCCCAGAGTCCTCCTCGATAGGCTGGCTGTATACCTAGAAAAAGATCTGCTGAGGGCAGTGTGGCTGCAGAAGGGCCAAGGAACAGTTGATACTGTGTTTGCTGCCCAACAACTGCAGGAAAAATGTCGGGAGCAGAACAGAGATCCGTATACAACATTTGTAGATCTGACCAAGACCTTTGATTCTGTTGGTCGGTCAGGCTTATGGAAAATTATGTCACAGAACTGAGTGCAAGGAATAATATTGTAAAAAATGACCTTGGCATGGATTCTGTCAATAAAAAGTTATAATAAAAAAAAGAAAATTATGTCAAACAAACAAAGAAAATTATGTCAAAATTTAGTTGCCCAGAGTTCATCAGTACAGTACATTAATTTCATGATGACACGGTTGCCCGGGTTCTGGACAATGGGCGATACTCTTAGGTTTTCCCAGTTACCAAGGGAGTGAAACAAGGCTGTGGGCATGCTCCCGTGAGGTTTTCAGCCATGTTGTCAAGCGCCTCCAATGGGGACAGACATGGAGGCATAGTTAGCCACCGACTGTAAAGTTTTCAGCTTGAAAAGATTACGAGCCAAACCTAGAGCGGCGGGAGCTCTGGGGCAGAGGTTTGGTTTATGGATGATCTGTGCAGCCTCCGAAGCTGAGATGCCACAGACTGTGGACCAGTTTTCTGCTGCTTGGGCTCATTGTGGGCTATCAATGAACACCAAGAAAACCCATGTCCATCAGCTGGCACCGACCATCCCTTTGTGGGGCCATCAGTTATGGCAAATGGGGAATTTCCAATGCTGTGGATACATTCTCTTACCTTGGCAGGTTATTTTCCAGGGACGTCCACATTGATAAGGAGATGGACACATGCATTGCCAGAGATGACATGTGGGAGGCTCCGAGAGAAAGTGAGAGGAGAAGTATCAGACTGACCCCACACTGAGGGTCTACGGAGCCGCTGGGTCGACCTCATGTGCCTGTGAAACGTGGACAGTCTTCCAGCTCCATCCCAGGGAACTTGAATTAGGAAGATCCTGATGGCCTCCTGGCAGGATAAGATACCAGGCCCTGTCAAGCTAACTGCTGAGCGTTCCAACTCTACTGCAGAGAACGCAACTCCTCTGGGCCGGCCACATTATTCAAATGCCAAATGTCTGCTTGCCAAAAGGATTATTTTATGGAGAACTCGCACAGGGTGAGCGCTCACAAGGTGATCAGAAAAAGTGATACAAGGACACGCTCAAGGTCTCTCTTAAGAACTTTAAAATTGATTGAATGACATGGGAGACACAGCCCAGCATGGCGGGCCCTCATCAGAGAAAGTGCAGTGCTTTATGAGCAGAGCAGAATTGAATTACCTCAGAAGAAACACAGAACGCGCAAAATAGAGAAGCTACTACTCCAAATATTCATTATGGACTATTTGTGTCCAATCTGTGGCAGAGCGTTCTGAGCTCTCACTGGTTTGATCAGCCACAGTGGGACACACTCTAACTCACCTCCAGTATGGTGATGCCATTTGGATCTCTTCAGGAATAAAGGACAACGATCAACCAACCAATCAACCAATCGGCTTCCCAAGTATCCCTCTTCTGAACCCTATTTTTCCATCTACACGGTAATCTCTGATCTTTTGACCTTTCACTTCTCTCTTTGCACTAGTTATTATCTCCACTTCCTTTCATGCTGACTCCTTGGAGCCAATTCAGTTTTGGATTTTTGTCCCTTTTTTAATCTTTAGTTCCCTTATCACCGATTGTGCTCAGCCAGCCCTCTGCTTTTGATCACCCCCACCATCCCCTACTTTCCTTCCCATGCATGTGCTGCTCAACTAAACTGGAGAAAATTATCTAATCATTCTGGTTGAGTCCACTCCAAATTTATGTCATACAATCTCAACTGGGACCTCACCACTGCTGGGCAATATTGTTACACTTTGCTTATGAACATTATCTCTTGTCCTTTATGCCCTTCTTCACGTGGCTCTTCCAAACCTCATCATCCCTCCTCAAATCTCCCATGCCTTCCTCTCCCCCCATTCTCTCAGCTGAGAACCCCGAGAACCTCATATTTTATTTTTTATTAAAGCCTTTAATTTTCAAAACACAGGCAAAGATAATTTTCAACATTCATCCTTGCAAAACCTTGTGTTCCAAAATATTTTCCCTCTCCCTTCCCCCCAACCCACTCCCCAGATGGCAGATAATCCAATATATGCCAAACATGTGCAATTACTTTTACATACTTCCACAATTCTCATGCTGCACAAGAAAAATCAAATCAAAAAGAAAAAAAATGAGAAAGAAAATAAAATGCAAATAAACTACAACCAAAAAAAGAAAAGAAAAGAAAATACTATGTTGTGTTCCATACTCAGTCCCCAAAGTCCTCTCTCTAGATACAGATGGCTCACTTCATCATAGACCATTGGAACTGGCCTAAATCATCTCTTTGTTGAGGAGAGCCATGTCCATCAGAACTGATCATCGTATAATCTTGTTATTCTGTACAGTGTTCTCTTGGTTCTACTCACTTCCCTCAGCATCAGTTCCTGTAAGTTTCTTCAGTCCTCTCTGACATCGTCCAACTGATTTTTTCTTATAGAACAATAATATCCCATAGCATTCCTATAACATAATTTATTCAGCTACTCCCCAATGATGGCCATCCACTTGCCAGTGCAAAAACGGGCTTCTACAAACAATTTTGCACTCGTGGGTCCTTTCCCCCTTTTCTGATCTCTTTAGGATACAGACCCACTAGAGACACTGCTGGGATGCACAGTTTGATAGCCCTTTGGGCGTAGTTCCAAATTGCCTCCAGAATGGATGGAACAGAGAACATCATGTTTTAAAGAAAAAATTGAGACCATTTGCCATGAACTTCCTCTTCTCCCTCTCACTCAGATTCCCTCTAGTATCCTCTTCTCCTTTACCTGTCTCACACCAAGAGGCGACCCTCCTCCGCACCAAGTACCACCCTTTTACTGATACCTGTGCTCCCATTTCATCCTGTCTCCTACCTCCATTGTCTCCATGTTATCATTTATCTCCAATGGCTCTCTGTCCAAAATAGAACTCATTGTCTTTCTTCCTAAATGTCTTCCTCCCTAAACCCATCTAGAATTCCACCTTCTAAGGAAAATTTTCTTCAACCCCTCACGCTGCTATTGACTTCTTACTCATCCTCCATATTTGCTTATTGTCTTCTCCAGGAGAGTGGAGGGGAGCTGTCTTTTGCCTCTTTTTGGCATGTTTCTTGACAGAGTGATAGAGCACACGCAGAATGTCTTGTTCAGATCAAAGAGCCTCATTTCAGGAAGGACATTGTCAAGATGAAGAATGGAAGAGTTAAAGGGGGCCAGTACCTGAAGGGCTAGCCAGTACAAGGATTAGACTTGGTCTGCTTGGCCCCAGTGGACAGAACCAGGAGAAATGGGCAGAAATTGAAGGAAGGTGAACTTTGTTGAGACACAGAAAACTTTCTCATGAAGAGAAATGATCTAGGAAAGGATCTAGGCTGTGTTGGGGAGAAATGGGTGCCCTGCCCCTGGCAGTCTTTAAGCAAAGGATGGAGGGCCAGTCTTCAGGCCTCCTCCAATGAGCAGTGCCTACTGGCAGCTCTTCCAGCTACAACCATCTGCGCTCCTCCATCCATCCTCATCATGCAGCCTTGAGAAAGAAATCATTGGTCATTTGAGCTTTTTGTTTATTTGTGTGGCTTCTGGATAAACTGGAAATGACGGTATATGGAGAGAGGAAACGTATGGAAGTCATTAGCCAAAGAAGGGGCCCAGGCCAAAAGCAGGGACAAAGTTGAGAAGGGTTGGAATAAATGCATGGATGGCAGATGTCTAACGGGTCATTAAGGGAGACCAAAAGGGTTAGGGATGATCCTTAACCTCTGATGTCAATTATATCCTTCCTGTGAAAAAAATCCCCATTGCTCCTTTCAGAGAAAGAAACTGAACAAAACAGAACCAAGAGTATGGGGGTTTTGATCAGTGGCTGCATTTAGGAGTTAAGAATACCTGGGTTCAAATCCTTCTTCTGACACTTACTAGTTTTGTGACCTAGAAAAATCTACTAACCTCTCTGCCTCTCAGTTTCCTCATCTGTAAAGAGTGGATAATTCCATCCAGTGTCTCTACTTGCTTTGGGGATAAATGGGATAATTTGTGCAAAGTACTTTGCAAACACTAAAACCCACTATAGGCATTTTTGTTCAGTTGTTTTTCTGTTGTTTCCAACTGTCCATTACCCCATGAGGGGGTTTTCCTTACAAAGCCCACTGAGGCACACGGGGTAAAGTGACTTGCCCAGGGTCATAGTCAGTAAGTGTCCAAGGCTGAATTTGAACTCAGGTCCTCCTGACTCTAAGCCCCTTATTCACTCTATCCACTGGACCACCTTGCTGCTCATCATTATTCCTTCTTTTCTATTAATGGTCACTTATGGCTACTATTTCTCTGGTAATACTACTATTCCTCTATTAATGGTCCCTTATGGCTACTATTTTCTAGTAATGGTCACTAATGGTTTATTCCTCTAGTAATATTACTATTCCTTAAGTAATGATCACTAATGGCTACTGATCCTTTAGTAATGGTCACTAATGGCTACTATTCCTCTAATAATAATACTATTCCTTAAGTAATGATCACTAATGGCTACTAATCCTCTAATAATAATACTATTCCTTTAATAATGGTCACTAATGGCTACTAATCCTCTAATAATAATACTATTCCTTAAGTAATGATCACTAATGGCTACTAATCCTTTAGTAATGGTCATTAATAGCTACTATTCCTCTAGCAATACTACTGTCCCTTTAATAATGGTCATGAATGACTACTATTCCTCTGGTAATACTACTATTCCCCTAATAATGATCACTTATGGCTACTATTTTCCTAGTAATGGTGACTAATGGCTACTACTCCTCTAGTAATGCTACTATTTCTTTAGCAATGGTCACTAATGGCTACTATTCCTTTAATAATGGACACTAATGGCTACTATTCCTCTAGTAACGATCACTTTGGCTACTAATATTCTTTTGTTAATGGTCTCTGATGGCTACTTTGGCTGTTGGTCAGTCATGAGTGATGCTCTATGATCCCATTTGGAGTTTTCTTGGTAAAGTAACCGGAGTGGTTTGCCATTTTCTTGTCCAGCTCATTTGACAGATGAGGAAACTGAGGCAAACAGGATGACTTGACACCCAATATCATACAACCGATAAGTATCTGAAGATGGATTTGAACTCGGCTCTTCCCAGCGCTCCATCTGCTGTGCCACTGAGCTGCCTCTACCGTAATGTCTGCTAGCTATTATCATCCCAGCTCAATGATTTACCCAGCTGTGTGGGAACTCAGGACAATGAGGTGATGTCTCTTGACCTCTACTTCCTCTTCAGTAAAATGAGGAGGGAACCAGATGAACTTTGCAGCCCTGCCCAATCCTCAGTTTTTGGTGGAGATGCCTCGGTTCTTGAGCTGAAGGGCTTCTCTGCAGGGACTTGACTTCAGCCTGTTTCTTGATGTGGCCAGAGAAGGATTGCCTGGAAATGAATGAATGAATGACAATGCACTTATGCGTCCCTGACTGTGCTACGTGTTTACAGTGTAACAATGGAGGAAGCGGTATCCAGGTACCGGTGTTTTGGTCTGGGAAGTCATGATGATGGGGGTGGTGAGTGGAGCCATGGGGCAAGTGATTGACTCATTTCTTTCCAGGAATGGGAGTTAATTTGATTTCTGTTCCCAAAATAAGAGGTTAAAAACGAGAGGTATCTGTGGGGCATTATTTCCTGAGATCATTCTCAGTCTGGGAGCACCTACCCAAGGTAAATACTCATCAATCAGAACTGAGTGCCTATTTTGAAAATTATTATTATTACAACCTACAAGGAAGCAAAGAAAAGACGCTAGGAATATTTGACCTCTTCTATTATTATATATGTTTTCTCGACATGGGAATTTATCATTACATAATTTGACTCCTCCCTGATATTCTGCTGAGCACATGACAAATGTTTTGTTTTGGCTTTTTTTTGTTGTTTCTTTTTCCATTTCGTTTTCTCTTGTTTTGCATTTCGTTTTCAATAAAACAATTTAAAAATAAGAACATTATGATTATTTTAAATTTTGTATTGATCTCTTTCAATTTCACATCACCTTCATTTCCAAGAAAGGTAGTCTAGAATAGTGGCTACAGAGCTGGTCTTGGAGCCAAGAAGAGCCAAGTCTTACCTCTGACACATCCCGGCTGTGTGACTGGACAAGTCATAACCTCCTGTGCTCCAGGCTGCTCTCTAAGTTGCATAGAAGGCACTGACCTACATTGGTAGAGGGAGTTTCCTTATCTGAGAATTCCTTATATCATTGAAATAATATAATTGAAAACCACACAGGTCCAGTTTCCATTCATATATGTGTATATGTGTGTATATAAGTATAATAATACTTATTCATATAGAAATGAAATTGTATCTGGGTACACGCAGATACAATTTCATTTCTATATGAATAAGTATTATTATATTAAACATATAATATATAAAAATACATTATTTAATATGCAACATATTCTTCCAAGGATATAAACAACAATATACATATGTGTATCCGTGTATATAATATGTGTGTACACATATACAATTTCTATATGAACAAACACTATTATATTAAACATATAATATAGAAATAATACATTATTTAATATACAACGTATTCTTCCAAGGATATAAACAACAACAATGTACATATGTGTATGCATTGATATTCCCATTCATATATTATGCACATACATTTATGCATTGACATATCCATGCATATATTATGTGCTTATATGTAGGCAGCAACAGATCCAGGCATATATTATATGCATGTGTTGACATATTCATACGCATATTATTTGCATATATGAATGCATCGATACAGCCATGCATAGCATAAGGCATAATATATATGTATGCATGTATACCCATGAACATATTATATGAATATCTGTGTGCCTGATATATCCATACATATATTATATACACATATGTATGCCTCTATATATCCCCATATATAGCCATATACATGTATTTATTATATAAATACATATAGCTATTGATTATATCAGTATGTATTCTATACATATATGTATGCATTGCTGTATCCATGTGTATATACACATATATATGCATTGACATCTCCATGCATATATCACACCTGCATGTATTGACATATTTATGTATATATTATACAAATATATAATGCCCTATAATTGTATTATGTACATATGTTATATAATTATATGTATATGTTGACATTTCCACATGTAGATATTATATGGTCTCTATGTATATACATGTATTTATTATACATATATAATGTGTGCATTGATTTTCCATATATATTATATACATATTCATATATACACACATTGGTATATCATCCATACATTATATACATATAAGTGCGCAGTGCTATATCCAGGCATTATATATATATATATATATATATATATATATATATATGGATGCATTGATACACCCATGTATTATATACATATAAGTATGCATGGATATATCCATACATTATTGTATACATATATTATGTATGCATTGACATATTGATATATTATATACATATATGTAGTGTGCATTGCTATGCCCACATGTCTATTATCTCCATGTGTGCACGCATTGATTATATTTGTGTATATATCATAGATATGTGTGCATGCGTTGGTATATCTGTGCATAGATTATATACATATAGGTATACACCTACATATCCATGCACGCTGATTTGTACGTGTGTGTGTGCGCGCATGTGCCTATATCATGTGTGCATGTATATTGGTGGTCCCCCTTCCCAAGCAGTCCTCCCAGGAACAAAGAATACAAAAAACCACATTAGCCCCCGTGTCCCCAGAGCCCTCCTCCCCTGAGCTTCTGACGGCAGGAAGAAGGCGCCATTGTGGTCCCTTGGTCAGCAGGGTCTCCCAACCCCTTTGTGCTTTCTGCAGAGCAGACCAGTGACCGTGGTTCTACCTTTGGCTCCAGGGTGGTCCATGTGTCCTAGACCACTGGCCAAGTCATTACAGGAACAGCCAGCCCCGGGGCTTGCCATCCACAGGGGTGTGCCCTTCCTGACGCTGTTCCCCTCCCCTGCTTCATGGTAGGCATATGGGGAGGGGAAGGAATGCTGGGTAATACAATGGGAAGAGGTGTAATAGGCTGAGGTTTGAGTTGATGCACTGAAGTCCCAAGTACAAGAGGCTAAATAGTAATTGGGCTATACTCTATTAATATACACGATTGGAGAAAGAATGGCCCCACCCACTCTCCATGCAAGTCCGTATAGGAAATAACTATTTTGGTTATGACACACCGGAAGGTCAGTGTCCAGTGCGAGCAGCTCCACCATCTTTAGATAATCGTCAGGTGATGTGGAGAGACCCAGAAAGTGGTGAATGGAAAGAACCAGATAGGCTAACTGCTTGGGGGAGAGGGTTTGCTTGTATCTCTACAGGTGGAGAAGGAATCAGATGGGTGCCAATGAACCATATTCGCCTTGTCCATAGCAGAGAGACAGATCAGACCCTTGAAACAAAGGAGACAACCCAAGAAATATCGGGTGGTTCTGTTGCTGATTGTGCTCACCATTGAAAGAGCGTGGCAGTTATGGCGTTTGACTCATGGACATCAAAGATTGTTGGACTTCAAAACCCTCAGGAATCATTGGATTCTCTGAGACATGATAAGATTGTTGTAGGACTTGAAAACCCTCAGGAATCATTGGATTCTCTGAGACACAGGATTTGAAAACCCTCAGGAATCATTGGATTCTCTGAGACACAGGATTTGAAAATCCTCAGGAATCATTGGATTCTCTGCGACACAGGATTTGAAAATCCTCAGGAATCATTGGATTCTCTGAGACACAGGACTTGAAAACCCTCAGGAATCATTGGATTCTCTGAGACACAGGATTTGAAAACCCTCAGGAATCATTGGATTCTCTGAGACACAGGATTTGAAAATCCTCAGGAATCATTGGATTCTCTGAGACATGATAAGATTGTTGTAGGACTTGAAAACCCTCAGGAATCATTGGATTCTCTGAGACACAGGATTTGAAAACCCTCAGGAATCATTGGATTCTCTGAGACACAGGATTTGAAAACCCTCAGGAATCATTGGATTCTCTGAGACACAGGATTTGAAAACCCTCAGGAATCATTGGGTTCTCTGAGACACAGGACTTGAAAACCCTCAGGAATCATTGGATTCTCTGAGACACAGGACTTGAAAACTCTCAGGAATCATTGGATTCTCTGAGAAATGATAAGACTGTTACAACACTTCAAAATCTGCTGGAATCATTAGATTCCCTAACACATAAAAAGACTTTTGCAGGACTTCAAAAACTCAGGGGGATCATTGGATTCCCTGACATGTGAAGCAAGGGACGATAGATTGGTTTTGGACTATCTCTTGGCTGCTGAAGAAGGTGTATGTGTGACTGTTGTTTACATACCCTCCTTCTAGGACTTCTGGTGATCTTTTCCAACACCATGTTGATTTATATTGTTTGCTATTCTGCTACTTGCATGTACAATTCATCTTTGTTAGACCACATCGAGCCTGCACTGACTGTGGGGAGAGTCATTCCTAATAGCCTCTGCGTTATTGCTATGTGCTTGTGTAATACCTCCCATGCTGATGGGTTTGTGCATAATAAGACCCTTCAGCCCAGAAACCTGCTAGCAACCCCCACTTCCCTTTAGTGCTTTTCATCTCCCTTCCTGAGATGTCAGGGAGGGTGTGATCATCTCCTTTTCGGTGCTTTCACCTCCTTCCCTGAGAAGTTAGGGAGGTTGTGATCACCTCCCTTTGGGGGCTCTGACCTCCCTGAGGAGTCAGGGATGGCATGACCACCTGTGTTCTAAAACAAAAGAAAGCGGGAGATGTAATGGGCTGACGTTTGAGTTGATGCACTGAGGTCCCAAGTATGTGAGGCTAAATAGTAATTGGGCTATACTCTATTAATATACATGATTGGATAAAGAATGGCCCCCGCCCACTCTCCATTCAAGTCCTGATGTGTTGTATAGGAAATGACGATTTTGGTGGGTGGAGGCAGAGAGAGATAGGAAGTGAGGCTGGGAGAGATTGGGCCTGGGTTCTAGGCTGGGAGCTGCTGGTCGTGTGGCTGCTGGTCTATCTAGCTTCTTGACTCAGTTGCACACATTGCTACCGTCAATTCTCTTCCACCTCCGATCTTTCTTCACTGAGAATAAAGACTGACGATTTTCCCCTAACCTGAATTCCTGACTCCGGCTGATTTTAAAATACCCGGTCTTCACAAAGAGGGATGAACCGGGCTCCAGCCCCAGTCCTGGGCAAGTTTGGGCAGCCTCCTCTGGGACTCAGTTTCTCACCTCCAAAGGAGGGGAGATGGCTTGTAAGAGCCTTTCTCCATGAGCCCAGTCTTGTTGGCCACAGGCCTTGGATGCGTGGGGAGTAACAGAGGCAGGAAAGGGAGGTTTGGTGCAGATCAGCCTTTAGTTGGATAACTTTGGGGAATTCTGACCTCCCTCAGATTCTTCTGTGAGCTGAGAAAGTGTTTGAGCAGAGTCTGGATGTGTGTGTGTGTGTGTGTGTGTGTGTGTGTGTGTGTGTGAATATGTGAGTGTGAGTGTATGTGAGTGTGTATGTGTGTGTGAGTATGTGTGTGTGTGTGTGTGTGAGAGTATGTTTGTGTGAGAGTGTGTGTGTGAGAGTATGAGTGTGAGTGTGTATGTGTGTGTGTGACAGTGTGTGTGTGTATGAGTGTGTGTGTGTGTGAGTGTGTATATGAGTATGTGAGAGTGTGTGTGTGAGAGTATGAGTGTGAGTGTGTGTGAGTGTGTGTGTGGTGTGGAGGAGAGGTCCCTCCCAGCTCTAAGATTCTGGGATCCCTGCCCCGTGTCCCTCCCAGGACTGTCTGTGGTCGGGGTCCATCAAGATAATGGATGTGAAGCCTTTTGGAGATAAGTAGAGAGACACACAAATGGTCCTTGGTGAAAGCGTCAGGCCTGTAGTGGAGAGAAGGCTCTAGACCAAGAGCTAGAAGGTCGAGGATCCCATCAAAGTCACTTCTCCTCCCAGGTCCCTCATCTGTGCAATGGGCTGTCATATAAATGCTTTTCCCTTTAGGGTTGTTGTGAAGAAAGGAACCTTTGGATGCTGTGAAAGGAGCTTTTGCTGGCTTTGAATCCTGATTTTGACACCTCCTAGGTGGGTTACACTGGACAAATGGCTGACTTGCTGCTCTCCTTGGTTCCCCATCTGCACCCGGCAGACAAGAATATTGGCAGCTCAGGCTCCTGTAAGGCAGAGAGGGGCCAGTTCCATGTCTAGGACCCCCCACTCCAAAAAGCACAAGGAAAGCTTTTTGTCCGCATTAAAGCAATAGGGAGCCACTCACACTTCTTGAGCAGGGGAGTGACAGGGTCAGAGCAGCACGTTACAGAAATACCTGTAGCATCTGTGTAGTGCACTAGGAGGGGGAAGACTGGAGTCAGGGGCGTTGCTTAGGAAGCCATTGCGACCCAAAGAGCCCAGCTTTGGGGATAAGAACTCACCATTTGGCAAAAACTCCTGGGAAATCAGAAAGTAGTATGGCAGAAACTACACACTGACCCACACCTAACTCCCTATACCAAGGTAAGGTCAAGATGGGTTCATGATTAGATATAAGCAGATTAGGAGAACATGGGAGAGTTTATGTCTCAGATCTGTGGAGGAGGAAGGGATTTGTGACCAAAGAAGAACCGGAACTCATTATTGAATAAAAAATGGATAATTTTGATCATATTAGGTTAAAAAGGTTTTACACAAACAGAACGAATGCAGGAAACCATTACGAGAGTCCATGGGAGCAGGGGCAGGGCCTGAGTGAGGGGAGTGGTGGCCCACGTGGGGAGAAGGGAACAGAGAGGAGGGATGCTGGGGAGGCAGGTGCAGCAGAATTTGGCAAGCGATGATGGGAAAGAGGAGAGGGAAGAGCTGGGGAGGACGTCGAGGTGGAGAATGTGGGCGCTTGGAGGGATGGCCGGGCTCTCGGCAGAAATGGGAAAATTTGTGGTTACTTTGCCCCTCAGGGCCTCAGTTTTCTTGTCTGTAAAATGAGGTCTTGGACCAGGCCTGTAAATCCTGTCAATCCAAGAATCCAACAAAAAGCTATGTTTGTGACACCCTGGGAGGTCCAGAAAACACAACTGGTTATTGATATCCAATGGATGAGGAAAATACAATTCGGGGGTCAAGTGAGTGACTGGCATTGAAACCACTGAAGTCCCGGGCTCTCCCTAGTGAACGGAGCTCTCTCTCTGCAGCCAACCCGGCAGTGTGTCGGGAGACCCCTCCCCTCCCAATACTTTCCCACCCCACCTCCCATCGGATAAGCAGGAGCTAGTGGGCTCCCAGGAGTTGGGAAGGGCTTCTTCCTGGGAAGGAGGAGGAAGAGCCAACTGGAGGCCGATGATCTGCTCCTCAGCCTGGGCCCTGACAGCCTCCGCAGGGTGGGATCCCAGGTTATGGCGGTTCACGCTCACACTGGGCTGAGCCAAACCAGCTGGCGCCTGCTCCGTCTTTGAGAACCAGATGGTTGGAGAATCGGAGTCGGGATCGTGGGGCCTTGTGCAGAGCCGGCCAGCCGGGGAGAGCGGGACGGCCCCTTGGCTCTCCCTCCCGCATTCCTCTCCAGCTCTGGCGGGGATCCACCCTCCAGGTCAGCTCGTCCCTCCTCGCCTCAGTCAGGAGAGTCAAGAAGGGGACCACCTGTACAGATAGGCAAATGGCGGCCCTGGGTCACCGAAGAGATCAGTCTTAATCTCTGTAAATGTGTTAGCAGCTGATGTCTCGGCCCTCCCGAGAACGGCACGCCTCAGCCCAGCCAGAACGCTTCCCCAGCCGGCCCTCTCCAGTCTAGTCTCCACGTGGCTCCCAAGACCAGCTTCCCATCCTCCTCAGCTCGAGTGCTCAAGAAACTCTCCTGGCTCCCTCTTACCCCAGGACCCAAGCTAAATCCTCCGTGGGGCATTCAGAACTCTTTCCGGACCCATCTCCCATCACTGCCCATTTTATGTTCCAATCCTACTTCCTATCGTGAGCTCATCTCTCACCTCCAAGTCTTTGCATGGGCCATATGCCCTGGCCCGCTGCCTCTTTAGTTCTACCTCTTAGAACTTCTGGCTCTGACCCAGGGCCTACCCCTCCATCCCCCCCCCCCCCACTTTGAGCCCCGTGCTGCCTCTTCTCCCAGATTTTTCTCGGTTCCTCTGCCCCTTTGGATTTCTCATGATCCACTGAGATCACTTCCCACTTACTCTGTCTGTACCTGAATTCTTTGCATCCCCAGTGCCTGAGGGGGGGTCACATTGGATTTCTTTTCTTTCTTTCTTTCTTTCTTTCTTTCTTTCTTTCTTTCTTTCTTTCTTTCTTTCTTTCTTTCTTTCTTTCTTTCTTTCTTTCTTTCTTTCTTTCTTTCTTTCTTTCTTTCTTTCTTTCTTTCTTTCGTGGTTCTTTTTCATTTGTGAAAGGTCCTGGTATGGATCGCTGCTCCTTCTGCCAATTCAGGCTGTCGTCTCCTCTGCACCGTAACCCTGGATAACTTTACAGAGAGGTTGGGCGACTTACCCAGAATCACACAGCAACAATGAATTACTGGGGGATTCCAATCCGGTTCTTTGGCCTTGGGACTGGCTCACTGCCCATTTCACCACACTGCCATCTCTCTGTTGTAGGACCCTGGTGGGCGAGGGTCACCCCTTCATTGGATCAGAGACTCCCCTCACTAGTAAATGGCGGGGACAGTGTTTTGTGAACTACAAAGCACTGAAGGATCATGGGAATACATATTTAGAAGGGGAAGAAATCCCAGAGTCCAGCCGCCTCAAGTTCCACATCAAATAAGCAAACATAGGCTTACCTACCGTGTGCCGGGGCCAGACAGATGAGGACAAAATGGCCCCTGCCCTTAAGGAGCTTATGCCCCAATGGGGGAAGAACAGGCACCCAAAGTACAACATAACCCCAGGGAGTTTGGGGAAGGGGGGCATCAGCTAGGATCAGGGGAAGAGATCAGGGAAAGCTTCATGGAAGAGGTGATGCTCAAACTGAGACTTGAAAGAAACCAAGGGTTTTAAGAAGTGGTGGTGAGAAGGGGGCGTATTCCCGGCAGGGGACACAGCCAGCGAAAGGGTGTGGAGGTGGGAGATGGAGTGCCTGGTTACAGAACTTGTGGCCGGACCATGGCATTTGGGGAAGGGAACAAGGTCCGGCATGAAGATCAGAAGTGTAGGAAGGAGCCTGAGATTTCAGGGACAATAGGGAGCCAAAGGAGTTTTGGGAGTGAGGGGGTTACTTTAATTCAATTAATTTTTAAAATTAAATTTTTTTAATTTTCAAAAGATTTGCATGGATCATTTTTCAACATTAATCCATGCAAAACCTTCTCTGTTCTAATCCCCCCCCTTGTAAGTAATCCAACATATGTTAAACATGGTAAAAATATATGTTAAGTCCGATATATATATATATATATATATATATATATATGTTTATACAATTTCTTGCTGCACAAGAAAAATCAAATCAAAAAGAAAAAATGAGAAAGAAAATAAAACGCAAGCGAACGACAACAAAAAGAGCGAGAAGGGGGTGCTTTAGAAAAATCCCTTTAGTGGCTGTGGACAAGCTGGATTATGATGGTGAAAGACTTGAGAAAGGGGGCTCAGAAGAGGGGGGAGGTAGAGAAAATATGGGAGGTCTAAAATCAAAGATCAGCAACCGATTGGATATGGAAGGTAAGAGAGAGGGCTCCTGGGTAACCTGTGGGTGCAAACCTGGGGTCTTTGACACTCACAACAATCTTGGGAGGGGATGTTATTATTCTCCCATTTTTGAGATGAGCAAAGTGAGGTCCAGAGAGACCTGGGCCAAGCTGATCCAGCTGGTAAATGGCATAGCCAAGACTCAAACCCAGCCCACAGTGACCCAGTGAGAGAAGTGGCTCTTTGGGGGGTTTGGTACAAATCACGGAGGTAAGAGTGGCGGGTTTCCCCTCCACTGGCAGGCGACGAGCGGCTCATTGGCTCCTGCCTGGGTTTGTGTCCCCGTTCTCAGCCATTGCCGATGGCGGCCATCGTCCTCGGGGGGCTGTCGACGCGTCCCAGCGGTACTTGTTGGGCCGAGGACAGAGATGCTTTATCCTCTGGTTTCTGAAGCCAGGCGTCGTTGCTATCTGAATAATGGCTCCTAATGTGCTAAGAATTCCCACGGCCTCCTGGGAAATAAATACAGCTCGAAGGGCACTTTGGACAGGTTTTCTGACAGGCTGAGGGGGATCCAAGAACGGGGCTCCTGGGAGGCCGGATTGAGGGGGCTCCCCCAGGCCAGCTGGTCTAAGCCTCTTGCTTTACCCATCAGGCTCCTCAGGGACCTGCCCAAAGCTGGGGGAAGCAGGAAGCGTGAGGAAGGATTTGAACCCCAGGCTGCTGACTGGCCTGCACCAGCCCCCAGCACCGTCTGGAATCTGGGCTGGGGGCGGGCGGGGTCTCAAGCGCCAGACAGTGGGGAGTTTAGGGGCTGAGAACCCCCAGGGCCTGGCCCGGGCTCCGGCTCAGCTGCCTGTGGTTTGGCCGCGGATCTCCCGGCCTGTGGGAAGGATGGAGCTCAGACCTCCTCCGGGCCTGGCCCCGGCTCAGCTGTCTCTTCCCGGTCTCGCTGCAGCCGCAGCAGGGAAATCGGGAGGCTGACGTGAGGGGCTGACCTCACAGGGCAGCTCTCCCTCTTCCTGGGGACCCGGGGTCACCAGCTGCTGCTGCCGGGAAGGAAGTGAGAGGTTCTGCTGTGAAGAAATGGGACCTCTTGGGGATAGGGTGTCCGACCGGCCTGGGACACGTGGGAGAGGCGGCTCAGCTTGCAGGGACCCAGAGAGAAACCCGGCTCCCATGAGCCTGCCCAAATCACCAACGCCCCGAGCCTCGGTTTCCTTACCTCTGAAATGGGGCTAATCATACTGGCCCCAACCTGCCTCAGAGAGCTATGGGAAGGGGCCTTGAAGTGACAAAGTTATGTGGCCCGTGTGAACCACGTACTGTTAGTACAGAGTGAAGGGAGATGGTCCCGTACAGAGCCAGGAGAGCAGGGGCCAGAGAGGGGAGGAGCTGGGAAGTGATATGAGAGGGAGAGAGAGAGACAGAGACAGAGACAGAGAGAGATAGGGAGAGAGAGACAGAGAGACAGAAAAAGAGAGAAAGAGAGAGAGAGAGAGACAGAGACAGAGACAGAGACAGAGAGAGACAGAGAGAGACAGAGAGAGACAGAGACACAGAGAGAGAAACAGAGAGACAGAAAGAAAGAGAGAGAGACAGAGAGAGAGACAGAGACAGAGACAGAGAGAGAGAGACAGAGACAGAGAGAGATAGGGAGAGAGAGACAGAGAGACAGAAAGAGAAAGAGAGAGAGACAGAGAGACAGAAAGAGAAAGAGAGAGAGACAGAGAGAGATAGAGACAGAGACAGAGGCAGAGACAGAGAGAGACAGAGACAGAGAGAGATAGGGAGAGAGAGACAGAGACAGAGAGAGATAGAGAGACAAAGAAAGAGACAGAGACAGAGACAGAGAGACAGAGATAGAGAGAGGGACAGAGAGACAGAGACAGAGAGAGATAGAGAGAGAGACAAAGAGAGAGACAGAGACAGAGAGACAGAGATAGAGAGAGGGACAGAGAGACAGACAGAGAGAGATAGAGAGAGAGACAAAGAGAGAGACAGAGACAGAGACAGAGACAGAGAGAGATAGGGAGAGAGAGACAGAGAGACAGAAAAAGAGAGAGAGAGAGAGAGAGAGAGAGAGAGAGAGAGACAGAGAGAGACAGAGAGAGACAGAGACACAGAGAGAGAAAGAGAGAGACAGAAAGAGAGAGAGACAGAGAGAGAGACAGAGAGAGAGACAGAGAGAGAGACAGAGACAGAGAGAGACAGAGACAGAGAGAGATAGGGAGAGAGAGACAGAAAGAGAGAGAGAGACAGAGAGAGATAGAGACAGAGACAGAGGCAGAGACAGAGAGAGACAGAGACAGAGAGAGACAGAGAGAGACAGAGACACAGAGAGAGAAAGAGAGAGACAGAAAGAGAGAGAGACAGAGAGAGAGACAGAGAGAGAGACAGAGACAGAGACAGAGAGAGACAGAGACAGAGAGAGATAGGGAGAGAGAGACAGAAAGAGAGAGAGAAAGAGAGAGAGACAGAGAGAGATAGAGACAGAGACAGAGGCAGAGACAGAGAGAGACAGAGACAGAGAGAGATAGGGAGAGAGAGACAGAGAGACAGAGACAGAGACAGAGAGAGATAGAGAGACAAAGAAAGAGACAGAGACAGAGACAGAGAGACAGAGACAGAGAGACAGATAGAGAGAGACAGAGACACAGAGACAGAGAGACAGAGACAGAGAGAGGGACAGAGAGACAGAGACAGAGAGAGATAGAGAGAGACAAAGAGAGAGACAGAGGCAGAGACAGAGACAGAGAGACAGAGATACACAGAGAGAGACAGAGACACAGAGACACAGAGAGACAGAGACAGAGACAAAGAGAGAGACAGAGAGACAGATACACAGAGAGAGACAGAGGCACAGAGACAGAGAGAGACAGAGACAGAGACAAAGAGAGAGACAGAGAGACAGATACACAGAGAGAGACAGAGGCACAGAGACACAGAGAGACAGAGACAGAGAGAGAGACAGAGAGACAAAGATAGAGAGACAGAGACAGAGGCACAGAGACACAGAGAGAGACAGAGACAGAGACAAAGAGAGACAGAGAGACAGATACACAGAGAGAGACAGAGGCACAGAGACACAGAGAGACAGAGACAGAGAGAGAGACAGAGAGACAAAGATAGAGAGACAGAGAAGTAGAAAGGTAGATGATAGATGACAGACAAATGGATGGAGGGATGGATGGATGCTGGGTGGGCGGGTGGATTAATAGATACAGATGATAGGTTGGTTAATTGATTGACAGGCTGACGTATGGAGAGAAGTAGGTAGACGCTGAGACACCCGCAGAGAGCTAGAGAAGCAGCGGGGCTAGCTGACTGCCAGACGCGCTGGGGGCTACATGGAGAGACGGGGATGGGGGCGGGGGGAGACACCATGACCAGCATTTCCCTCTCGCTGCAAGGCTTGCGCAGCCTCTCTCAGATGCCTCTTTGTGCCTCCCAACAAGTGTACGAGGCGGCGTTATTATTATATCCACTTTTACAGGGGAAGAAACTGAGACCAATCGCAGTCCCACAGGCAGTTAGGAGGCAGCATTCGAACTCAGATCCTGCGGATTCCCAGTCCTGCGCTCTCTCCTTTCTGCCCCCAAATACCCCTAGACGAGGGATAGATATTGACACTGATGTAGGATATGGGGTCATAGATGCAGGCCCAAAATGGCCTCAGAAGCCCTTCATTTCACAGGGGAGAAAGTGAGACCCGGGGAAAGGAAGTGACTCGTCCAAAGTCACCCAGCCAATAAGAGGCAAAACAGTGATCAAATCGCTTCCTGTAATAAAGGAGCCAATGTTCCCCCCTCTGTTAAGTCACCGCGAGTACGACTGTGCGGCACAATGGGGAGAGGCCTGCCCCCCTGAGCAAGGAGATGTGCCGGCAAGCCTCGATTTCCTCATCTGTAAAATGGGGATAATAACAGTCCTTTCCTCCGAGGTTGTTACAGAGACCAAAGGAGATGAACTTGTAAAGAGCTTAGCACCCGGGAGGTGCTACCCAAATGTCGCAATGAATGCGATTACTTAAGCTTTCGGGGCCCCAGGCTCCAACTCTGTTGGAGCAGATACTGAGGAGAAAATGCAATTCTGGGTTACAGAAAACGGTTCTTAGTGGGAAACTCCCAGTGTTCACGAGGTCACGCGCCAGTCCAAAAACTTATTAGAGTTGTAAGAGGAGCTGCCTGCGCACACGCACTCGCGGAGGGTTCCTGTTAGAAATCGCACACTCACACATACACACACAGATGTAAACACACATCTACACATGCATACACACATATACTTGCACACAAACATCCTGACACCCCCTGTTCTAAGCCCCCTCCCATCTCTGACACCCCCTGTTCTAAGCCCCCTCCCAGCCCTGACACCCCCTGTTCTAAGCCCCCTCCCAGCTCTGACACCCCCTGTTCTAAGCCCCTTCCCAGCTCTGACATCCCTTGTTCTAAGCCCCTTCCCAGCTCTGACACCCCCTGTTCTAAGCCCCCTCCCAGCCCTGACATCCCCTGTTCTAAGCCCCTTCCCAGCTCTGACACTCCCTGTTCTAAGCCCCCTTCCAGCCCTGACACCTCCTGTTCTAAGCCCCTTCCCAGCTCTGACACCCCCTTTTCTAAGCCCCCTCCCAGCTCTGACACCCCCTGTTCTAAGCCCCTTCCCAGCTCTGACACCCCCTTTTCTAAGCCCCCTCCCAGCTCTGACACCCCCTGTTCTAAGCCCCCTCCCAGCCCTGACATCCCCTGTTCTAAGCCCCTTCCCAGCTCTGACATCCCTTGTTCTAAGCCCCTTCCCAGCTCTGACACCCCCTGTTCTAAGCCCCCTCCCAGCCCTGACATCCCCTGTTCTAAGCCCCCTCCCAGCCCTGACACCCCCTGTTCTAAGCCCCCTCCCAGCCCTGACATCCCCTGTTCTAAGCCCCCTCCCGTCTCTGACACCCCCTGTTCTAATCCCCCTCCCAGCTCTGACACCCCCTTTTCTAAGCCCCCTCCCAGCCCTGACACCCCCTGTTCTAAGCCCCCTCCCAGCCCTGCCATCCCCTGTTCTAAGCCCTCTCCCAGCCCTGACATCCCCTGTTCTAAGGGCCCTCTGAGATCCTGCAGTCAGGGGGCTCTGGACTGAGCCGGACCCCATGGTGTGGGCAGCAGCTGGCCAAGGGTTAAGGGCTGCCTGTGGGATTAATTAATTACAATAATTATTATATTATTAATAATTATTTATTATTTAAACAGTAACTATTATTACATTTATTATTATAATCAATAGTTAATAAAAATATTATAATAAAAATAAAAAGTAATTAATCGGCCGGAGATTAAGGGATGGCAGGTGGGAGAAAGGGGGACGAGTGGCCAGGGGTTAAGGGATGGGAGGGTGGGGGGGGCTGCGGGGGGCGGGGGTAGGGGGGGCCGCGAGGGGACGTGGGAGCCGAGCGCAAAAGCAGCAGTCAAGAGAAAAAAATGCGAGGCATTTTTCTAATTCCGATCAACTCCTTCCCAGCTCCTCCTCAGACAGGCAGGAGATCAAAGGGGGGGGGCGGGGCGCCTGCCTCCCTGCTGCCTTGCTCAGCCGCCCAGGCCCCTGTTCCCCGGCTCCCTCTTCCTCATCCCCTTCCTCCTTGGGGGACCTGCCTCCCAGCTCGGGGGGGGGGAGAGGGTGCGGGGGGGGGGGGAGGTTCCAGGTCTGTCTCCCTGGAGATTCTGTGAGAACTGTAAAGAACCAAGAACCAGAGGGAGCTTCCAGGCCAGTGGGTCAGCTTACAAAACAGGCCTGGGACGTTGGAGCTGGGGGGAGGGGGGCCGACATTAGAACAGGGGATGTCAGGGCCAGGAGGGGGCTTAGAACAGGGGATGGCAAAGCTGGGAGGGAGCTTAGAACATGAAGTGTCAGAACAGGGGAGGTCAAGAGTAGGAGGGGCCTTAGAAAGGCCAGAATATTTACACTGAAGAGACCTTTAGGTCCCACCCTTTCTCCCCTCCCCCCCCCCCCCCCCCCCGAGGAGACTCACATAGGAGCTTCCCGGTTTTCCATCCTCCCTGCCACCGTCCTTCTCCCTAATCCCAGCCCAGGAAGGCTTTAGCCAGACCAGGCAGCTTGATTTCTGGCCATCAGCCTGAGGCCCGTTCCCTGAGACCACGAGGGGTGAGGCGGAGGGCACAGGGACCATTTCCATCCCCCTGATTCCGGGTGTGGAGGCGGCTCAGTCCCGAGGGAGCCGGCCTCGGGGGGAGCGGAGGGGGCAGAGGGCACCGCTGACCAGAGGCAAGGCCCAGAGACAGCCTGGCCTTGGGGGCCCCTTCCCCTTCCCAGACGCTTCTGTCTAAAATCAGAAAACGTCCGAGTCCCAGGCAACTCCAGGGACCCTTTTCTCATTTGACAGATAAGGAAACTGAGGCATCAAGCGGAGGCCCGATGGCCATATCCGGAAGCTGCTGCGGCAGAACTGTGGCAGAGATCCGGGTTCACTGGCCTCCAACCTGAGGCTCCTCTCCCCGACCTAGACTAGACCGAAGTTCTCAGGCTTGTTTGAGGAGTGATGGCCCATATTTACACATGAAACCAGGCAGGAAATGACCGACACCGAGGACGTAACCTGGAAGAGGGGGAAGTGGAGGGCAGCCTGCCGGGGCCTTGTCAGCAGCCCTTGGGTCTGCGAGAAGGAGCCAGGATGCTCCCTCCCAAGTTTGCGCAGGAGTAGCCCTGCCTCCCAGACTCTCTGGGCCTCCCAGGATGAAAACATTCAAACTCAGACTGATGTGCCAGTGGGAAAGAGCCGGAGAACCCAGGAGTCTCTCCTCCTCCTCCTCCTCCTCCTCCTCCTCCTCCTCCTCCTCCTCCTCCTCCTCCTCCTCAGCATTCTCTTTCTACTCCTAGGGAATCCTTTAAGAGGAATCGCCTCAGAGTGCTGCTATTAGGGGAGATGCGCAATCAGGAAAGCTCTGAGAGCTGGGGAGGCCCCAGATTAGATCCTCATTTCCAACTCCTACCCTTTTCAAAGGAGGAAGCTAAGAGTATGATGAAAAGGGTGCTGGACTCAGGAAGATCTGGAGCTGAATCCTTCCTGGGACACTTCCCAGGGTGACCCTGGTCCAATCATTTCATTTCTTCGGGACTAAGTTCCTTCACCTCTAAGCTGACTTGACAAAGGATGTCTTCAAAGGTTCCTTCCAGCTCCCAATCTGTGACCCAACCACTCCCCTCTTAGCACCCCAAACACAGAGGCTTCCTCAGCTCTTCCTTGCAGTGTCAAGCTAGAGTCCCCTTGGGGTTCTAGATTAAACCTTATTTCCTTATATTGTCACTTTTGAGCCCCTACCGGCACACTTCCCACCGATTTTCAGGCAGGCTTAATTTGCTTTTAGGGAGGGTATTTACTAAAAAGCAAAGTAAGAAGAGTTAGTTAAAAAAAAAAAAGATCTCTCAAAAAAAACAAAACAAACAAACAAACAAAAAAAACAAACCTAAGGGGTTCTTTCTCTCTCCCTGTATATCCAGGAATTGATCAATCAGCAAGCAATTATTAAGCACCTCCTATATGCCAGACATTATATTAGGTACTGGGGCTACAAAGACAAAAACAGAAGAGCCAAGGAGCCTACATTCTAATGAGGGAGGCAATACGAACATATATAAATATATTCCTTTTATACCATGGCAGCCACCACCTCTAAGCTGGTAAGGAAAGCCTGGATTCAAGTCTTACCTCTCTCCTCTTATCAGAAGACCGGAGGGTAGAGGACTCCCAAAACCTTCCTTTGCAGAGGACGGGGCCTGGACTTCTGCATCACTCCACTTTGTGTCTATAGCTCTCCCTGGTTTCAATTCCCTGGAACGAAATGGCCCCTCATGTCACCCCTACATTTCCTCCCTAATCTTCCCCTTCCCAGCTTCCTTTTGTGTTGTCTCCAATGAGTCTGTAAGCTCTTGTAGGGCAGGGACTGTCTTTCTTATTCTTAGCACGGTCCCTGGCACATAGTTGGTGTATAATAATTCAAATTGAAAATGTGCCTCTGGGAGACTCAGTGACCCTTTCAGAAATGTAGACAATTCTTTAAGCCTATAAGGGCCAATTGCTATAAGAGTTGCCAATCTGCATCAGTTGAGGACGTCTCCATGCTGGAAGTGCCCCATTTGATGACAGCACAGGTCTATCCCTACCAATAATCATAAAGTTAGTTCATATTTCTCTAGCACTTATGGCTTACAAACCATCTTCCTTAGAGCAACTGTCAAGACTTGTGTGCCTCGTGTAACCGGGACTTCCTCTTGACATACTAGAAACATCCATAGATTTATAGAAATATCCATATCCCCTGCGTACTTCCTATGCTTTGCTTGTCTCATAAATATGTAGTATCCCTCCTGAACCCCTACAGTCAAGGTCACCTCAAGAATACGTTCCCTGCCATCTTAGGATCTAGATCCAGTTCTCAGGCCGGCATCAGTTGTCTTATCTGTCAAACAGGAAAACTGATTGTCCTCCCCGGTTGGTGGCATGGATCAATTGAGATAATCTAGTAGAAGGTACTCTGAAAGATGCAAAGGAAGGAAGAGGTCCGGCCCATCAACTCCCATTGCTTCCATTGCCATCTCTAGGCAGCTGACTCTCAGCTCCCCAGATTTATCCCCTTAGTCCTTCAGCACCCCCTCTCCATTGGACAGCTCCATTGGATGACTCCTTGGCACCTCAAACAGAAGTCATTGTATGAGTTTTCCTCCAAACTTTCGCATGCTCTACCCTTTGACCCGGCAATCTCACTTCTGGATGGCTAAACCAAAGAGATCATAAAATAAAGGGAAAGACCCACTTCACAAATGTCTGTGGCAAGCCCCTTTTTAGTGGCAAGGAACTGGAAACAGTGGCTGCCCATCAGTCGGGGAATGGCTGGGAAGTTACGCTATATGAATGTTATGGGATATTATTGTTATGTAAGAAATTATAAGCAGACTGGTTTCGGAAAAGCCTGGAAAGACTTACATGGGCGGCTGCTGAGTGGAGTGAGCAGAACCAAGAGAACACTGTACACAGTAACAACAAGATTACGCGGTGATCGGCTGCGATGGACTTGGCTCTTTTCAACGAGGAGGTGATTCAAGGCGATGCCAGTAGACTTGGAATGGAAACTACCCTCTGCATCCTGAAAGACCTATGGAGCCAATGGAGATGGAAACAGTATTTTCACCTGTTTTTCCACTTTGGTTTTTTCCTTTCTCATGGTTTTTTCCCCTTTTCATCTGAATTTTCTTGCATAATGTAACAAATATGAAAATATGTTTAAAAGAATCAGACATTTAACCTACATCAGACTGCTTGGGGAGGGGGGAGAGAAGGAGAAACAACCTGGAACACAGTCTTACAAAAATGAATGTTGAAGACCCTCTTTACATGCTTTTGGAAACGTAGTACTATTAACAATTTTTAAAAAGCCAAACAAAAAACTCTCACAGGCTTATTAAAGTACAAGCATCTTTTAGGCTTCCAGATATAAAATCCTTAAAGGCCCCCAAGAAATATGCTGGAGGTCACACAAACAGGAAGTGTCGAACTTCGCTTTGAACTCAAGTTCTCCAGGTTCAGATCTTAGAGGGTTTCTACTCTATAGCATCATTCAATTATAGTGATCTTAAAGACATTTTGGGGGGGAAAGGGTGAAGTGGGTATCTGATTGTCTCTGCGTTTATTTTTTGAGGTCCTCATGCCCTTGTCCATTTGTTCATTCATTCATTCAACAAACACTTATGAGATACAAAGCACAGTGCTAAGAACTCCCTCTGCAACAATCTTGAGAGTTGCATTTATCCCCCATTTGGCATAACTCAAAGCTTTTAATCTCTTTGACTTCCCCTTCCCAACCAAACCTACCCAGCTCTCCCTCAGCTAATTTGCACCTCCCCCAAATACTGCTTCTTTGGTCTTGGAGAGACTCTTTGGCAACTTCTGCAACTAGGAGCATAGAACTTAATTCATCTTCTCTGTAGATTTGTTAAGCACTTTCTATGTATAAAGCCTTGTGCTCAGCTCTGAAAATATAAAGATGAAAAGCTATATTCATTACACTCAAGAAATTCTAACATAGAATATTAAGTTAAGGGGAGCTCAGTGGTTGGCTATTTCAATCCAGCACCTCAACTATGGCCCCTTACTAAGGGAAGGGAACAAGTATTTATTAAGAACCTATCTTCTTCTTTTCTTCCTTTCCATCTCTTTTCCTTTCTTTTCCCTTTCTTCCCTTGCCTTCCCTTCCCAATTCTATTCCCGTCCCCTCCCTTTCTTTACCTTCCCCTCTCTTCTTTCCTCTCCTTTCCTTTATCTTTCCCTCCTTTTTTACCTTCTCTTTCCTTTCTTCCTTCCCTTTCCTTTGCTTCCTCTCCCTTTCCTTCCTCTCCTTTCCTTTACCTTCCCCTCCCTTCTCTTCCCTTCCCCTTCCTTCTCTTCCCTTCCTCTTTCTTCCCTCCTCTTCCTTCTCTTTTCCCTCCCTTCCCTTCCCTCTCCTCTCCTCTCTTCTCCCCTCCTCTCTTCTTCTCTTCTCTTCTTTCTTCTCCTCTTCTCTTTTTTCCTTTCTTTCCTTTCCTTTTTCCTTCCCTTTCCTTTCTTTTTTCCTTTCCTTTCCTTCAAACCACTCAGATTCTGTATGGCCTCTCATATTCAGCTGTAACTGAGCTCCCCTAACTTTCAGCCTTAGTTCTGTTCTTTAGAGTACTACTGAACACCAGTGCTCCTTCTTTTTACCAGTGAGTCCTTCAGATAGTTGAAGGAGGTGACCATGTCCGGCCTAAGCCATTTTCTAAAGTAACGGGACCCTTAGTAGCATATTTGAGAGTTGGTTCACGAGAGCCAGACCTGAAAATCAAGAGTCATTGCGGGGAGCAGCAGACTCCGGCAGCCCAGCCGAGCAACCTATTTTAGCAGAGATGCCGAAATCTGAGGGTAAAATTCGGGGAGACTTGAAGAAAAGAGAAAAGTGGCCTTTGGGTACTAGGAGTGACAGCTGCCCCAGCCATATAGCGTGGAACTTTCATTTTGTATCCATCTCTCTCACGGGCACTGGGTATATCTGTGGGAGAACAGACCCCAGGTTTATGTGGAGGGAATGTTTTATAGATACTGTTTTTCAGTTCTGTCGCCTTAGTAAATATCTGTTTAAAGCTAATCATGTAGCTAATTGTATCTCCAGCCTGATTACTAATGGAAGCACACTGATGGGGACTCCGCAGCTACATTATTAGAAATCACACTAGCACCAGCCACCCTATAGGAACCCAATTCTTAAAAGGGAAAGAAAGTTGGCCACGTATCCACTGAGGAAAGATAGAAGTCGGCCCATCTATTTTATGAGACAAGTGTTTTGTACTTAAATTTGCCTCAATGCCCTTTCTGGCCCACTGAGGCCAGAAGGAAAAAGCCCAACCTCCTTTCCCCTGGGCAGCCCTCCAGATGGTGACTTTTGACTTAAAGCTGGCAAGACCTCCAGGCCTTTGGGTCCAATTCCCTACTTTACAGAAAAGGACATTGAGAGCCAGGGAAGGAACGTTGCCTGCTCATTGTCCCCTAAGAGGCTCAAAGCCAGCTTCTCCAGCTGCACCACTTTTCCACGTGGCCCGCTTCTCCATCACGTTCTTCTAGAGTTCTCTCTCCTCCAGGCAAGTCATCCCTCCTGATCCCAAGCCAACTCCAACGCCTCCCGATCCCAGCCATACAACAAGAGGCAGGGATTTTTGTGAGCAATCTCCTTTTATTAATTTATTCTTTTTTTCTTTTTTCTTTTTTAAAAAGAAGTATTAATTTTGGTATAAAAAATAAATATTTTAAATATGACTAAATAAATAAAAAATAATTTGTCAATATGAAACATTTCCACAGGGTACATTCATCAAACAGGAGTTTCTCCAAGGTCAAGATCATTCTGGTAGAAATAGATGGATAGAAAAGACTTTTTAAAAATGTCTTTGTGCTAAGTGCTACGGGCAAGCCCCTTCCAGGTCCAAGACCGGGACTCGGACCCTACTGAGGGTGGGGAAGGGGTGTGCAGGCATAAAGGCATCGGTACCGATGGGGGGAGTGTCAGGTTGGCCCCCACTTCCAGAAACCCGTCTTCCACCCCGTCTAAACCTCCGGGCAATAATGGGGGAATAGTCAAGAGTCCGGCTGGGTGGGGGTAAAAGTTGATGAACATGGTGGCAGATGGATCGGGAAGGGGAACGGAAACACTGGAAGCTCGGGAAGCTGCAAGCACGAGGGCTAACAGTGAGAACCGACGGCCTCCGAGAGTCCGGATCTCTTCCGATTGCTGGGCTGGGAGAAGCCGGCCCTCGTCCCGTGTGAGCCGGGGCTGGGCCGGGGAGGGAGGAAGGGCTGGGGAAGGCACTTTCACTGGATTCAAGAACACAGAAAACGTCGCCAAACAAAGAACGAGCGGGCTCAGAAGAGACGGGTGGGATGAGGTCCTGGGCTTTCCCTAAGCCGCGGTTCTACCAGCAGAGCTAGAACCCTCCAGCTCCTCGCTATTCTGGTCCCATCTCCCACTTCCCACCACCCAGCCATGGAACCTGCCACACGGGTGGGGGCTGGTAAAGTGCTTCGAGATACTCAGAGGAAGGTACAAGTAAGTGCAAAATTATCACAACCGTTTTTCAAACAGGCAGCTCATTCCCCACCATCCCCCCCACCCCCACCCCCCCACTTCAGGAGAAAGGAAAAAAAATCCTCTTAGCAGCTGCGCCCTGCTTCCTCCTCACCTTGTGGTTTTCAACTCCTCCTCCCCCCGTGCCCAAAACAGGACTCTGCACACAGTAGGTGCCTAATAAGTGCTTGCTGAATTGTTATATCCGAAGGCGGGCATGGTGTAGGCAAGGAAGAAGTAATGTCCCTAACAGTGCTGAGGCCCTGGGTACCCCTTTCCTCAATCCACAAACGGGGAGAAACCTCGGTTTCCCCTTTGCCACCATAGGCAGCATCTGTCAGCTTGGGGGGGGGGCTGGGAAGAGGAGGGGCAGGTCTGGATGTTCTAGGGAGAACACTACTGCTCTGACCTCCGGGGAGCTCTCAGCTTTGCTCAGGACCTAGACAATGAAAGATCCCGGAGGGCAATTCTCAGCAAAAGAAAAAGGGCCCATGGGGGAACAACCCCAGTGTCGCTCTCCATAGATGGAAGGTCAACGTGGAAGTTCCAGAGGGGTCTCCCATTTGTGCTAGCTGTTTCCCAAGGTCGACGGTGAAACTCGGACCCCCCGTCTGGGGCCTGGGCCCCCCCGAGGCCCTTTGCCAGCTTTCTGATAGAGCAGGAGGAGCGGTGGCGGCCCGGGATGGAGGCTGGGGGCCACTCGCCGAGGCCCTGGGCCCCGGCCACGCGCCACCCTCTCAGATCAATTCACAAGCGGTTCTCGGTCCGAGTCTCGTCCCCTTCGACCCAGGATAACATCCGCATGTGTTATTGTTGTTGCTGCTGGGGGAGGGGCTTAACTTTGACAGGAAAAGCACCAATAAATTAATATAAATAGAAAAAACAAATAAATAGACAATCACCCCGGGTTAGACACTGCGGGCCTTTGGCCGGGCTGGATCTCAGATGCGGCCCGGCCAAATTTCCCCCAGTGAGCTCGTGATCCTCTCCCTTGCTCTGCTGACCTGTCCCGCCCCCAGCCCATCCCCCAGCCCGCTCTGGCTCTCTTTCCCATCCTCGGGGGGCCCTGCTGCCCAGGGACTTCTCCCTTCCCAGGCCTGCATGGACTCTGGACTACTTTTCCTCACCTGACCATCCTTAGGATCCCAGGTCAAGACCCAGAAGTGACCTCAGAGGTCGGCTGGTTCAACCAGCAAGCTCATCTCCCAGACCTGGAAACTGAGGCCCAGAGGGATGAAGGGACTGAGCTTAGGGTCTCCTTGGAGAAGCGTCCCCAGCCTGCTAGTCAGCAGGGGCAAGTCTGAACCCAGGTTACCGAACTCTCCAAATCTTATGCTCTATCCACCGGACCACACTCCCTTCAAGCCCCCAAGTCTCCCAATCGTCGCTGAAAGCCACGGGACCCTCGTCCCTTCATGCCCGGGACGGGAGATGGGCCGGCTCCCCCCTCCCCAGCCCTCGGGAGTCCCAGGGCGAGGAGGGAGGCGCTGAATCCATCGTGCTTTCCTTCATCCAAGCCCTCTGCTCCTCTGTGGCTCCAAGGACCTCCTGTGCCTTCCTTCTCTCTCTCGCAGCCCCGGGAGGGCCCCGGATGGTCCGTGTGGGTGCCGCCAGCCCCCCAGCACCAGAGCCTCTCACTTTCCCACAGAGATTCCGTTTTTAACTTGCACCCAATCGAAGCCCCAGCCCGGCTGACACGAGCCTCCCTGTCCATCACTTGGGATCCACGGGCGGGGGGTTTGGCATCTCACCTATCCCCCCCTCTGGAGTCTGGGGTCTCACTCCCACCCTTCAGCCCAGGCTTGGCCAGGCCTAGGGGGGGTCCGACCTGCGGACCCCTCAAGGGACCCTGAGGCCCGCCGCCGAGTGCCTCAGACCAAGCTTGCGATCTTGAGTCCCGCTCTCCCCTGGTCTGAGTCACCCCTCCGGCCTCCTCAGGCCCAGAGCCACGGCTGGAGGCCGCTCCCAAGTCCGGCTGAGATGCTCGAGACTCCCCCACCAGTCCGAGGCGACACCTTGAGCTGCGGGTGTCTAGAAGGGCCTGGGCCACCAGAGAAATGACCTGCTTGTATTTCCCCAACAAATGGCAGCCCAGCTTCTTCTTCTGGAAGGTGTCCTTGTTGGCGGTGTCCGGGCCGTAGGAGACCGAGACGTGAGCCACTGTGGTACTTCCTGCACAGGCGGCAGGTGAGGTTGTTGAGCAGGCCCCTCATGATGGCCGTGGTCGTGTTTCAGCCGGCTGAGCAGGGGGCAGCGCGCCGGGGTTGAGGGCCTTCTGGTCCCGCGTGATGTTGCCCAGTGAGGCGTTGAGGTAGGCTATGATCCGGTATAAGCTCCACCAGCTTTTCCTTGTCCGTGCCGTTGGCGTGGAAGGGCGGGAAGGTCCGTCACGTTGGGGTTGCACAGCTTGTCGAGGTTGGTCTGGAACGGATCCCCCTGAGCCTTGTACTGGAACGCAGAAAAGAACGCAAGGATTAACCAACGGTGGGCAACGAGGGGCGCGGCGCGGAGGCTGGGGCGGGAGGTCTTTGCCGACCCCGGAAACCGCAAGCAAGGGGTGATCTGGGACAAGAACAGAGACCACGGCCCCGGGAGGGAGGACAACGGACTGCAAGGGGGAGGGGAACCACGGTCAGCTATTCCTCGTCTCAGAGAACCTCGGAGAGGGGAGACGCTTTAGGAGAGAGAGGAACGTCGGAGGGAGAGAAGGAGCTTGGAACCCAGGGCGTCAGATGTGGGAGAAGGCTCTGGGGCAAAGACTGCCGAAGCTCGGAGGCACCTTACAGATCCCATCCCAAGTGGGGGTCGCGACCCTTTTGGGCAGTTTTTAAGCCCTGGGTTTCCACAGACCGGACCTTCTCCTTTACATGTCTCTGGGTTTCACGCTTTAAAAACATTCTCTGAGACAAGGCATTTCCCAGGCTTTGCTAACCAGCCTCTGGCCTGGGAATAAAAGGCCCTCGGGTCCTGAGTCCAGCTCTTCAGGGTGTCACCCTCTCACCTCTGGGCCTCAGTTTCCCCATCAAGCATATCATGGTTTTGGACCAGCCAATGGCCACACAAGTCTCTTGGAGGCCTAGCATTCACACCTGGCACAAGTACACACATACACACTCATGCACACAAACTCACACCCATAAGCGCTCACGTTCCCTTTGCACAGTTCCTTCCCCCAGGTTCTCTCCCATGCAGCTCCCACAGACCAGGGTCTCTATCTCACTTGGTCTCTCATTTATCTCTGTTATTCTCCATCTCTCTTGGCAGAGCAGGAAGTCTACTAGGGACCCAGGGTCACAGAATCTTAGCCCTCAAAGGGGTGTCAGAGGCCAGAGAGTCCAACGCCCCCCACCACTGGATGTCCGGCCTCTACTGGGAGACCTCCAGGGAGGCAGCCGGCCTTGGATGGAGAGTCCCAGGAGCCATACCTGGTCTGAGCACCAACTTGTTCTTGCCATAGGGCAGGAGCAAGAGGAGGAAGGGACACTTCCATGTCAGGGAATCCTTCCTAGCAATGAGAGCTGTCTCTCCGTAGAATGGGCTGCTTGGGAAGGTAGTGAGCTCCCTGCCATTGAAAGTCTTCAAGCAGAGGCCAGAGGAGTGCTTTTGGGTTAATTGCTCGGACTTGGCAGCCGTGAGCTCTGGGTCAGCCTGTGATTTTATAAGCTACCTCCTATATGATTTGGGGCAAGGGCTTTCTTTGGTCTGGGTCTCAGTTTCTCCATCTGTAAAATGACCTGGATCTAAAGTTCTAAAAGTGACACCAGCTGGAAGGACGGAGGATTCTGTGTCCGTGGCTCTCTGCCTGTCCCCATCTCTGTCTCCCTCCCTTTCCCTCTGTCCCTTCTCGGCTCCCATCGGGAAGCCTCCCCTTGCAGAGTCCTCCAGCCTCCGCCTGACTCCAGCCTCCCCCTCGGGGGCAGTCCCTCTAACATCCTCTCCAGCCGCCATGTTGATCCCTTTCCTACCCACATACCAGTCTCGTGGGCCTAAGGCAGGTACATGAGAAACATTTTTTTTGGGGGGGGGAGCTGCAATGTGGCCCGGCCCAGGCCGAGGCTGCCTTTCCTTCCCCCATCGGGTATCTAGGTCACCCCCCTGGGTGGGGACTCGCTGGCAGACGGAGCGACTTCCTGGCCCGGCCGAGGGGAGGAAGCCCCGCTGGGGCTGGGGGCAGGGAGGACGGACGGGGTCACTCACATAATAGGTGAAGAGCTCCGGGGGCGCTGCTATTGAGCTGATTCAGCTGGTTCCGGATCTGGAACGTGAGGTTGCCTGGGCACTGGTGGCGCATTTCGCATTTGGGATCATCGGGGGTGATGGGTAGGGGGGCTCCCGGCCCCATGTTTCCAGTGCAGAACCAGCAGCAGAGGCATGACTCCTGGAAACAGGTGGGGGAGGGGGTCTATGAGTGGGAGGGGCTCCAGGCTCAACCTTCGGGTCAGCGGGGCTGGGGAGAGACGGGGCGCTCGCTCCTAGAGGGGCCGAAGGCCGGAAGGCCCGGGACAGAGGCCGGACCAGAGTCCCCGACCTCATCTGCAGAGGGGAGCACGGGGGCTCGGGCGAGGAAGGCGCTGGCCCGTCCGTTGGGGGTCCTCGAGCCCGGCTAGGACAGGGGCGACGCTCTCCGCCTCCTGCTTCTCTGTCTCTGTCCCTTCTCATTCCCCTCCAGCTCTTCCCCTTTCTGTCCCTCTCCTTCCTCTATTCCTGGGATCCCGGGTTAAAAAACAAAAAGCGCTTAGAAGCCATCAAGTTATAGGCTGGAAGGGACCTCCAGGCCTAGTTATGTTCCTCATTTTACAAAGGAGTAAACTGAGGTCAAAGAAGTTAGGTGACTTGTCCAGAGTCAGCTAGGGAAGCAGGCTCAGGAGGAGGATTTGAACTAGGGACCCGTGTGCTCCAGAGACTGCACCACATTGCTCTGTCCCTCTCTACCTCTGGATGATCTCAGACACTGACTGGCTGCGGGACCTCTCTGGGCACCTGGAAAATGGGTATAAAGTACCTCATGGGATTACGGTGAGGGTCAAATAAGAAGTATCTTACAAACTTCATGACCATAGGGATGTGTCAGCTCCTATTACTACCGTCCCAGGGACCGGGGGAAACTGAGGCAGGGAAACTGAGGGAAGAGACAAAGGCGGGGAGCTTGAGAGCTTTGTCCTCCCGTGGCCAGCGGCTGATCTTGGGCAGAAGGCAGAGGGCTGCCCGATGGCCAGAACCCAACCACCTCTGGGCAGAAAAGTCTTCTGGGGAGGCAGGCTCTGGATTATCCCGGATTCTCGGCCCCCAGCCCATGGGGGTCTCCTGAGCTTAGCCACCCATCGCCTCTGCTCCAAATTCCCTCTGTCCCTCTAACCTGCCCCCTCCCCTATGGGCAGAAAGAAGGGGGGGGTGGGAGTCTAGGAGAGCCAGGTTCAAATCCTGCTTCAGACACTTCCTAGACAAAGTGCTGAACCTCAGTGTAGAAATGGGATACAAGAGCCCCTGCTGATCACGTGGTCCTGAGGATCCAATGAAATCATATTTGGAGAACGTTTCCAAGCCCTAAAATGCCATTCAGCATCATCATGATGGCTCTCGTGTCACTCTCGTCTAACTCTCTAGCTCTGTTCCCCACGAAGCCGGCATGGTGTGGAGGAGAGGACTCTGGGGCTGATGTCCCATGACCCTCAGTTAGAAGCCCAGTTCCGTGACCTCAAAGAGGTCATTTAACTTTTCTTTGCCTTAATCTGTAAAATGGGTAGATTGAACCCCTATGATTTCTCCAATTCCCTATTTCTGACTTATGTTCCCCTTATTCTCCGGCCTGTTTTTAGGTTCTGAGTCTCTTAATCCATCAATCAACGGCCTCCCACGTGTCTGGCACCTGGGGCTCCCATTCTCAGGGATTAATTCTCTCTGCCTGGGTCCTCACAGCTTCAGCCCCTCCCCCTTTCCCACAGGGAGTCCCCAAGTCTAGCTTTCCCTTCTCCCCAAGCTCTCCAGCGAGAGAAGTCGGAGCTGGTTCGGACCCCAAATCCTCCGGTTCCAGGGAGGAAACTGAGGGCCCGAGAAGCCTTGGCCAGATCTCCCAGCGGGGAAGTTCGCAAAGCAAGTTTCCGCTAATAAAATGCTGCCCTCTTTCCTCTGTCCCACATTCCCCAGGTGTGTGTGTGTGTGTGGGGGGACCATTCCCTAGGTCCCCAGACTCGTCCTGACCTGGGGGGGGGCTGGAGTGGGGGCGGGGGTGGGGGGGGAGTCTGGGCTGGGACTCCGAGGGTCCCTCGGGTGGGGGAGCAGCGGGAAGGGCAGCAGGGAGGAGGTGGAGGAAATGTTGCAAGAATGAAAGGGAAAGGTTGCAGGAAGTCGAGGTGTGGGGGAGGCAGCGCGGAGAAAGGTAAGCGTGAGGGCTGTTGGGACCTGTCCACGGAAGCGCTGGGGCTGTGGCCGTCCGGCTGCCGGAGGGCTGGCCCACATGGCCTCCCCCTCCCCCCCAGGCCCGGCCCGGGGGGATCGCCGCTCCATCCTGCCCCGGCTCCCTGGATGGCCGCCCCCGGCCCCTCTGAGTCACCCCGCTGCCCCCGCCGGTTCCCGGACCCCCGCCCCCTCTCCCCGGGGGCCGTCCCGATTAGCCAGGGGGATGAGACAAGTGCAAAGGGGGGGGGGCGCCAGCCCAGGCTCGGGGTTACAAGCTCAGGGCCGAGCGGGGCCCGCCCCCCTGCCTGCCCGCCCCTCCCCCCTTGCCCGCCCCCCCTGCCTGCCCGAGGGCTCAGAGTTCCTCAAGGAAAATCGGACCGACCCGCTCCTCTTCCCTAGCCCCGAAAGCAGCCCGGGCCGGAGCCCACAAGGGCCCCCAGGGGACTCCGGCCCAACCAGAGGGAAACTGAGACCCAGAAAGGTAGAAAGGAGCAGAACTGGCAAAGAGCCCAAGGCTTCAGACTTTCTATCCTGGAAGCACGAGCGCCCATCACCCCGCCCTGCCTTCCTGCAATGCCCTGGGGGGAGGAGGGGAGGGGGCAGAACTGTGATGGGGGGGGGGGGATTTTTTCTGGTCTCTAAACAAGATCCGATTTCCAATCCCGACCGTGTGGCCCTGACAAAGTCACCGATTCCTCCAGGATTCCGGGCTCCACACTAAACTGCAGAGAAACTCCAGCCTGCCTTGCGGGAGGAAGTTTTCTCCCCGGGAAACTCCCCGCGCCAATGGGATCCCTTGCACAGCCCCCATCCTTATCTCCCCCCCCACACCTGCTTAGCTTTTCCCATCTCCTCCCCCCCCCTCCCAAGCAGAGAGGAGGAGGCTCTGGAAGTATTCCCCGACACACACACACACACACACACACACACACACACACACACACACACACACACACACACACACACACACACACACACACACACAGTCTCTCATTCCCCAAACCCTCAGCACAAACCATTGGCTCGCTGCCTTCTGGGAACCAACCCACCCCTGCTGGAGTCCGGCAAGCACTTCCAGAGGGGGACAGGGAGGGGAGGGGGAAACCCCGCTCCTTCTCCGGGGTCCCGGGGCCAGCGAAGCGGAGTGAGAGGAGGGCGGGAGCTCAGGGGGCGCCCCCCAGGCCACAGCGCCAGGGACACGGGGATGCGGGCGGGGACCGAGTGAATGAATGAATGAATGAATGACTTGAAAGAAAGCAAGGAAGGAGAAAAATCCGTAGGAAACATGAGAAGGAGAGAAAAAGGAGGAAGAGAAGCTGAAGAAAAAGAAAGTAAAGAGAGAGAGAGAGAGAGAGAGAGAGAGAGAGAGAGAGAGAGAGGCAGAAATAGGAGAGAGAGAAAAACAGAGAGAAAGAGAACACACAGAGACAGAGAAAGAGAGAGAGATAGAAAGGAAAAAAGAGAGAAAGAGACAGAGAGAGAAAGAGAGAGACAGAGATTGAGAAGAAAGAAAAAAAGAGAGAAAGAAAGAGAACAGAGAGAGAGAGAGATATCGAGAAAGAGAGAGACAGAGATTGAGAGAAAGAAAGAAAAAGAGAAAGAGAACAGAGAGGGGAGAGAGAGAGAGAGAGAGAGAAAGAGAGGAGAGAGAGAGAGAGAGAGAAAGAGAGAGAGAGAGAGAGGAAGAGAGAGAGAGAGAGAGAGAGAGACAGAGACAGAGATTGAGAGAAAGAAAGAAAAAGAGAAGAGAACAGAGAGGGGAGAGAGAGAGAGGAGAGAGAGAGAAAGAGAGAGAGAGAGAGAGAGAGGAGAGAGAGGAAGAGAGGAGAGAGAGGAGAGAGAGAGAGAGAGAGAGAGAGAGAGGGAGGCAGGCGCGCACAGCCGGTGGGTGGGAGCGCGGAGAAGGCAGCCAGGGGAAGGGAGCTGGGAGGGAGCCGGGAGCGCGGCCGGGACGCCCCCGGGCGCTGGCAAACCTGCGTCCTGTGGCCGCTCGGGTCGTGGAAGGGGCCAGGCGCGCCGCTCTCGCTCCTCCGGGTCCCGGGCTTGCGGGGCGGCGGGCGCCAGGGAGCCATGTGCAGGGCCGGGAGCTCCCGCAGCCGCGGCCGGCCGGCCTCTCCTCCGCCCCGCCAGCAGCGCCCGGCCCCCGCAGGTTGGCTCGGCGCGCCTCGCCTGGCCGGCAGATTGGGCGGGCGAGCTGCCTGTCTGTCTGCAGGGGGTGGGTGGGTTCTCTCTCTCTCCTCTCTCTCTCTCTCTCTCTCTCTCTCCTCTCTCTCTCTCTCTCTCTCTCTCCGCTCCCCTCCCCTCCCTCCTCCCCCCAGCCCCCCCTCCGCCGCCCCCCCAGCCCCCGAGCCCGGAGAAGCCCCCGCGGGGTGGTGGGGGGCCCGGCCGGGGCGGGGGTGGTGCATTTACCTGCGGCCAAGACCTTCATTGTGGGCCGGACTTGAAGTCGGGAGGGACCTAGTGGAGACTGAGTTTATGTTGACAGGGGGTGTTTGCAGAAATTCATGCTCGAGCGGGGACTTGGCCTGGTTTATATACGGGAGGCCTATGTTGTAAGACAGAGAAAAAAAGCTATATTTAGCCACTCAAAAGGATACCCAATTCAGGAAGTTGTTTGAGGTGCATCATAGTTGTGGGAAAATTATGAATGGGACGAGAGTGAAAGTGAGGGGGGGGGGCGGCGAGAAGGGGGAGAGTGGGGGGGGGGCGGGGGAAAGG
>CM036997.1:708575587-708591363 GCA_020854095.1 Dasyurus viverrinus
GGTAAAGACGGGACATTCTTATTGGACAAATAGGGAACCTGAAGTGCAGAACTATCGTTTCCAACCGCACAACTGAACACAACGAATTTTCAGCCTGCCTCCCTCGCCCTAAACACAAAATCACAGAATTTTAGAACTGGATGGAACTTGAGAGGTCTGTCCATAGAACTTCATTAGTAAAGGGAAATCTCAGGTGAGGGAGCTCCCGTTATCATTGCAAGTCAGAACTTTCAATATTGTTTTGGAAGTTATTTTATAGCTTTTTTGGGAGATGATTTTCTGTTAATTGCGGGGGGAGATAAAGAGGCCTCCCTTTATCATTGCAAGTCAGCACTTTCAATACTATTTTGTAAGTTATTTTATAGCTTTTTTGGGAGATGACTTTCTATTAATTGAGGGGGGGGGGATAAAGAGGCCTCCTGAATTTTTGCAGCCTTCTTATTCTGAAAGACGCCTCTGTCCCTGCAACCCCTTCCTCCTGTTACCGAGTTCCTCCCAGAACCTCCCTCTTGAGGAAATGCCCAAGCCCGCCAGGGCCTTCGTGAGTATCCTCTCCAGTCCCCTCCCTGCTGCTTTTCTCTTTTATATGTTATCTTCCCCAGTGGAACATCAATTCCTCGACTTTTGGCACTATCTTTGTCTTTCTTCATATTTTTATTTCCAGTGCTTAGCACTTAATAAATGCTCTTGACTTGACTTGACTTACAGAGTTGCCTAGAAATAGCCATAGAGATTAGCTTGTTCTGCTTGGCCCCAGAGGGCTGAACCGGGAATAATGGAAGGAGAGGAAGGTGGAGAGTTGTAAAGAGACAGATTCCAACTCAATCTCCAGCAAAGCTTTCCGGCGGAATTTCTCCAGGGGGGACGGCCGGCCTCCAGAAGCAGGGAAATGCCCTTCACTGGATGTCTTCTAGCAGAAGCTCATCGGCCACTTGGACGTAGCCAGAATATGGACACCTGCTCAGTTCTGATTTGACCTCCGTGGCCCCCAAAGTCCCTCCCAGTTCTGACAGTTCTAGGACTTGAATCATACAATTAGGTTTCCAAGGATACCATCTGCTCCATGTGATTAATGGTGAAGTGCCTTACACAGCAGCCTTCTCCATCCATTCATTCCTTTAACAAATAGAGTTCCCAGACCCCAAGAACAGGGTCTCTTGGTTTTTCTCTTTCTATCAACAGCCTAAGCATGAGCGTTGCATTTATACATGTGCATTATTCTCAGGCTGGCGAATATTTTTTTTTGTTTCAACTTGACTCCACAAATACTTGCTACATGGTCACGAATCATGGAACACCAATAATGGAATCTGGAAATAACTGAAGGGCGAGGAACAGAGATGCATGGGAGATGGGGTCAGGGAAACCTGAGCAGATCTCAGTGCATTCCCCCACCAAGAAAAGGAAAACAAAACGTCCCCAGAGAAACATTTGAGTAGAAAGATAAGTCATGAATGGGGCTTGGGGATCAAAAGACCCGAGTTCCAATAAAGTAAGTCTCACTACTTCTCCAAATCTATCTCGGGTATAAAGTGAGGAGGTTCTTCAGATCAGGCAGTCTCCCCCATCCCTTCTAATTTTAAATCCACAGAGCTACTGAAAGCCAAAATCTTGCACTGCTGCCCACTTCCTGTTAAAACCTAGAAAAGATCTCCAGTGTAACGGGTGATGAGATCTTGAAGCATCAGTGGGGAGGCCAGGGCTGTCCAAGAACTAGTGGCCAAGAAGAGATCCCTTCATTGAAAGGATGATTGAAGGTCTATGGTCCAAACCCTGGGCTCAGTACTAAAGATGCAAAAGTGAAAAAAGGCCCAGTTTCTGCCCCAAGGGAGCTTACAAATTAAGGGAGTGTGAGATAGACTAGATAAGTATTGTGTCCCTTAAAATATCCCAGGCACATCCCACAGGAACCTGAAACTCAACTGGCCAAAACAAAACTAAAAGCTTGTCGATGGAGCATGTGAAGCATGTGATACGACAGGTACGTGGGAGAGAGGTCAGATCTACCATCCCAAGGCCTGGCCTACAGCTCTTCTGAATGTATCAGGAGTCGCCTCTTCTGTGAAGCAGGCTCTGACCACCACCACTCCCTCAGCAGTCAGTGCTATCTTAGAACACAGAACCAGTTCTCTGCTTCCTCAGATTACCTCGCAGTTACTTATCTGGGAAAAGGGTATATGCGCATCGGATTGGAAATAACCTGAGGACAGAGTATCTTGATTTTTCCCCTTGTATTGCCAGATTATAGCACATATCACATAGAGAAAGAGCTCGAAAAATTTAAATGTGTCTGTTGTTTGGTTATAAAGCACCAGGGGCAGCTAGTGGATAGAGCACCAGCCCTGAAGTCAGGAGGATCCGAGTTCAAATTTGACAATCTGACCTTAGACACTTAACCCTTCCTGGCTGTGTGACCCTGGGCAAGTCACTCAACCCTAATTGCTTCATCAAAAAAAAGGGGGGGGTTATGAAACACCCAGTTCTTATCACAGTGCCCACAACCTCAAAAATCCTTGTTCCTTGATTTGGTGTGTATAAGCTACTCCAACATAAAGTGGATACCAGTGCCCAGGAAGGAGGTCTTTACCTGTGGTCCATGACCTTGGTTTGTAAAAACACATTTTGATTCTATACTTCAATATAACTGGCTTCCTTTATAAGCCTACGTGTTTTATTTTATATAGTTAAAAACATTATTCTGAAAAAGAATCTAAAGGCTTCATCAGGCTTCCAAAAAGGTCTATAATGCAAAATAATTTTTAAGAACCCAATCTTCTCTATCAATATTTACAAAAGGTTTTCCTCACATGAACCTGTCTCCTCATCTAGAAAATGAGGAATGAGATCATCTTTGAGATCTCTTCCAGCTCTAAATCAACAATCCTAATAAATTTCATTTCTCTGGGCCTCAATTTCTTCATCTGCAAAACGAGAGGATTGAATCAGATGGCCTTTGAGGGCCTTCCTGATCTAGATGTACGATCCTCCAAACCTAGGAGTGAGGTGAGGAGTGCCAGGATTCTTCTCTCCATTTTACAGAGAAAGAAACCGAGGCTTGGAGAGATACAGGGATTTATTTGCTCATGAGTATGCAGTGTCCAGCCCGAGTCTCGCTCGCTTTCCCAGGTAGGTCATATCCTTGTCCTTGTGAAACTCAGCAAGGTACCAGAAAGGTAACCAGAGCTCCTTCTGACACATGATACCAAATTACTAAGCACACTCAAGGCAGATAAGATGCCCGAGTCTGGGAAAATCTGCACACAGCACAGTTCCCCAGGACGCTCTCCTCGGGGTCACGGAGTTGGAAGAGGAGATAAAGCAAAAACAAGCAAACAAAAACAGTCCTTCAGAAACCCTCCCTGGAAACCCTCACGCCGGGATCAGGTGTGGCCTAAATCCAAAAGCTTCCTGGGTTAAGAAATAACAAAATTCACTCCAAAGCCATGAGATGGGAGCCCTCCCAAAACCCACCAGCAGCCGCCCCTTCCCCTTCAATAGCTCCGACAAACAATCTCGGTACAAAGGAGCAATGGTCCGTGAATGTAGTTCAACACTCTGCAGATCCTGCCGGTTTCCCTAATTACAGCACTGACATTCTGGGACCCTCACGTTTCCGAGTCCCCGGAGAGCCTGGGAAGTTATCCTCACACTCTCTTTGTGCGCGTTTCCCCCATCCCACTCAGAGCACAAACCCCAAGAATAGAACAGCTTCCTGCCCCACTCGTCATGGAGGTACTTTCCCTTGACCCTCAGATGCACATCCCTGTGAGCCCAGGTGCACCATCAAAGGCTCAAAAGGTCAAGTCCTGAGATGTCTGCCCAGCTCCCCCAGTCTTGAAGGTCCCACTCCCAGGATTCCTCCTTTCTTGAGGAAACCACACCTTAATCTCACTTCTCCAAGACACTTCCTTCCACTCAGAGCCCCCCCCCCCAGATCTTTAATAGCTCCCTCCCTTTTTTCTTTCTTTGGGTGGGAGGAGGGGATCATGAGGAACTCCCAGTGGGAAAATTCCCTCTACTGATCTAGATTATGGACTCAACTGCTCTAGTGTTAGAGAGCTTTACTTGGCCATTGAATACCTATGTAACTTGGCTTGGATCGCAGGAAAACACAGGTTTTCCTGACTCAGAGGCCATCCCAACATGGGGAAGCTCGTGCTGAATCTCATGCTTGCCATGTACTGTTGCTGTCAGGGATAATAATTATCTCCACACTAGACTCTAAGCATCATGAGACTAGAGACTAAGATGTAGCATCTCATCCTGCACCAAACATGATGCTTTGCACCCAGTAGGTACTTAATGAATTTTTTTGGAAGGAAGAAAGGAAAAGAGGGAGGGAGGGAGGGAGGGAGGAAGGAAGGAGGGAAGGAAGGAAGGAAGGAAGGAAGGAAGGAAGGAAGGAAGGAAGGAAGGAAGGAAGGAAGGAAGGAAGGAAGGAAGGAAGGAAGGAAGGAAGGAAGGAAGGAAGGAAAGGGAGGAAGGAAGGAAGGAAGGAAGGAAGGAAGGAAGGAAGGAAGGAAGGAAGGAAGGAAGGAAGGAAGGAAGGAAAGGGAGGAAGGAAGGAAGGAAGGAAGGAAGGAAAGGGAGGAAGGGAGGAAGGAAGGAAGGAAGGAAGGAAGGAAGGAAAGGGAGGAAGGGAGGAAGGAAAGGAAGGAAGGAAGGAAGGAAGGAAAGGGAGGAAGGAAGGAAGGAAGGAAGGAAGGAAGGAAGGAAGGAAGGAAGGAAGGAAGGAAGGAAGGAAGGAAGGAAGGAAGGAAAGGGAGGAAGGAAGGAAGGAAGGAAGGAAGGAAGGAAGGAAGGAAGGAAGGAAGGAAGGAAGGAAGGAAAGGGAGGGAGGAAGGAAGGAAGGAAGGAAGGAAGGAAGGAAGGAAGGAAGGAAGGAAGGAAGGAAGGAAAGGGAGGGAGGGAGGAAGGAGGGAAGGAGAAGAATGAAGGGAGGGAGGGAGGAAAAAAGGAAAGGGGTGGGGAGGGAGGAAAGGAGGGAAGCTAAGCCCAGGATCTGAGTACTAAACAAAAGTCCAGCCTTTGAAGACCAGGATAAAAATCAGTTGCCTCTTAATGAGGGATCTCTGGGTGTGGAAATGGAGCACATGGTTTTTGATGAGCAAAGGCTGAAGTCTCAGCAGCTTCAGTACAAACAGCTCCCTGGTGGTCACCAGCTCAGAAAGAGGCATCTGGCCGGCCTGCAAATGGACTCCGCAGGAAGCCAGGCGGCCAGGGCCCCCCCACTCCCGAATCACCTTCAGGAGGTAAACCTGGGCACGGGCTCAATCAGGCCAGGCTTTGCTCAGAGAGGGAGGCAGCAGAGGGGCCCTGCTCACCCACACAGACCTAGATCCTCTTTCCTAGAATTCTGAGCCAGCACAGCCTTCCAGCAGAACTGGGGCAGAGGGGAAGGTGGCGTGAGTCCCAAGGGGCCAGGCTGGCCTCGCTGTGCGGGACGGATACCCAGCAGCCCCCAGATCCTGGAGTTTCCCCTCCCCCTGCAGACACTCTGCAGAACTCAGCTTGGCCAGGGCCTGAGAACTGGGAGCTCTCTCCGCCCACCTTCCCCAGTGCAGGAGCCCCATCCCCAGCCTGCAGGTATCTCATTCACTCAGCAAACCTTTATCTAATTCTCCTCTGTAGCGCTCCTCCCTCCCCCGTTCTACAGGCTTGTCCATCCCGCTTATTTGCATTTTCTATCAGAGGCTAGAGGTCAACCTTCTATCAAGATTCGAGGAAACAGGGACCATGAAAAGCTGGGCCTGCCTCCCAAAGAAACTCCCAGAGACACGGCTTTGATGGAGAAATGTAAAGTCCTGCACTCAGGGGCCATAAAATCAACTTCTGAAGCGCAAATGGAAGGAGATGGCTCAACCAAATTCTAACAAAAAGGATCTGAGGGTCTTAGTAGATTACAAATTCAAGACGATATAAATTCCCAAGGGCAGTCAGATTAATTAAGCTGCTCTTAAAATGCTAAAGTCCCACATTAAAACATCCATTTCTAGGGAAGTACTCTTTGGTGAGACCACTACTGGACTTGGAATCGGGAGGCCCTGAATTCAACCTCCACTTCAGACACTTAGATGTGTGAGCTTGGGTAGATCACCTCATTTCTCTGTGCCTCAGTTTCCCCACCTCTCATATCAAGGGGGATTAGGCTTGATGGCCTCAAAGGTCTCTTCTCCCAGGATTCTGTTCGGTTCTGGGTACCACAGTTTAGGAAGATTCTGATTGATAAACGAGGGACATCCTCGCCCACGGTCAAAGCAGGACAACCAGAACGGAGAGCAGCATTGGAGATTCTGCCCCGGCAGTGGATAAATGGCCTCCATCACTGGTTTTAGGTACCCGGGAGTCCATCATGAGCAAGAAAGGTCAGTCTCATTCCGAGTGGACCCGGAGGTAAGGATGAGGACCAGTGGAGGAAGTTACCACAGACACATTTAGGCTTGCGGGCAAGGGGAAGAGCTGCCTAATCTCCAGAACAACATCAAGGGGCTGTGCGGAGAAGTAGTGAGTTCCCAGTCACTGGAGATATTCAAGCACAGTCATGTTGGAGAAATTCTCTGAGGTCTCACCTTTCAGGCTCTGAGGTTCTGTCAAGATCATAGCAGCCGCCCCCGACCTGCCAACACCCAAAGCCAAGGGAGTCTTCACAGGAAGAACGGGAGGCTGGGAGTGTGAACTGGCAGAGATCACCCCCCCCCAAGAGACTAAAGTGGGTCACTGCCTCTATTCGTCAGGGCGGCTGGCCCTGGGGCCAATAGGAAGAGAGCTCCTTCCCTGAGGATGGGCCAGAAGCCCTTCCGGCCAGAGCAGCCTCCCTCCCAAAGCCAGAAGCTCCTTGGAAAATGAAGGCAAGCCACAGGGAAAAATGAGGAAGGGAACTGGGGGCTTAGAAGCTGGGATCCTGCTGAGAGGGGGGGAAGAGAGGGGGGAGGAGAGAAAGTGAGAGAGAGAATGAGAATAAGGGAGTAAAAGAGGGAGAGAGGGAGGGAAGAGACAAGGAAAGGGAGATACAGAAAGAGAATTAGAGGGATAAAGAGGGAGAGAAAAAACAAGAGAGATGAGGAGAAGAGAAGAAAAGAAATAGGGAGGGGGAAGAAAGGAAGGAGGGGAGAACAGAGGAAAGAGGAGGAAAGAGGAGGAGGGGGAAGGCCATGAGGAGACTGATGGGCCCCAAAGTCCTGGCTCCATTAGGGGTGACCTCTGCCTCTGCTCCAACCACATAAAAGGTTCTAAGAGCCGGCCCCTGGGCAGGTGGGCCATGAGAATGCCAGCCAGCCTGGCCCCAGCCCCTCCCAGGCCCTCAGGCTGCTCTCCAACTCTCAGGCACCATGAGGCCCTCTGTTTGGGAGAGTCGGGGTGGCACTTTGCATTTCTCCTTCCCCCCACTATGTGGGGCCCCCAGTCACACTGGCTCACCAGCCCCTGGCCCAGGCAGCTCGAGCCCTGCCCAGCTCTCCCAAGGAGGAGCCCCAGGAAAACTCCCATCATCCTTCCCTCCATCCTCTCCCAGGATCCTCCCCCATCTGACAGAAGGGGAAATCGAGACCCAGAGGAAAAGCAAACTGCCCAGTTGTTACACAGCTTGTAAGAGTGAGGCAGGCTGGGACGTGAACCTGGATCCCTGGATCCCTGACAAGTGGTCGTACAACCTGAGGCTAAGGAGCCATTGAGAAAGGAAATAAGCACTTATTAATCTCCTCCTGTGTGCCAGGCACTGTGGCGAGCTTTTTGTATTCTCTCATTTGGTCCTCACAACTATCCCCCATTTTACAGTAAATATGCTGTAATTACAGCAGCATTTTACAGATGAGGAAACTGAGGCAGGCAGTGGTGAAGTGGCTTGCCCAAGCTCTTGCAGGTAGGAAGTGTCCAAAGTCATATTTGAACCTGGGCCTCCCTAACTTTAGTCCCAGGTCACCATCCAGTGCCCTTCCCCTCGAGGTCTTCATCGGGGGATGTTTTTCCTCACCCCCATGGTTCCTGGCTGTGCCCTCTGGACCAAACAAGGGAAGGCTTATCCCTCCTTCACGGACAGGCCTTTGGATGCTCCCACAGATGCTGCGCCCCTCATACTTCTCTTCTCTGGGCTGAATAAACCCCAATTCTATCAGCAAACTCCAGCCCAGAGAGGGGACAGTAATGGCACCTGACTGCAGATACGGACTGGGGCCCAAGAATCCCGGACGGACCCACAAAAAGCCTTCCCACTCTCCCCAAGGCTTCCACAACACAACTCCGAGCCACCTCTGAACTCCTTACGTGTGGAGAGGTCGGCTGGAGCCAGGTGGTGAAAGAGGACAGAGGGAGAGAAGGGGAGAGGGAGAGAGACAAAGACAGCGAGATAGGGGCAAGGAGAGACAGACAGACAGAAACCAAGGCAAAGAGAGATTCAGAGAAAGAAGAAAGAGGAGAAAGAGGGAGAGGAGAGAAAGAAAAGAAAAGAGAGAGCGCCCTTTCTAACCACCAAGCATAAGGCAAGGGTCCAGCTCCAGCGATGCAGATACCACCAGACTGGTCTGGGGGCCTGCACATTCTAAGGGAGGAGACCAGAGGTTAGGGGCTGGGGGGGGGGAGGGGAGGGAGGAACACGATAGGGAAAGTGAGGGAAGCTTGGCTCTTCCCTAGGGCCTGGGGCAGGAAGTCACCAATCAGAAGGGGCCACAAGGCAGGAGATCAGCCAGTCAATAAACATCAATTAAGTGCCTGCTGTGTACCAGGCTCCTGCTAAGCTCTAGGGATAAGAGAGAAGCAGAAGATAGGCCATGCACCACATGGGCACAGGGTCACATACACATGCACGCTCTCTCATACACACCAGCAGTATGTGACACCTGCATACATATGTAGAAAAACACACATGTACACAGGTTCACACCTGCACACACCTGCACACAGGGCCATTTATACCCATGAATACACATACATGCATGTGTGTGTACATACACAGGTTGCAATGTGTGTGCAAATGTAGAAACCCATCCATATGCACATGTGCATGCATGTATGCATAGAGCTATGTACACTGTGTGCTTGCACACATACATCCACAGGTTGCAGTGTGCACCTGTGTAGAAATAAATACATATGCGTACATTTCCATGCATGTACACATGTGCATACATGTGTGCATGGAGTCATGTACACATAAAAGTGTGCATGCACATGTAGAAATACATGCACTGCACACATTTCTATGAATGTGCACATGCACACGCACGTAGATAGAGATGTACGCATGTGCATGCTTATACCCACTAGCAGGCTGCAAGATTAATGCATATTATGCATGCACATGGATGTAGCATGTGTGTATATATATGCAGACATGCATTCATGTACACACTTCCCATACACACATATGCACACAAAGCTGCATGCATGTACATGCTTGCACATGCACAGCAGCAGGTATCTGTGCACACATCTGTATGCATGTAGAAGTACACACGTGTTCACATATTTCCCATGCATGCACACATGTGCACACAAAGCTGCATGCATATGCTCACCAGCAAGCACCAGTGCTTGGGTCTGCATGTAGAAGTGCACACATGTGCACACACCTTCCCATACATGCTCACACATGCTCACGTGCACACATGGGATGCGCAGAAGGCAACGCATTAGACACAGCCAGATCCTCCAGCTCAGATTGGGCTCAGTGCCATCCAATCCACCAAACATGCATGAGACGCTTCCTGTGCCTGGTGACCTTTGTTCTGAGGGACCATAAAGTGGAAAACAGAGCCGGGCCTAGGGCAGGAGGGAGCATCTAGGGCTCCACGCCCTGCCCCACCTCAGGGAGCCGCCCCAGGAGGGGGTGGAGCCTCAGAAGTCACCTTCCCAGGTCTGGCCTTTTGGAGGTGAGAGCCTCTGAGGTACCAGTGGCAGGGAGGTGAGCTCTGGCTGAGGATCCTCGAGATCCCCGCATGGTCTCAGCAGACGTCAGGGGCCCGCCAGGCAAAGGAAGGAGGACCCAGGCCAGCTTCCGAAGGAAGGCCCCGGCCCAGGGAGGAGACAGAGCCCATCCCCCCCCCCCCTCGGGGTAAGCTAAGGAAGGAGGGCTTCCTGGAGAAGGAGGTTTGCAGGAAAGGAAGGACTCGGAGGGAAGGGCCCAAAAGGGGAGGGTCACTTCGGACAGTCCAGAGCAGGCAGAAAGCCAATCAACAGATCCCATCTGGGATCTTTTCTCAAGAGCCTCCTATGCGCTGGGCTCCAGCAGTACCAGAATACAAAGGGAAAGGCAGGTTTGGCCCAGAGCCTGCTACCCTGAGGGGAGTTTGTGGAGAAAAAACCAGGTGGGAACAGAGAGGAATCGCCCTTCTGAGACTCCATTCACTTATCTGTAAAATGGGCATGAATCGTACCTAACTCAAATGCAATCACAAACAAAATACTCTCTACCTGCAAACTATGCAAATGTCAGCCCCTGAGTTCTTATTCCTTTATCCTAGAGGAAGTTATTAAAGGGTCTGGAACCCGAGGAGGCAAGAAGGGAGGTGATAAATCAAACTAATGCTCTGGGGGTGGAGAGAGCAGAGGCTGGAGGCCAGAAGAGCAATTAAGAGGCCACTGGGATGGCCCAGAGTAGAGGGGGAGGATGTGAGCTAGTCCCAGGGCTGGGGGAGAACTGCCCCCTCTTATCCTGGGTCCCTCGTGAGCCCCGTCCTTCCCACCTTCCCCATTCCCAGGGAAGCCCCGGGCAGCTGGGAGACTCCCACTGGAGGAAAACCAAGCCTTTGGGAAACACCGGAGGAGGCTTGGGAGCCCAAGGGGCCCCCCTCCCTCGAGGGGCAACGGGGGGAGGGAGCCAAGGGGAAGGCTCACTCTGTTTTCCCACCACTCTCCTGCTCCTGGTCAACAGAGCAAAGGGCAGGCACTGAGAGCCCTGCCCCCCCCACTTCGGGGGGACTGCCCGGGATGGGGCCTTCAGCGCTCCCCTGGAGCCTGCACCGGAGGGAGTCCGGGATTCCCGGCTCCATCTATCACCGAGAAGAGAGAGCCCAGAGGAAGAAAAGGGAAGATTGAGAACTGGGGAGAGATAGAAAGATAGGAGGAGACAGAAGCAGAGGAGGGAGGGAGGCAGAGGAGGGAGGGAGGCCGGCTGGGAGGAAAAGGAAAAAGAGCCAGAAAAGGGAAGGAAAGGAACAGAGAGACAAAGAGGGAGCAGAGAGGCTGGAGAGAGCCTTGGATATGCGTGAGGCCTCCCAACCAGTGGCCAGCAGAGCGGAGAGCCTGGCTCGAGAGGAAGGGCCGCAGAGACGGGGGCAGGAGGACATGGGGGGTCAGGCGGAAGATGGGACCTCAGGCCGGGCCCGAGACCACATGGGGTGGCTGCAGGCTGGGATATGGCGGCTCTGAAGTCCCCTCCACCCCCGAACCCCAGAACGTCTTCATGGCCCTTGGCCGCCGAGGGGTGGGATGGGCTTCCTGCTCCTCATCATTCAGGGAGTGTGACCCCGGGCTCTTGGGGAGCCTCCACAGAACACCCGGGAGGTCCCCCTTGTCCTAGAGGCCACTGGCAGCCACTCTGAGACAGTGTGTGTGAGAGTGTGTGAGTGTGAGTGTGAGTGTGAGTGAGTGTGTGAGTGAGTGGGAGTGTTTGAGTGTGTGTGTGTGTGTGGTCCCAGCTCAATGCCTATTTTTAACTGTCACACACATGCACTTATGTCATTGATCTGATTTATTGCATGTGCCCTGGGTTTCAGGTCAAGGCCTCGCTCCCTCCCCCGCTGCTCCCCGCGCTCCCACCTCTTGGGCTCTCTCCCAGCAGGCACCAGGGTCGGGATCTCGGGACTGGCCAGCAGACCCTGCTCAGCCCATGGCCCCAGGGGAAGGGGCTGGCCAAGGTGCCCGGAGGGTGAGACCGGAACTCCCCCACTAGTGCCGGGTCCATTCCCATCTCTCCTGGGGCCCTGCTCTAGAAATTTAGACCGAGGCTCCCCGGGAGAGGGAAGGAAGGACCTTAAACTAGTCCGGGACACAAAGGGAGGCAGCGGCAGCCACCGAATTCAAGTCCCTGCTCAGCCCAGCGAGAGTGAAACCCTCTTCCAAGTCACTGCGGAACAGCCGTGTCATCCTTCAAGGCTCAATTGAGATACGGCCCTGCCCCCACCCCTAAACCTTCCTGTTCTCCCCGTCTCTGGTCTGTGGGTCACCTACTGTAAAGATGCTGCTGTGACGTTGTATGTGTGTCTCTGTCTCTCTCTTACACACACACACACACACACACACACACACACACACACACACACACAGAGTTTCTCTCTCTGTCTCTCTCTCTCCAGTCTCTCTGTCTCTGTCTCTCTCTTTCCTGTTTCTCTCCAGTCTCTGTCTCTGTCTCTCTCCAGTCTCTCTCTGTCTGTCTCTCTCTCCTCTCTCTTTCTGTCTCTGTCTCTCTCTCTCCAATCTCTCCCTGTCTCTTTCTTTGTCTGTCTCTCTCTCTGTCTCTGTCTGTTTCTGTTTCTGTCTCTGTCTCTTTCTCTCTCTGACTCTGTCTCTCTCTCCAGTCTCTCTCTCCAGTCTCTGTCTCTCTGTCTCTCTCTCTCTCTTTGTGTGTGTCTCTGTCTCTCTCCAGTTTCTGTCTGTCTCTGTCTCTTTGTCTCTCTGTCTCTCTCTCCAGTCTCTCCAGTTTCTGTCTGTCTCTGTCTCTCTGTCTCTCCAGTCTCTCCCTGTCTCTGTCTGTCTTTGTCTGTCTCTCTGTCTCCAGTCTCTCTCTCTCTCTCTCTCTCTCTCTGTCTCTCTCTCTCTCTCTCTGTCTCTGCCTTCATCTGTCTCTCTCTCTGTGTCTCTGTTTGTTTCTGTCTCTTTCTCTCTCTGACTCTGTCTCTCTCCAGTCTCTCTCTGTCTCTCTCCAGTCTCTGTCTCTCTCTGTCTCTGTCTCTCTCTCTCTCCAGTCTCTGTCTCTATCTCTGTCTCTCTCTCTGTCTCTCTCTGTCACTGTCTCTCTCTCCCTGCCTCTCTGTCATTGTCTCTCTCCAGTCTCTCTCTGTCTCTCTCCAGTCTCTGTCTCTCTCTGTCTCTGTCTCTCCCTCTCCAGTCTCTGTCTCTATCTCTGTCTCTCTCTCTCTCTCTCTCTCTCTCTCTCTCCTATCTCTCTCCAGTCTCTCTGTCTCTCTCTCTCTCTCTGTCTCTCTCTGTCTCTCTCTGTCACTGTCTCTCTCCAGTCTCTCTCTGTCTTTCTCCAGTCTCTGTCTCTGTCTTTGTCTCTGTCTCTGTCTCTCTCTGTCTCTGTCTCTCTCTGTCTCTCCTATGTCTCTCCAGTCTCTCTGTCTCTCTGTCTCTCTCTGTCTCTGTCTCTCTCTCACACACACACACAGCAGAATGGCCACTGCGATGCCCACTTGGATTTTTGTGTCTATCACCGGATGGCGTCAGTGGCTCAGCTCCATCAATTTACAAACGAGGAGGGGGGAGGAGGGGGTGGGTGTACCTGCCCAAGGTCGCAGGGGTTGGCCAGCCTCGGACAGACCCAGACACCTCTGAGGAGAAGTGGAGTGGGGTGGGGGGAGGGAGGCACTGCCCTGGGAGGTCCTCGGGGCTCTCCGACCCCCCCCCAAGCCACAGAGACGCCCCCAGACGCATCAGCCCGGAGAGAGCCCCCCCCCCCGCTGCGGGGTCCCCCGCCTCGGCCAGCGAGAGGTTCCCCCTCCTGCTCCTTCCTGCCCTCCATCCCAGCCATTCTCTGGGCGGCAGCTCGACCCAGAAAGCCCAAAGTAGGCCCCGGGCCGGGCGGGTTCTCAAATTAGAAAGCTGCTGGCCCAGCTCTCCACCTCCTCCACTTCCTTCCTCCCCCTGCCTCCTCCTCCCCCCCCTCCCCCGGCCAGACCTGGTGAAACCCAACACCCCCAGCGGCCGTCACAGGCCGGCGTGCCAGGTGCCAGGCTGGGCCCGGCAAGGTGGGCTGCCTCTGGCTGCCGCAGGCTGAGCCGCAGAGCACACACCCAGGCGGCTAAGTGGGGATGCTTACCGAGGCCCAGGGGCCGGGAGGGGAAGGGGAGGGCGGCGGGGCGGAGGGAGGCTCCGGCAGGGCGGCCTCAGCCCGGCCCCGGCTTGGGGGCTCCCCGGAAGAGGGAAGCCCCGGCCCCCTGGGCCGGGAGCGCGGCCGGGAGGTTCCCCCTCTCCCCGAGGCCAGGAGGGGCTCAGCTGCCGCTCTGAGGCCCCCAGCGGAAAAACAGGGGGAATCGCAGGGGAACACAAAGAATCCAAGGGGACCGCAAGGGGCTCGGGGCCGGGAGGCCGGGACCGGAGGCCGGGAGGGGGCGGAGGCTGGGAGTCTGGGGGTGGAGGCCATGCGGGAGCACCGTCTGTGACCATGTCCCCACCCAGAATCACTGAACGGGGGTGAGGGGATCACAGAACACAGAAGGTCGGGACTGGGACGCCCTTAGAACAGGGAATGTCAGGGGTGAGAGGGGGGGCTAGAGCGGGGCGTGGCAGAGACAAGAGCCCTGGGATGGGGAACGGGAGGCTCCAGAGCCGGGAAGGGCATCGGAGCCAGTCAGAGCCGAGGAAGGGGCTGGAAACCTCCTGATCCCATTGCTTCCTTCTTGAGGTGAGGGGAAAAACCCAGAACAGGCCCAGACTCACACAGATGGCGGAGCCCAAACTAGAACCCGCGTCTCAGCTCCAGCTTCCGGGTGCTAACGTGGGAGACTGAGAGCTCCCCATCCCCCGGCCAGGTGGGAGCCAAGCGGGTGTTAGAAGGAGCCACTGAGAGGGGGGTCCTCAGCTCTAGAGATAAGGGGAGGGGGAGGGGAGAGGCAGAGAGGCAGTGTGTGTGTGTGTGTGTGTGTGTGTGTGTGTGTGTGTGTGTGTGTGTGTGAGAGAGAGAGACAGAGACAGAGACAGAGACAGAGACAGAGAGAGGAAGAGGAGGGAAGGGAGAGATCTTAGCTTGTAAATTGCTGTGCATGCTGGGACCCTAAGTCACAAGGATGCTGTAAAGAGCTGCCCTGGGGTGGGGGCAGGAGGGGCCCTCATTAGCAAAGCCCCAAACCCTGAGCTTGGAGGCCTTGAAATCAAAGAAGGCAACAGAATGCACAGCTAGAAGGGAGCCAAGGTCATCTGAGGCAAGCGCTTCATCTTACAGAGGGGGAAACTGAGGCCCAGAGACAGGAAGGGCTCCCAGAGCCCGCGGCAGAAGCCGGGTATGGAGCTGCTCCTTCTCTTCCCCGTTTGACATTCGGAACAGAACCATGCTGAAGGCTCTCATTTCTTACAACCCTCCATTGTGTACTACCGCGCTGTCACACACCAATCAGGAGAACTGGAGGAGGAGGAGGAGGAGGAGGAGGAAGGCAGAGAGACCAAGCCCTCCAGAGTCCAAAGCAGACTAGCTCTAGAGCACCCTCAGCCCTGCGCTCTTCCAGCTCTCTCAGGAGCTGGACTTCCCCCCCCCTCCCCCCTCCCCCCCACACTCCAGCCCACTCTCCACTCAGCATATGGACAGCTCCATGTAGCTGCTGCAGCAGAGCCAGACTCTCCCTGATGCTTGACACTCACCCTCAAGGGTGGGCACTGGGCAGCTTGATCTCTCTCTCTCTCTCTCTCTCTCTCTCTCTCTCTCTCTCTCTCTCTCTCTCTCTCTCTCTGTCTCTCTCCAGTTTCTCTCTCCCTGTCTCTCTGTCTCTCTCTGTCTGTGTCTCCCTCCCTTCCTCTTCTCTCTCCTGTCTCTGTCTCTACCCCTTGTCTCCCCTTTCTCTGTCTCTCTCTCCTTTCTCTCTCTCTCTCCTTTCTCTCTGTCTCTCTCTGTCTCTCTCTGTCTCTCTGTCTCT